>VWZK01019576.1:51698-163665 GCA_013396935.1 Baryphthengus martii
GAAAGGGTCATTAGGTGCTAGAATGGACTGCCCAGGGAGGTGGTGGAGTCGCCATCCCTGGAGGTGTTTAAGGAAAGATTGGATGTGGCACTTAGTGACATGGTCTAGCTAGGTGTTGTGGTGTTGGGTTCATAGGCTGGACTTGATGATCTCAGAGGTTTATTCCAGCCTCAACGATTCTGTGATTCTATGATTCTATGATGAATTTAAAGATTTTCCAGTAGTTGTAACATAAACTCAGTGTTGTTTCAACATCATATTATTTAGTTCATGGACGTTGCCCTCGTTATTTTGATGGCCCCCTTGGTGTTCTCGCTCATGCGTTTCCACCTGGCAGTGGTTTTGGTGGTGATGTGCACTTTGATGAGGATGAAGATTGGACCACAGGATCAGCTGGTAGGTGAAAAAGGGTTTCTGAAGTGTTATGCAGAAGAGAAAATTCTCTTCTGATTTTATTTAAGCAAAGGAATAGACTGAGATGAAACACAGCGTTAACCGTAGGAGCAGTCTAAGGATATTACAGGTCATGCTCTCACAGAGATACTTACAAGGACACTGACGTAAAATCAGCCTAACCTACTCCATTTAGCACTAGTAAAAATACCAAAAGGGACAAGCCTTTTCAGATGCAAATGCTACAGACATGGGCCACTCTTACCTGGAGGTTAGTAGGCTCAATGCCCACCAGAGTTTCACAACCCATGGTAAAAGGTTTCTCACTTTTTCCCCTCCTGGTGCACACACTGACACCAAGCCTGGCACTGCTGTATACTGCAGAGGAAGCACATCATGTCTTACAGCAGCCCTCAGAGGAGATCTTCATCGTCTAAAATGCATCACAGCCAAAAGTGATTATGAAAAGTCTTCTCTAATAATACCAAGATAGGTCCAACCATAGGCTGTCACAACTCTAATCTAAATTCAAGCCAGGATGGACTGTGTTCTCCAAGCAATTTCAGCTGCCTGCCAGCACCTGGGAGTCTTAACATACTGTTCAGTATACCAGCCACAGGCTGAGATGCAGTGTGTAGAGCTGACTACAGATGTGTGCTATCAGGACAGAAGAGAGGGGAATGTTGAGTACTCAGCTGTCTGGCAGGGACCTATCTGCTCCCCTCAACCCACTCCTCTCGACCTCCAGCCTGGCCATTCAGCACATACTGACACCCACAGATCTGTCGGTACACCAGTATATTACCCTATTGCACTTTAGACCCTTATCTCATACAGTTTTGGGGATGAAAAACTGCAGAAGATAACTGCAGTAGAAGAAATGTGGTCGAGATGTAGGAAAAGCATCTTACAACAAGAAGGTGTTGTAAGAGTACTGCATGAGGAAGAGAGATGTGGGTTTACTGTGGTGGGAATAAAAAAAGAAGGATGAGGGGGTAGATGTTTCATGCTGACAAAATGTAACATTTTCCTCATGCCGGGACTGAGTGGGTCACCCCCAGTTTTGCTGGTGTTCCTTGGCAGCACAGCTCCAGCAGCCAGAGATTGCAGAACTCATCAGAGAGCTCAGAGAACTCGTGATGGGGGACTTGAAATACATGCGGAAAAATTGAGTGCTTGTTTATTTTTTTGAGAAATGCCTCTCTTGGCTTCAGGCAGCCTTTCTTGGGCAATCGATGACCAGTCCTCTGCTCTGCCACAAACTTGTGATCTTCACTAAGTCTGTTGATTTGCTGGCTCTTGGTCTGCAAGGCAGATGATTGTTCTTTCCTAATTCAGAAAGACGTTTTACTTGGAAGGATACACGTTGAGGGAAATTCCGTTTTTATCTATTTACTATTTTAACGTATTTTATTGGGAATAAGCATGCATAAATATAATATTTTTGAAAGATATTTTATTTTACAAGACTATAAAGAAACCATACGCTTTAAAGTCCTAATGATAACAAGTCCTAATGATAAAAAGTTACATCGTTCTGCTAACATATTTTCTCTTGTCTATCCATGATCTCACTTTTCTTTCTCAGGTTTGTAGGAGGGAGGGTGACACACAGAGTGACTCTTTGACACCTCAAGTGAGCATGGAGTGCACCATCCTATCCTTGCCCTGGAGAGCTGTTAGTTTGATCTGACTCACTATCTAATCTGTTCTAGCTCAGGCAGGAAACCCTGCCAGGACACTCCTCAGAGCTGCACCCACACTCACCCCCAGGCAGCTGTTCATGCCATGCACATTATTTCAGTATCTAACAGAAAGAACAGAAGGAAAGAGGGCTAAAAGTCTCTTCCTTCTGATGGGGGAAGAACACAACCTTATCCATATATATATGTTTACATATATGCATACCCTAGTGAATTTCAATATATTGTACGAAAACTATCATTTAGCAACAGCCCTGCTGTGTTCGTGCCAGCCCTTTGTGGACTAAAATTAGACCGATGTCTTCTCTCCATCTGTTTTTAAAGGGTTCAACTTATTCCTCGTTGCTGCTCACGAGTTTGGCCATGCCCTGGGTCTCTCCCATTCTAATGACCAGAGGGCTTTGATGTTCCCCAACTATGCCTACATCAGCCCTAGTGAATTTCCCCTCTCTCCAGATGATATAAGTGGCATTCAGTCTATTTATGGTGAGTAAAATCCACGGCTTAAAAAAAAAAGAAGCAAGCAGGAGAGAAATAGCCTCTTTCAAGAATTTTCACCATAAAAGTAATTGTACTATCATACCAAAAATGCATTTAAATGTGAAAACCTTATTTTTTTTATAAACTTGGTATATTCTTTCTAAAATACCTCCCTTAGGATCTCCACCAAATGCCCCAGATAAAAGGCCAGTCATCCCTACCTCACCTAAAACCTGTGGCTCCCAAATGTCTTTCGATGCTGTAACTACACTTCGACGAGAAGTCATTTTTCTAAAGGGCAGGTAAATGTTGATATGACATTTGTGAGGTTTATTTTTTCTTGATTTCTACAAATACTGAATGCTTTAGTGGGTCACATGACAATGATTGTGGGATTTGTAATGAGACAAATGGATAGATTTTTTCCAGAAAACCTCTTTGTCCCAACAAAATTTAATTCCCAAATGTATAGATGGTTACACCAAGTCATGATATACTTAAATGCTGCAACCATTTCCTTAGAAATTAGTATGACCACACAGAAGGGTCAACCTCTTCTCCAATCACCTATGCAAGGCCAGAGCCATCCTGTTAAGTCATCCAGGGACCACCTTACTGTCAGGCTCAGCTGAGACGTTACAACTCTCTTACTATATGGTGCATGAACAATCTGAATTTTTCAGCTGCTTGTAGCTGATCTCATTAATCAATCAATAACAACGAGAAGGGTGATTCCAGAAAGAAGTCAGACTAAAAAAAACCAAAACATCTCACTTCCCACTGAAGTGGGGTGCTTTCCTTTCTGACACATCAACCACTATCAAGAAAGATCTTACAAGTCACAATGTTGTTCAAATTCTTGTGCATATACAGAAACATCTGTGGTTTATTATGTACTACAAAAAATGTTTCGTATCTAAATTAGGCACTTATGGCGAGTCTATCCTGATCACTCAGAAGTTGAACGTGAATTGATTTCTACCTTCTGGCCAACCCTGCCACCTGGTATTGAAGCAGTGTATGAGAACACAAAAGATCAGATCCTATTTTTCAAAGGTGAAGTATGAGATTTTCTTTAAATTTTTCTTACCTTGAATTTTGTGGGAATATGAAAGGAAGGGCAGCTATATGCGCATAAGATGCACTTTTAAAATAAATAGATCAAACACTTTAGGACATTTAATCTAGTTTTCCTATAACCTACATAAGGGAGTGCATTTTCTTTTAGTGTCTGAAAACTACCGATGAAACTTTTTTTTTTTTTTTTTAAATAGGCAATAAATTCTGGGTTATCAGTGGATATCAGGTGTTGCTTGGTTATCCAAAGAATATCAACACTCTGGGCTTCCCTAAAGGTGTCAAGAAAATTGATGCTGCCGTTTGTAATAAAAACACAGGGAAGACCGACTTTTTCATAGGTGACAAGTACTGGAGGTAAGAAAATTTGACATATGTTTTCTTATGATTGATTCCAATATAATATGAATACAATTAAAATTGTCCATGCGATAGATGAGAAAGTAGACCTTTAGGCAGCTATAGATAGCTATATGTAATTATAGTAATCCTACTTTTCACAGAAATGTTTCTTCGACTCCTGCACAGAGAAAAGAATACAGCTTTGACTTTTGAGAGCGTAAGGGTGTCCTGAAATGGACACTCAAGACGTGGACTCATTTTGAAGCATTATATATAGAAGCTCAAAAAATTCCAACATGTGTATAGTTTTTACAAATACAACAGACAAAAGTATCTCTAGAAAATAAAGATTTTAAAGCTAACCTACTTCAGCAGAAGGCTGACTGGGATCGCTTGTGCAAGATTTCTCTGATTTCTGAAAAGACCTGGGTTATTTTATCTCTTTTAGAGAGCTAGAAGTGATAATTAATTTTCCTTTCTTTGGCTGGTTAGCATTGAATTTGCAACATACTGCTTCTAAATCCTATTCCCAAGCTGCCATGAGAGATTCCTGATATCCAAATACCAGGTAAACAGAGGAAAAAGGTCAGCTTTGGAAAGCTGATAGCTATCTCCTGTATGCAAGGACAACCACTTCAAAGGTCTTCTGCAGGCAATCTGTGTGGGTCAGACTTTATCGTGACTAATTGTGGGATTCCTCAGTGAGATATTTTGAGCTGCATGTTTTTTCCTGTCTTTTGTTTTCGATAGTTTTGGAAAGAATATTTACAGTATCATACGTTACTATTTTACCGCCTTTGTCACAAGACAAAGGCATGCAAGAAAACCACAGCACAGATTTCTTACCTAGTAACTCATTCTCTCAGTCTCATGTCCCCGTGAAAAGTATTTTTTGTATCCAAGGAGAAGTAAAAAATAAAAAGTTTGTTTGTTTGCTTGTTTGTCTTTTTTTTCCTGAGAGAGTTCCTCAAATCTTGAGAAATATTTTAGGTCCTCCTTTCAGCCCCACCTCATAAAAATTGTCCTGGCTCAGTTAGGAACAACTTGATTGTATTAAAAATAAGTCAGCTTCTTTTCTTCCATCTAAATCTGTCAGCTAGTAGAGGACTATGTATAATATCATATCAAAGTCAAAGAGGAGTTTAAAATTCATGGAATAAATACGTGCAGTTGCTATAGTGAGAAGCAACGTGGCCAGTTTCCATGCTCTGCTTGTCACAGGGCTATTACTAGAGGAGATAAATCCCATCCCTACTGTCAAAAATGTTGAGTCTTCCTCCAGTTTGTCTCACTTGAGGTGCTGTGCCTGCCTTTATCAGCAAACAAGTATCCACCTCATGGAAAACACAATGGCCAACATCCTGCAGTAGTGCAAGTAGACTACTTTCTGCAACCTCAGTGAAATTAGTCAAACTACAGATGGTAGGCACCTTTCAATAGCTGCTTAATTCTTTTCAGAATTGATGTCTAAACTCTGTAAAATTATGTCTCCCTTCATATGATTTAGATTTGATGAAAACAGCCAGTCCATGGAAAACGGTTATCCTAGACGGACAATTGATGACTTTCCAGGAATTAGGCAGAAGGTTGATGCGGTTTTCCAACAGAAAGGTAAATGAAATGAGCATTTAAATAAAATGTGTTTACTTCCAAAGAACTTAAGTGCTGAAGTTATGAAGAATGTCATTTTTACTGTATCCTGGGAAAGATAGAACTGAACACACGCTCCCCTGTGTGTACGAAGGTGATTCTTTGTCAGAATGAAGCTATTTCTTGTATCGGTAACAAAATGCTTTACTTTTTTCTTTCCAGGTTTATTCTACTTCTTCCATGGATCGAAGCAGTGGGAGTTCGACCCTATTGCTAAAAGTGTTATCCGTGAAATGAGGAGTAACAGTTGGTTTAACTGTTAATGTCATTAAACCTTCTTACAAACAGCAAATGAGAATAAAAATAACTCTAAATTTCTCAAAGGTTGCTCATATATACACTCCTATACAGAAGGACTATAGTCCTACACAGGACTGGCTTTATATATGTCTACTTTCATAATAAATCAACATGTCAGCTCTAATTGTGTCTTCAAAGGCTAGAACAAAACTGCATTTTTCCCCTGATTAAGTGCAAAATATCCAACATAACTTACCATTTTATACACCACATGGATTTTCAAATAACTTGGCAATAAAAAGTTTTAGGTGGATGTCAGCTATTTTCTTTTTCATCTGTTGAAGGTGCTCTCTGCATCTGAGGTGTGAAAGACTTCAGGTTAATACGCTAATATCCTTCCAACATACATTTGCATTTTTCTTACTTTGCCTCCAAACATCTTCAAAAGCTAGCCTTTTCATTAGCCAGTTGCTTTTTTATCCTGTCTCCTGAATCTTCTCCAACTAGAGGCCTTGTCCCTTTCACATCCTATCACTATTTTGCTACCAAAATGACCCTCCAGCCCCAGTGTCTAAACATATTATCTCACCCTGTTCTGTCTTTAGAGAGTAACAATTAGTATTTCGTCAATGGCTATTTTTTACGAACCTATAAATGACGTCCTTCACAAATCAGCTCTGTCCTATTCATCTAACTTAACTTTACCTTTCTGTCTATCTGCATTATCTACTCTATATGAGTTAGGGAAAATCAGTGTACTGAAAGAAGAAAGAGAATTTCTCTGTTGCGTTACTTATCTGATCTCATACAGACTGTGCTGGGGCAAACCAGTATCTTCAGCCTCTGGGGAAGAAACCTCTTTGCAGATGAAGGCTAATCAACTAGTTTAGAGGAGTCAACTTTCAGACAGCTGAAGTTTGGTGATATTTATAGCGTCTTCACTGGGTATCTTTCAATTTTTAAGTAATCCAAAATAGAAGGACACCCTACTTTTCTCCTCCCTGATGTTCATATTTTTTGGCAAGATATACCAGCAGCTGTTTGTATCATCACAAGCCAGTGATAAAGTTGCCTGAAGGCACCTGCTTGAACTAAGACTACCTATGGAGTGACCATGATATCCCACAAGATAAGAGTCAGGTGGGATGAAGATGGTTCCTTACCCATTCCAATATTTCCAGCCTTCTTAAACTGTTCTCCAGCATTCAATTCTATTGATGGCTGTGTAGAAAGCACAGTTTAACAGCACAATCACAGAAGCTTCCAAGTTCCAAGTGTTTATGCTCAGAGGCAAGATTACTCTTTCACACACACACTGTTCTGTGTGTAATACAATTGTAATTGTAGCTGCAAGAAAAATTTGATCGTTGAGTCATCAAGGAGATTACTCAGTTCTTTGTAATACATGGGCAAGTTCCTCTGAGTTCAGATATGTAAATAAACATCATAGCTACTCTGTGCTCCTTTTTTTCTCAGGTGAAACATTGTTTTACCATTTATATAAACCCCTTGTCTCAAGGAAAGTTAATCTTTGATAGTAAAATGCTGCTAATGAAGTTTTCTGACTGGTAGCTTTGGCATTCTGCTAAAGCAGTGTGGGGTGAATTATTTGCCTTCTCATTAATAGGCGTTTTTTTCTCCTCCAGCCAGCTACTACTATGTAACAAAAAAAAAAAAAAAAAAAAAAAGTAGGAGCTACTACATCTCAGTTTGACTTGACTGAACTTGGCCAGAACCTTCAGTTACTGTGGGACCAGATGGACACATGAACAGATACACAGAAAACAGGATCCCACATGGTCAAGCTAACATAATTGTCTCAATGTTTTTACTAAACATCCTTCTTGCTTTCCTCTGCACATTTCCATTTGCTTTTGTAATGTTGTATTGCTTTTACTGTTGACTAGAGGTGTTTGGAACAGCAGACAAGGCAAGGCAGAAAAAACATCTGAAAAGAACAAGAAAGCTAATCCACACTCGTCTTTCCATGTGTTTCATATCATGAAGAATAAATGGTCATTGCTTCTCAGCCAATTAATGTTTCTTTAGCAGCTGTTTTTCAAGCGGATCATAAGATCGTGATGATGAGACTGGATTAGGAAATGAGGAAATTATACATCCTAATGTAATGTACTGCTGAGACACGCAAAGTACAGCATCCTTGCTAGATTGTTCTGAAAAGTCCCTCTTGCTTCTCTGTCCATAAGAACCAGGTCTCCCAGCACTGCCACGAAAGTGCTTTAGCTACCAGAGTGGAGCAGAAGCTGTGAATAATCAAATACCTGCTAGAGCAGAGCTTAAAACCTATCTCCTTCTCCTTCTCCTTCAAGGTGAGCAACCTATCCCCCGTGCTGCTGGGTTACAGACAGATACCCCAAAAGTCTTGAGAAAACTGATGCTGAATCTTTCCAAGAATTTGATACCTTAAAGGAAATAAAAAGAAAACCATGGAAGTTTAAATAGGCAGAAAAATCTTGTCATTATCTGGACCTACATAACTGCCCTTCCCTGCACTTGCTCATAACATCATGCTTCTTGCAGCTAATTGCCCAAACCCTGATAACAGAAAACAAAGCTGCATGGCCACTATTTAAGTGTTGATAGTCAACATGCT
The DNA here is from genome assembly GCA_013396935.1 of Baryphthengus martii. Classification (NCBI taxonomy): domain Eukaryota; kingdom Metazoa; phylum Chordata; class Aves; order Coraciiformes; family Momotidae; genus Baryphthengus; species Baryphthengus martii. The sequence goes on from VWZK01019576.1 coordinate 60,198, forward strand.
CTTTGAACAGCTTACAAAGTTTGAACCTTTTTGAACACTGAACCTTCAGACCTGCCAGAAACATACTCAAAGTAGAATACCGAAGCCCAGTACAGTCATTGCATGTATGAAGAGAGGGCTCTGGCAAAAGCTGCACAACGTGCCTGGCTAAAATGAGAGAGGACTTCTCCGAGGGCTACAAATACAGTCAGAGACCCTTGCAGGGTGAGCCCTCTTAAGAACAGCTGTCCCAGCGACATCTCTAAGTGTAGACAGCACCAAAAGGTTTGAGATGTGGATTCTGTGGTTCTGGCTGTGAATCAAAGTTTTTCGTGGTCTGCTTGCATTCATTAATTAAATAAGCTTGAGGAGAGGCGGGCATTGTCTGATGGATTTTTTTTTTTGTCATGCGTCATGTGCTTCATTGTGTTTTTATGATCTGTAAGCACAGTGTCTTGATACCTTTAATGAATGGACAGAGATGGGTGTGTGTGTTCCCATAAAAGTGTCTCGCTTATGGGTGCATGGGGGTCTCTGCAGCCTCGTGGGGCTCTGCAGGCCTGCAGGGGCTAAAAGAGTAGGGGATCTCACCAGCTGCATGGAAATGCATTTTGTGTGTTCTGTGAACAAATGCTACTTGTAGAACTGAGGGCAATACAGCCCCCATGTGTGTCAGCAACACAAGGTTTTAGATCACCAAATATGAAATCAACATGAACTCTTAAACACTAGGTACAGGGTAACTCAGTCTTTTGATGTATTAAGTAACTATAGGGCATTCGTTTGACCTTGGATTGAAAAGGGTGGTGGTTACTTTTGGAGTCTTTGCTGAGGTTACAGAAGATTAGCACAGGCCAACAAAGAAAATGACGATTCTTCTTGGAGAACGGAGTTATGAACCTCTAGAGCACAGCACACACATGCCACCATATGAGCTCACAGGGACTGACAGGCACTCCCCACTGCCTCACATAGTGGGGTCCAACAGCCGGGAGACAAGGGTTCTCACAGATGCCACTCACTGGCCACAGATGCCACCCAGTGGTCACAGTTGCCACCAGCAGGTGAAGCTGTCACCCAAGGATCACAGATTCTACCCAGCCGTTAAGCCTATCACACCAAATCAACAGCTGCCACTGAGCAGTCATAGATGCCACCGAGTAGTAATAGCTGCCACCAGCAGTCACAGCTGCCACCCAGCAGGTACAGCTGCCACCCAACAGTCACAGCTGCCACCCAGAAGATAGTTGCCACACTAGGTTAACCGCTGCCACCCAGAGGACATAGATGTCATCCAGTTACAGCTGCCACCAGCAGTCACAGCTGCCACCTGAAGTCCAGCTGCCACCAGCGGTCACAGCTGCCACCTGAAGTCACAGCTGCCACCACCAGTTACAGCTGCCACAGTTTCAACCTGCTGTCACAGATGTCACCAGTGGTGGTCACAGATGCCACCAGCAGTGGTCACAATTCCCACCAGCAGTTACAGCTGCCACCAGTGGTCACAGCTGCCACCTGAAGTCATAGCTCCCACCAGCATTCCCAGACGGGTTCAGCGATCACAGCTGCCACAAGCAGTCAGAACTAACATCAGTAGTCACAGCTGCCACCAGGACCTACAGATGCCACCAACGGTCACAGATACTACCAGTAGTTACAGATGACACCAGTGGTCACAGATGCCACCTGAAGTCACAGTTGCCACCAGCAGTCACAGCTGCCACCAGCAGTCATACACGCCACCAGTAGTCACAGATGCTGTCAGAAGTTACAGTTACCATCAGTAGTCACAGATGTCACCAACAGTCACAGCTACCACCAGCGGTCACAGTTGCCACCAGCAGCCATAGCTTCCACCTTCAATCACAGATGCCACCAGCAATTATAGCTGCCACCAGTGGTCACATCTGCCACCAGCAGTCACAGCTGCCACCAGCAGTTATAGCTGCCACCAGCAGTTACACATGCCACCAGTGGTCACATTTGCCACCAGCAGTTACAGACGTCACCAGCAGTTACACCTGCCATCCAGTGATCGCGGCTGCCACCCTGTGGTCATAGTTGTCACCCAGTGGTTACAATTGCCATCCATGATTCAAGCTGCATCAGCATCTGCTCCAGTTTTGCTCCCGAGAGCTCAGCTCCTCAAATGCTTAATTTTCTTTGGGCAGTTACACAGCTCACACTTTTCTATATAGAAATTTGCTCAAGGCACAATGGTTTCAAACTAGAGCAGGGTAGATTTATATTAGACATCACGAAGAAGTTCTTCGCTGTGAGGGTGGTGAGACACTGGAATGGGTTGCCCAGAGAAGTTGTAGGCACCTCATCCCTGGAAGTATTTAAGACCAAGCTGGATGAGGATCTGGTCTAGGGATAGATGTCCCTGCCCATAGCATGGAGTTGGAGATAGATGAACTTTAAGATCTCTTCCAACTCAAGTCATTTCATGACTCTATGATTCTATGATCAAGGCCTTCTATAGAGAAATACCTGCAGGGAGAAGCACTTAGACCTGAAAATGAAAAATAATTTGTTAAATGTATTATTAGTGTAATTTAAGTTAAATAAACTCCACAGAGTGATATCATACAGCTGGTGATTCAAAATCAACATAGAGAAAACATATACAAAAGCATTTATAGAGTCCCAGAAATCATGTGCTGAAGGACTGAGCCATAAATTGTCAGCAACTATTATTGTAACTGGTAAAGGTTGGTTTGCCCTAAATTGAGGGGGTTGCACCGGCTAAGATGAAAAATCGACATTTAAAAATGAAAATGTTTTTAAAAAAATCTTACAGACATACAGTAAATGTTGTCATTCAAAAAAATATCTTGGTAATAAAGATGAAAAATAGTTTACAAAAAAACAAGCAAAGCATTTTTCAAACTCGTGTATGTATATAATACAAATATATATGCATAATTACTTCTAGCTATGTTTCAAACTATCATCATTACTTTTATAAGCACTGCTTTTTATTTTCACCCAAGAATACAGAGGAAGTGATTTACACAATAAATATACAACCTCTTTTTTTAAATCATGGTGTAATTTAGTTTAAGTTATCATATTTTTCTAAGCAGTTGAACAGTGTATTTGTCACTTCATATTAATGTGATGAGGATTAGTGAGAACAAACTAGACTCTTAGGGCAAAAGAAATACACTTTGTTCAAGGAAGCAAGGGAAGATTACACCGATCTCAGGAGGAGACCAAACTGCTACAGGTATGTTCTGGAGCAAAATTCTGCAAGTTAACAAGTGTTTGTCTACAGAGACGTACAGAAACATCACCTGGACATGTATTTTAACAAGCATATAATATGGAAGGAGAATGGCTATTATTAAGCTTGTCTTTTTCATTTCTAAGAGTGATAAACTCTGTCCTCGTTTCCAGGATCACAATACAGCCTGTGTACATCATGAGCAAGAAGCTAGGCTTTAATTAGAGAAGAAGGAGCTGATTCAGCACGGCCTTCAAGCTCATGCCAGAATTCAAACACATGTTTAAGTATCACTACTTTTGAAATTTTTTGCTCAGGCCGAGTCCTAATGAAGACATCTGCGCTCGTTATGGCCATAGAAACATAGTGCCATAACAAAGTTCACACAAAGCTCGGCCGTTTCTCGAGCACTTGGCTGAAGAAATGTGCATTCACGTTGTTACATTTAAAATGACCTGTGTGTGAAACCAGAATGATCCCAACATCTTCCTTCCCCTGGTAGACTCCTCGACTCTCACCCCTAGAACTTAACCTGCCACCCTGTAAACTTTTATGCCCCTGCCTCCAGTTTTGCAAAGGTTATCCTCAGGTGCAGGTTCTTGGAAGTCACCATTTAGCGATCAGTGCTATTAAAAGGCAGAAAGCTGAATGCAGATTGTACAAAGGGGAATATAGAAGTGATTCACTCGTTTCTCAATACGCTGCGGGATATTTTTGCACACATGGTATTTCTGTAAGAATTTGTTTAGATTGTGAAGATCAAGTTCTAGTTGCCTAAATTCACCTATATCCTTGTGTATGGGTGTACTAGTGACTGGATCTGAGCCTTTAAAGATGCTTAACCATCAGGAAAACACAAATTCCTGCAATGTAAGGTGAATTCAACCATCATGACCCCATCCTTAAAGCTTTAAAGTGAGTATGAAATAAAAAGCACTCATGCAAAAAGGATCCTGAACTTAAAGACCATACTGGCAATGGGCAGGAATAAAGATTTTGTCTTTTAGAGAATCTATTTGGGGCAGGGGACAAGGGAACTATCAGCTTTAACAATGGAATAAGCATGCCTAGATAGGTATTTCAGCTCAGAGCAGTGTGATTTTGAAGCCAGCCTCCTCACCACCCTCATTACCAACATGGTTTCGGTTTGTGGAGCACTTTGTGGCCACGAAAATCAGATTCCTGGTGGAGAAAGCTACATGGGAGACTGCCACAGCTGCCTGTACACCTAATGGAGAGATCTGTGCTTGGTCCAGAGAATAGTTCTTTGGATATCTTCAAACCACGTAGCCAAAAGAGAGTGTTTTAGCACCAGAAGTCAGTCCCAGGTCTCCTGCTGAATGTTTTGCCTCTGTGTAGCTAACAGCAGCAGGGTATAAAAAAGATGGATTTAGCTGGTGGTAACCACAACCACCTGAATTGATGTAGTGTATAAACCTCCATTCACTTGTTCCCTGTCTATTTACTTAAAAATTACAAAATCAAAGTCAATTTTGCAGCAACATGACTCTTCAATGTCTGGCAGTAGCAAACACTTAGTGTAACACATAGTTGGTAAGTACATAAAACAAACATGCACTGGGAAGAGAAATAAGGAGACCTGAAACCTGCACAAGCAGTCAGGTGATGTAACTACCCCACAGGGGTTGCCTGTGGCTATCTGAAATCCCACAGTTTCATTCCAGGGTTGTGCTTTGCAAGGTTATCCTCTGTCCAAAATGCAAGTCAGAAGAACAACCACTGTGTCTTTGGCCAAGTGTGGAAGGACCACCTGAATCCTCTCTTACAACCCTGCTGGAAAATAGAACCATAGAATCGTTTTGTTTGGAAAAGACTTTTAAGATCATCAAATCCAACCGATGCCTTAACTATACGCATGTTGTACAGACCACTGGATCCTTTTTTATCCTTATCAAGGTGAGTGCTAATCTTCTCTCCTTTCATACAACACATGAATCAAATGATCGCTCAGTTTTACGCAGAAGGGAACAGAGCCAAAGAACAGAGAAGCTGCTCAACAAAATCTCTGTAGGAAACCAATTTGGGAATCTTTATGCAGGTTTCACACTCCTGTAGCCATTCCCTAATCCCAGGCTATCAGAGCTCTCTCTAGAAGCTACTACTGGGTCCAAGACATGACCTACTTCTTTAATGGATTGTATGCAATTACTACCTTGCTTTCCTGCCCTATTACTCATCCAGTCCCGGGGCTTGTTTTTTTTTCACTTTAAAAAGCTAAACCTTGAAGTTTCTCTTTAAATAAAAAGACCCTTGTAAATTGTGAAGCGGCAAAAGGGCTACAGGTGACATAAAATCAGGCCCTTGCTTCTGCCTTGAGACAGCTGGACCTTCCCCATCACCACATTCTGACATAGCAAGTCCTAGGTTCATGTCACGCGACACCTATTCCCCCTTCCCAGCCAGGCTTGCACTCTTCTTAGGGAAACCTGGCTAAATCTCAGATTTGCCTTGATTTTGACCAAGATATATGCTGATTTGGAAGTTCCTTTTAAAAAAAATCACCTTCCTCCATGCTTGATCATAAGGATATCAGCAGAGGAAAGCATGTCACTGCCAAATACGGGAATTTCATGGAGATTTTTGTAACATTGGAGTTTCCAGGGCTGTTATAGGGTTTGAAATACAATGATAAATACATTCTCCACATTGTAATTGGACAGAGTAATTCAGAATGAATGTAGTCAGTATTTGTTATCCATGCAACTCAAAAACTGCCACTTTCAAAGAAGAGCAAAAGAGTAAAACACACACAGTTATCACATGAAATAGTAACTTGATAACATATATTGTTGCTAAAATATTGTTGCTAAAACATTGTTTTATTTGTCCTTCAAATAATGTTTTTATATTCTTAGTTCCATGCTTACGATAAAGGAAATAAATATGTCTGAAGCAAACCATGGTATATGAAACATGTCCAAAGATATACACAAATCCCTTAAAGCACACAGCAGTCCAAAATTTCACAGCACTCGTTAGAGTTACCACACTTGACAGACACTTCCTTTTAAGGTGCTAACGTTAAGAAAGAAAAAAAAAATCACTGCAAATTCGCTTAAAATTGACAAAAAAAAAAAAAAGAATAGTCTATGACTACATACTTTAAATAGGCCACTAAGTGTGAAGTCCTATAACAAGCCATGTTTTGGTCCTTGGTGAGGGATGCCAGATAGGAAAGCTTGCTAAAGCAAAGTCCTAGAGCTTGTTTTTAGAATATTTGCTCTAGTCCCACAGTGGAAACGGATTCATTCCCTCTATAATATTATACCAAGCTTTTTCAGGCAAACCATTCTCTTGCTTGCCTTTGCACAGAACTCAGTGCTTTATGAACACAATGTCTACCCATTATACTCATAGGTAAGTAAAAATATGATTTATCTAACTCACTAAATGAAATATATTTGCTGATCAAGGGCATTCATGTTGATCTGCTTCAGCAACAACAAACAAAAAACAGTACATAGTTATCTCCTGCAGTCACCTCTTCTTGGAACCTTTCCCTCCTTCCAGGAGGCATGCTTAGTGAGCCAAGTACTGCTTAAAACCTAGTCTCTGCACCTGCATTGTGAGAAAAATACCGGGCTGCTTCATTTTACATGCTGAAGAAAATGGTTGTAATGTGAATACTTTATAACACAGCACAGCTATGTGCCATTGGTGTGTAACACAGAGCAGTTTCTAATCCTCTCTCTTAGACTAAGTTCATTTGCCATCTTCCAGTGGTAAAACCAAACCATTTATCTGTACAAGTGCTTGACTGGCAGCTGGAATTGCCAGCATTGCATGATATGTGATAGAGACTAAGGTCTTGTTTCATTACCGTAAGTTTATCTGTACTCACAGTACTAAGTTTATCTCACTCTTTTGACAGCACATGTAGTAGCAACAAAAGCCATATCTTTCCTGTGTTGCTGTTAGACAAAGGCCTGACTGAGCAAGTCAAAGGGTACATTATGGCATAAGTATTTTCTAAGTACCGAACTCACTATACCAGTGAACATTATGGCTGGCCAAACTCCAAGTGATTTCACTGGATTTCATGTCATACTTGTATTCAGCTGTGCATTCACTGATTTAGATTTTTACACACAAAAAGCAGCAGTTCTCTGTTTGGGTCTTAGCAACTAGTGAAGTTCAGAATATCCTTTCACTCTCAGCACACCTCTACTGCATTATGATGACAAATACCAGCTTAGTTCCAAACCTCGCCAAGCAATGAGATCCCACATGCTTGTATTGTTTCCGGTCTTTTTCCACTACGAACCTGGAAGGAGAGATGAGGTTTGTAACCTGTCACACTTTGAAGTTCTTTCAGTAAAATATAAAGAGAGAAGAAGGGCCCTTCAGTGTAAAAAGCCTCCCATCAACCTCCTTTTCAAAGATTTTAACTGAACAAGTTCTCTGAGTACAAGAAATCTCAGCTACAGTGAGATGCACAGCAGATTCGTCTAACTAAAATCTGAGACAACTAATTAAGTTGCCTAAGCACAAGCATTTACTGCCACTGACTACAGGGTAGTCAAGATAAAGATACCTTGTAGATATGATGCAGGGCCTAAAGTTGCAAGAAGACCCACAACTTTCCATAACTGCAACTGGTAGCCAAGCAGGATACCCAAAAAAAGCTCAAGCAGCACTAGATCCCTACATGTTGGCAAGTTAGTGGGTAGTAATTATAAAAAACAAAACAAAAAAAAAACAAAAAAAAACACCAAACAAATAAAACAAACAAACAAGAAAACGAAAACAACGTACCTCTGGGATTATACAAGTATAGGTTTCCATTGCAGATGATTGAAAAAGGTTCTTCCAGAGGATTCATTTAATCATCCTAGATGAAGACGCTTCTCACAGGATGCCTGTCTTAGGATAAGGTGAGTCATTCTTGGGAATATGTTGCCTCAGTCTTTAGATCAGACTTAGATATCTAAAGAAAGACATCTACAGGAATAAGGATGTGCTAGTGTTGTGGTCCAGCTATTCTCAAATATATCACATGCTTTTTCCATGTAACCTCTTTGCTGTCTCCTGATCTTTTTCTTAAACAATTCTACAGATACACATCAATTCCCCTTATCTCTTCAGATCTGTGTGTTTGAAATAGAAAAGCTGAGCAGTAATCATCTACAGAATAATAATCACTCCACAGGATAGAATAGTTACTGTTTAGATTCTTAACCAAATTTCTCTTTGCCTTAGAGAAAGCTTGCGTAAATAAACTAAGCTTGTCAAAACCTGAATGTTTAATATCATGGAAAATTTAAAAGTCACAAAATCTCAATTCAGCATAAGACAGTTTCAACAAACTGTGCTCTCTTTATGCTGATAACCACCCAGTTTTCATTGCCAGACTTTTCAACACAATGTTCAATAACATTATCTTTATAATCAACAATTCATACAATACAAATTGTGGAAAATACTCTATTTATGTCGATCAAAACATTGTCATGCCGGTGAGCATTATTTACTTGATTTTTTTCCTGGATTTTTGGGAGCACCTTGGCAAGCATTATATACAAAAGGGAAGGCATCAAGCTGTGGAAATGGCAGCAGCTGTATGAAAAGGAATATTAGAGACCTGAAGGCATTCCTAGATGTTCAGGTGACCAGGAGCTACAGCAATATGAGCATGACTCAGAGACCATGGTGTAATACTCCTGATATAGCAAACTACCAGCTCTTTCCAGGAGAGCCCAAATGGGAAAAGACTACATGAATGCACAGTTGATGAGTTTTAATCTTCTGGCTTTGGGAATTGGTAGGTATCACTTAGATGATTTTAAAAGAACTATTAACTTCTTTTCAAATTTTTATCAGCGTTGTCTCCCATTTGTATTTTAAATCTTTTATCTTTGTTATAAATTCAATGGGCACTTTGTAACAAGTCTCTGTGATTTTGCCAGAAATTACTGGCACTTCAAATTAAGGGAAGACTATTGTACAGGTAGGGATATATATTAAAAACTATGTGTTTTCACTTACATTAAGACAAAGATTAATTTGCCTTCTTTGTTCGGTTCTGGAGATACCTGAAAACCTTTATCCTCCATTTCTTTCTTAAAGAGGCAAGTCTCCAGCTGCCTGACCATGTCCAGCTCACAGTATCATGGCTTCAGTTTCTGCGCAATCTCCTCTTGAGAATTTACAGGACTTGTGCTGTTGTCGTACACCTTTGTAGTAAGAGACTGTGCTACACAGGCAGTAGCACAGCTCCAGACATAAAAGGGCAGACAGTAGTAGCTTAATCATGAAAGCATATGGTGCAAACGAAGCCAATAAATAAAATAGATCTGTCCATATAATCGCTGCTCTCTAAAAGGCCACAATGCAAGTTCAAACTCACAATTCTTTTGTCTGTTTTGGTGAGAAGCACACACGCTGCTGCACTGCTAAGCACATTGCATTTCACTAAGATGACAAATTTTAAAACATAGGTTGGCTATCACAAAATGAGACGATCTCATGATATTTTAATGGCTAAAATTTTTCCACAGTATGACATTCCTGGCCTTCTCTGGCTTTACACCTTATTACTCTTACACAATGCTGCCACTAGATGTCAGATTATGAAAGGGACCTACTAGTTCCCACAAATGTATGAACCTGGTTAATAGATGCATTGGAAGAAAGTATTGCACAGGGTAAGGGGAATATTGAGGGGGGGAGAAAAGGCAACTTTATTGATCTTGAGTTTTTGACAGTATGAGATTACTGGTCTTCTAGAAAGAATTGCATTGTTGTGACACACAAGAACGCAGGAAAGCTCTTGAAGCCACCTTCCTTCTCTGGGTGTTTACACATTTTTTTAAAGCATCATTCAAAATAGACCCTGATTCATTACAACAACTGTTCAGCATTGACACAAAGCTAACACTAAACAATGACAGAGAATTGAGACACAGAGCTTACCCAATGCAAATTAAAATCATATTAACAAAAAATAAATGGTCATGTCTAATTCCTTCAGTCAGTATAGACATACCTATAATTACAACTCAGCTGGCTCAATGATCTTGCCCTTCAGCCCTGTGCTCACAGCTAGATTACAGTAACCATGGAGCTTGATGCTGAAGTATCATGTTGTGTTTATATCTAAGGAAGCTGGCAAACTGGACACTGTAAAAAGGAGTCTTGGTACATAAAATCACAGAACGTTTTTTGTTGGAAGGGATCTTTAAAGTTCATCTAGTCCAACTCCCTTGTAGAGAGCAGGATCGTTCACCACCTTCATTGTGAAAAACTTCTCCCTTATATCTAGCCTAAATTTACCCTCTTTTAGGTTTAAGAATAAACATGACACGCTCTATGTAATATCATGGACCTGATGAATACTCTTCAAGGCAGATTAAGGGACCTTTTGCAAAGATCAGAACTAGGAAGACAACCCTGGACCACATCCTCGTACCCAGTTGAAGGACCAGTATTGGACCATAAATCTTGTGTCATCATGGTCACAACTTCCCAGAATCAGAGCTAGAAAGGGGAGGGATGGGGAAAGGATAATGTTCTGTGAGGAAGTGCAGGATGAAAAAGCTTTCTAATTTGATCAGCATACAAGGCAAGACATGTATTCTGTGATTACACCAGTTTAATCTGCTTGCTTTATATATGTTTATAAAAGGAAAGGTGCTTCAGGAAATTTCATTCTCTTTTAGTACTTTGTGTAAAGTGGAATGATGCAGACGAATTTTGGTTACAGTGACTGATACTAGAGCTGATGTCAGACATTCCTTTATGACTATAGAGGAAAAGCCATGGGACAGAATGCATAAAACATTGAAATTATGAGTTCATTACTTGAGATGAGAAAGGGATTTAAAATTGCACCAGAACCATTCTGTAACACTATTTCATGGCACTGCACAGCCTTATCCCTTCAGCTGAAAGCTCTAAGTGGGCATGAATCACTGTGTTTGCACTACTCTTTTCTAAATGCGAACCTCAATTTCCTTCCTAAAAGTGTATAAATGATTCCTTTTCACTGGAGTCTTTCAGTCATATTCATAGTCACAGTTGTGAAAAGGCACCTTTTCTCATTATCTGCTTCCTAGGCTAATGCTAGGTTATCTCCTTCCAGGAAAGTACTTCAGTATTCATTAAGGATAGAGTTTCTACAACCCTATGTGGTGAAGGTTTCTTTCTCTTTCTTCCACTTGCTACATCATCATGATTCTTATCCCTTTGATGGCCCATGTGGGACCCTGGCACATGCTTTTGTCCCAGCTAAGGATTGGGAGGGGACCAACATTTCGACAGTGCAGAGACGCGGACCATAGGAAAAAAATGGCACATCGAAATAGCTTATAGATTTTGCAGATTCAAGGACTTCCTATGAAATAATCCTTGAAATTTACATCCAGAAATCACTCTATTCCTGAGCTACCTAGAGAGAAACAGCATAATGATACAGGATGTCAGTGAAGTTTAAAATGTGGAAGTGTGAAATGTGAAAACCTGCATTAGGGGATAAATTTGAGGTCAGTTTTGAAAGTGAATACTGCAAGGACAGACAGATAAGCCTTAATAGGAAGAAAACGCCTTGAAACAACTACAAAGAAAGTAATCTAAACTTACTCTTTCAAGACTGGACTAACTCAATAAATCCTGAAAAAGTTAGTTCTGACCTATCTTTGTGTAGCAGAAGGTGGGAGAACAAAATTTGATCCATCATTATCTGTGACAATTTAATAAAATAGCACAATCTGCAGTTTTTACTGTTGGCCACTGCGGATCAACATATATAAAGACAAACTTGTTAATGTTGCTTATTGTTGTGCTTTGCTGAGAAGCCTTCTGATAACAGTTTCCATGTTGTGTGACAGGACGATATATGACCCTCATACAAGTGACTGCTGGTTGAATGCTAAGCCTATACTAAAGAGCTATGCAAGATCAGTGCTGGAACATTTATCAACCTGTAGTGTTGAGAAGAAAAATCCTGAAATGTCTGTGTGACTACTAGTTCCTTCTCTTCAGTAGAGGAAATTAGTGTCAGAGAAGTAATAATCCATACCTTCAAATTATTAACTTGGTCCCTGTCACAGCTTTGTCCTGGACAAACTAGAATTTGGACATAGCTCTAGAGTGAGCACAGTTCAGAGACTTGCCTCAAGAAGCAACCTGCATGTACCTACCCTATTTTGAAAGATAATTTTAGATAAGAGGAGAGTGATTCCAGGCCTGTTTATTTTATTAGTACAATGATAGTCAGTGTTTGCTCTTTACACCTTGATGGCTTGCCACACTCATGTGGATAAGCATGACATACCTGATCCTGCTTTCTTGTTCATATCATCAGATTTAGTTCCCATCTGATAAGATGTTTGTCATCCACTTGGTTATTACTCAATCCTTTCCTCTTCAGGGTTCTGTGATAGCACATCCAGGTTTTAGTAATCTTTCTTTTGGGAGCTGATAAGGAAAATAAACCTGACTCTTAGAGAAGTCAGAGGTCCAACCTTAAAACTCTGTAAAAGATTGCAGAAGTGATTTTGGTGTGTGGTTTGGTTTTTTCTTCCTGGCTATTCCATTGCTTCATATCGCTTTTTTGAGACCACATTCTTTCAAACATCTCAGTCCTGATTGAGCCGGTTTGCTCGATAGTGTCACTGAAACTACTGACATGGGATGTCCTGTTCAATTACTGCTGTTTCTCCAACCATGCTCTATAAAAACCTTCTTTACAAGGCAGACTTAAAACTAATATTTATTTCACTTACTCTCTAGTCAAAACAGCAACCAACTTCAAACGTGTCCAAGGTGTCTGACAAGCCACTGTCTGAAGACCTCTCTGCCAAGCCTCAGGCTCTTCAGAGCTCTGGACTATCTTTTTTTCTCATTTGCCCTAGAGCTCAGGTTTCATCTGCTTAATTTCAGCATCCATATAAATTATTTGAGTCTAATAACCCAGGAGCCAAATCCCACATCATTTTTCTAGCCCTTCAGTTTGCCAGACAGGTCTAGCTCCACCCACAGACCATTGACTCGTGTGAATGCATTTCCAAGGACACAAACATCACCTCTTGCACAGTGGTGCACTATCTTCTCTGAGTTTCTGCAAATGTTCACCAAACCTGGTCTTCTGAGATATGGGAAAATTTTACCTTTTCCAAAAATCAGGGTAAACTCAAAATCCTGACATCTAACCCACGAGTGGTAAGAAATACAACCACTTGTCCATGATAGAAACATCTGTGCTTTGGTTTTTTTTCTAATTATTGAGGATTTAATTTATTCACTGATGTTGTCCATGAATTTAGACACGCTTTGGGCCTTTGGCCATCCCATTCGTCCATCTGGATGGTGTGAAGGGAATCCAAGCATTGTATAGTACATTCTGTATACCGTTTCAAGAAAAACTTACTTAACATGAAATGAAAAGAATTGCAGGCAGTTTCTGCCTCCTTTAATGCTGTTATAGTGTTGGGAAAATTAATTATTTTCTGTAGAGATGGGTATGGACTCCCTCTTGTCATCCAATGTGCTAGTCCTGACTAAAGAAATGTTCCTAGATGTTTTGTGCAGTTTCTTCATTTTCTACAATTTCTCAGTGTTTTGTATAGCTTAATTTCGAAGTAGCTGAAACACTTATGTCAGTCATAAATTCCTTTATTTCTCGGGGAAGAGTCTGCCTTCAATGGGTTACAATATCCTGACTAAAAAATATTCTGAGATACAATAGCATCTGTGAGGTCTGTGAGGCAGGTGATCCTTCCCCGTTACAAGGAGTCCTTTGAAAACAAGGACACAATTTGACTCAAACTCATTACCTCCTGGGCAGATGCTTCAGTGCCTGGGGAGGATGAACGGGAATTCATGTCCTTTCTGTGAGAGCATCAATCAAATTCTCAGCTAGAAGAGGATGACTAATGATTGCTTGGATCCATTTCAGCTTAAGTTTACAGCAGAAATCCCAAACCTTAATTCTTCTGCTGAGCTGGGACAACTTCTTCCTCTTTGTGGGTCTGCCACTTCAGCTACTGTGAAAGCAGGGACAAGCTCTTCTGCAAAAAATCTGAAGTTCTTTCAGACAACAATCAATCAGCATTCTACTCAAAGCTGTGACAATCACCTTTTTTCCTTAGGCTTTCCAGACTTAAAGCAATCAGTATGTTTGTACCGTTTTGGAGCAACAGTCCAGTGAAATGCTATACACTGCAGCAACACTTCACCACAGCCTACCATGAACTGGCAGGGAGTCATGCAGGATTTCACTGGATTTGTGTCTTAATAGCACTCTGCTAAAAATAACGATTGTCAGCAAAATACTTTGGAAAACAAAGAAAACTTCCTAAAATAAAATGCAAATTTTGTGATTTTAATTTTTCATCAGGAACTGAAAAATGCCCCAGATTTCATAAATTCATTGCCATATCCCCTGTGGCCTGTGAGTCATCTCCTAGATCAGTGGTGGGAAATGTTATTTTTTTTTAAAGTTTTATATTACCACTCAATGTCTCATTCTGAGGCTTGTAGCGGGTATACTGCCTGCAAAAATACCCGGCAGACCAGAAGTAACGTGATTGCAGTTGGACTAATGCATAAATCAGTGCTGGGAACCGATCTCCAGCTGTAGATAAAGCCAATATGACCAGACCAAAGATAAGCCTTAAGACTGATAAAATGAGGCTACTATACTGAAACGTATAAGATGGCATTTCAGATGGAGCCTGAGGCTACATCTGTAGTGGGTAATAAAATACAATTGGCATCATTCTCTGACATGGAGGCTAATAGCTCATGTCCATGTTAATAAACTCTCTTAGTCTCCAAGATAGGTTGACTACATGCAAACCAGGTATTGGGAACTGTCCCTGACCCATGACATGTCCTGAGTAGTGTCTGGGAAACATTCAGAGGGATAGTCCAAAATGAAGCCATCCAAGAACCACTTCAGCAATTGAGCTGTACAAAGGGTTGAGATCCAGTGGTTGGGAATGTTTTTTGGTACCACAAAATTTACTAGTACCAGCCATAGGCAGAGCATCCATCCATCTCTCTCAAACTCCATTAAACACCAGGCTTACAGATGCCAACGTGGCAGCTTCCAGTGAGACCCACAGGGCAAACCATTTTCTGCTCTTCTCACCTAGTCTCCTCTGTTTTCATTTTATGCCTGTTTAGTTAGTTCCCATTTAATTTTATGCCTGGCAGCCTGACAAGAGAATTTAGATGACTTTGACTAGAATTTGAATCAGAGTTGCAGCTGCTGCAACCGATTCACAAGAGGCAACAACAGTGGCTCATAGGCAGCCACAATACCACAATAAAAAGAGGGAAGGAATTAGAAAGCAGGATATCCTTTGGAGACTACTGCTGCTCATCCGAAACAGATGTGAATCACATTGATCTAGTGGTAGAATGAACAGACACAAGATAACCTTGCTGGCCTAGTAAATTTGCATAGAATCTTTTTAAACACACAGAGAAAGACACCATAGCCCATGCATCTATATATATGTGTGTATATTTATGTAAGTTTGAGGATGATCCAGCCAACAAACCGCAGAGGTGTCGTGCTTGTGTGATAGCTGCACATAGGCAAGCTGTACTCAGCAAATCTGTAACCCTTTGACTCTCTTCTGCTCCTCTTGCCATCCTACGCAGCCTTCATCAAGGTAGCTATGGGTTTCCTATGACCAAGGTAGCTGTCTTTGTTGAAGTAAACTCAGTGAAGATTTTCTATGGCTTCTTCTTGATAGATTCTCTATAGAGTAAATCTAGGTTTTGCCTGCCAGATGGAAGTCCCACAAAATCAGCCATTTACTTATGTTCCGCTTGCATCACATGTTCAGATTCAAGCATGGACGAGGATGCTTTCTCTACCAGAACTTTGTGCAGCCCCAGGCTATCCATCATAGTCAATGACAGAGTCTTGGGCTAGATCATCCTAGCAGCAGATGGTGAAGAATAGGCAGGACATCAAAGGATGACATCCCTTTCATTTAACCATATCTATGGTTAAATAGTTTGGTAAAAAGGTAAAAGAGTAAGTGAAAAACAATGAAATATTGTTACATCTTTGCCTTCCTAAACAATTTTGATTGTTTACTCTCTTGTCTAACAGATTGTTTTTTTTCTGATCTGTCTAAATAATTTTAATTTACTTTCTTTGCTTTTCCTAATGAAATGGGAAAAAATAAATGAACTGAAAATTGAAGAAAGAGGCAGTTACACCCCTCCAAAAACTAATTTAAAATCCACAACTTTTCGAAGAGAAGTTTTCTGAAAAATTCTGACCTGTTTATCTTAAAATCAGCTCACAGTTATTAAACAAATGAAACAAGCATACAGAGTTAATGCAGTATTATTACAGCTGTTCAAACTACTGAACAAACACATTGATTCATTCTAAAGAAACCACATTCAAAAAAGCTATAAAATCTTCATAGGAGGTATTAAATTCATTTGACTTTGTGAATACAGAGCATGTGTATTTTCTGGCATAGATGTGGATAATAAAATAAATACAGATGGACCTAAACTAAATGTCTGTGGCTACTGTAGTTAGTACTTAGCAAAGTTGCTATGGAGAGCACCCAACTTCTCTTGAATGCTAGCATTAAATGTATCATCAAAGCTTTTAATCTGATTTTCCATTTTATTGACTTGACAGTAGGACATTAATCCTCGAGAAAACCAACCATGAGTTGGTTTTCATGAGCCTTTTCTTCCCCTAGAAAATTTTCATTATCCTAAACCTAATACATTTCTTACTTAGAGTTTCTATAGCTTTCTTTTTTAGAGTAAGCAGTTTCCTATGACTCCCTATAGATTTACTACTTAGCATAATTAACCAAAATCTTCAAATGTTTCCTTTTCTGGCCTATGTAGTTTTGAGTTTTGTTTAAGATACGGTATTGTCTGACTGCATCCTTGCAGACTATATTTTGCAAACTGTGCAAGCCAAGTGAAATTGTCCAAAACCAACTCCATATGTGAGAAGCAAAGGTTAGTTAGTCATAGCAGGGCTACTGGGAGTGAGCAAATGTAAGGGCTGTGTGCCTTCCTGAGGGAGACACAGCAGAAAGAGGCAGGAAGGGATTGTTTACTATCTTATTGTTCCTCATACACCACCAACAAGCAGAAGGGAGCTGCCTCTGCCCACTTTTTGATATCACATATTCAAGGTTCTCTATCAAGGGCACTGTTTAGATCTCTTATTGATTGCAGTGAAGAGGTCTTCCCATTTCAAATAGATTTTCAAAAATGTGAGGAAAACAGCATTAACACTAGTCCATTTATAGCAATTGTTTCTCCTTCCAAAGCTATCATAAAAAGAAAAGAAAAATGGGAAAAGACCATCCAAAAGCTATTCAAGAATAAAGAGTTCAGAGGAATCAGTAACAAAGTAGGTGAAGCACAGGAAGTGAACGGTGCGTATTTAAATCCGCAGCAAACAGGTCTGATCCTGCCAGTCTGTCCTCTGTGGAAGTAAGGAATTTAATATAAATACAATGTCTGTTTCAAAAAATAGCATTTTTTCTGATTTATTTCTGTGATGAAGCTGCGTAAGAACTTCTGTCCAACTACTTTGACAAAGACTCTGGAACATATCAGCTCCACATCCAAGCCATGAAATCATTGTACAATTTCAAACCCCAAGATATAATTCTGGATTTATTTTAGCATTTTTCTCCATGTTAGTTTTACCCTCTTTCTTCAGTTTTCTGCTGAAAAAGCTACACACAAACCCCATGAGATTTCAATTAGGAAACAGTTGTGTATATAATTATTTCACAAGTAAAAAATTAACTTTTTGAGTCTTGAAAATTGACTTGAAAATCTCATAAAATTACAGCTCCAACAGGAAAGTTTTGAATCCCAAATACTAGATTTTGCAGGAATACCACACTGCTGTGAAAAGCAAGACTGGGAAATTTATGAAGTTTGTTGAAGAAAATTCTTGTCACAAGTATCCCCATGAGCCAACTAGGAAAGATATCCTCTTAGATGTATTATTTGTGAATAGAGAAGGACTCATGGGAGGTGTGATGGTAAATCACTCTCTTTGCCATAGCAAGTTGAGTTTAAAATTCTTGGCATAATGAGAAAACGAGTCAGCAGCATTGCTGTCCTGGGTTTCAAGAGAACAAACTTCAAGCTACTTAAGGAGCTACTTAGCAGTGTCCCCTGGGAATCTGCTTTTGAGGGATTAGGAGTCCACAAGTGATGCTCAGTTTTTAAGAACCACGTGTTAAAAACACAGGAACGGGCAATTCCACAGTCATCAGTCAAGCAAGTACGGCACAAGACCAGCTCGGCTGAGCAAGGAGCCCCTCGTGGAGCTCAAGAGGAAAAAAGAAGTTGTATGATCTCTGCAAGCAAGGTCAGGCTTCACAGTAAGAGTACAGAGCCATGGTTCACATATGCAGGTATAAGACATGAGAAAACAAAGCTCAACTAAAGTTCAAACTGGCTAGTGTTGTGTCAGACAACAAGAAAGGCTTTCCTAAGTACATCAACAAGAGAAGGTCCAAGAAAAACAATGGAGCTGGTGAAAGGGCTGGAAGGCATATTCTGTGAGAAACAGCTAAGGACTCTGGGTTTGTCTAGTTTGGAGAAAAGGAGTCTGAGGGGAGACCTCATTGCTCTCTACATCTTCCTGAGGAGGGGAACTGGAGAGAGAGAGGTGCTGAGTTCTTCCTGGAGTCCGGTGCCTGGATATGTGGGAACAGTTCAAAACTGCACCAGGGGAGGTTCAGACCGGGCACTGAAAAACATTTCTTTAACTAAAAGGTGGTTAAACCCTGGAACAGGCTTTTGCACAGTGCCATTAATAATGTGCCCTAACTTTTCATCAACCCTGAAGTGGTCACACAGTTGAACTAAATTTTTGCTATAGGTCCCTACCAACTGAACTACTATTCTATTCTATTCTATTCTATTCTATTCTATTCTATTCTATTCTATTCTATTCTATTCTATTCTATTCTCATTTTGTTTAAAGATCTATCATAACTAAAAAGCAAGTGGTCCACACTGAACCCACAAATGCCAAGAATAGGTGGGGATGTTTGTTTGTACTATCATCAGTATTTTAGAACTGATTTGAAAATGAGATTGAGTTGATTGACAACAAATATTGTGCTACCATTAGTGCAGCCGCTATACCAAAGTGTGTACTGCCTTTGGACATTTACACAGCTCAGGTATTGCCAAAGACAGAGTTGGGGTAACACGGATTTCAAAGTCGACTAATGATGTGTCCTAGTTTTGGCTGTAATTAAGTTAATTTTCTTCCTAGTAGACAGTAGAGTGCTGTGTTGTGGATTTAGGGTGATAATAATGTTGACAACATACTGATGTTTTAGCTGTTGCTGAGAAGTGCTTACACTAAGTCAAGGACTTTTCAGCTTCTCATGCTGCTGTATCAGCAGGTGGGCTGGGAGCGCACAAGGAAATGAGAGGAGACAGAGCAAGGATATCTGAACCAAACTATCCAAAGGGGTATTCCATACCATATTATATGATTCCCAGAATACAAACTGGTGGGAATAGGCCAGAGGGCACCACATTTTGAGGATTGGCTGGGCATCAGTTAGCGGTTGGTGAGAAATTTTATGGCGCATCCCTTGTTTTGTAAATGCTATTATTATTATTATCCCTTCCTTTTCTGCCCTAGTACACTGTCTTTATTCCAACCCATGCGTTTTCCTTTTTTTTTTTTTTAATTGTCTCTCCTATCCCTTGAGGGGTGGGAATGAACAAGCAGCTATGTGGTGCTTAATTGCTTGCTGACTTTAAATCATGACATGGTGTAAGCTGAGTCTCTGAGGCATGCTAGTGGAGTGACAGCCAACACTGCAATGAAGGAAGGAGTGAGGTGGGAGTCAGTCTCTTCTCCCAAATAACAAGTGACAGGAGGAGACGAAATGGCCTCAAGTTGTGCCAAGGGAGGTTTAAACTGGATATTAGGAAAAATTTCTTCACAGAAAGGGTTGTCAAGCATTGGAACAGGGTGCCAAGGGAAGTGATGGAGTCACTATTACTGGAGATGTTTAAAAGATATGTAGATGTGGTGCTTAGTGACATCATTTAGTAGTGGACATGACAGTGCTGAGTTAACAGTTGGTCTCGATCTTAAAGGTTCTTTCTAACTTAAACAATTCAATGATTCTAAACAGCTAAAGTCACTATTAAATAATTACCTTTTTTCAGATAAAAATAAATTAAAATTACTTACTAAACAATTAAGAGCAGAAAGATTGGGTGTTGTTCTTTTTTTTCTTTCAAAATACAAATAGCTTGTGTAGAGCATGAGAAAGGTGAAGAGAGAATTGGTAACAGCCAGGCAAGCAGTTTTTCCTGTGGCAGGTAGCAATACCTACCGACATTCATTCAACGTGAAACATGTTCTGCAGACGTTCAGAGGTATCAGTCCACGGCATATAGTACTCACTGGGGCTTACAACTCATACTCTTCAACATCAGGAACTGCTTCTGGGAGCTCTGTTCAGAAATCAAACAGCTGGGGCAAGATCCAGATGCCAACATCTACAGGCATAGTGCTGACTACTTAATGCCAAAGACCTGGATACGCAAGACATCCACACAGAATAGGGAGACGCAACACAAAACAAATGGGAGCCCATGTCTTTCTGGAGAAGTGCCTAGAAGTCATATGGGATGCTGCACATTAGATTTTTGTAGGTACTTACACATGGGCAATTCAACCTCATCTCTAACGTGGCTTTGATTTGAGGTTCAGACATGTAAATTAGTCAATGGAGATCTAATTAATACACTGGAAGAGCCTAGAGAATTGTTCAAATGTGTCTATTCTTATCTGTCATCTGATGTCATGGGTCACAATTCTATCAGAGCTCCCAAATCAGGACTTTCCTACTTATGAAAACTTTCATTTGGCAGACAATGCTTACTTCTAGAATTCATCGTCAAATTTCCCTACACCTTTAGGGAATTCTTGCAAATTGGAGAATCTTATATTAAACCCTGTCATGATAAAACAAATAAATGTATGGGTGTGAATTTGAGCTTGAACTTGACTCCCCAAACTTAACATCCTCAGACCTAAAATTTACTGCTACTAATTCAGAATTATACACTAATTCTGTATTTTTAAAATGCTATGAGGGCTGTTACAGCTCTATAATGTAAAAAGCTGTTCGAAAACAAGCCTGGAAATATGGACTTGTATTAAGATTTTATGATTGCTGTATAGTATGCATATGTAGCTACGAAGTATTGCAACAGAGACCTTAGAATGAACTAGATCCTCCAACGAATTCTTGCTTTTTTCTTTTTTTTCCTTTTCTTATTTTTTAGGATTTCTTTACTTATTTTCTTGTCCAAAAGCCTGTAAATATGACATAGAGAAAAAAAAGTTATTAACACGTGAAAAACAGTTTCTGGACTGGTTGCTATAACAGTCTGCAACAGATCATCCGATGGAAGTAGAAGTGAAAACTGGACCATGAGAAATAAGGCTACTTCTTTTCTAGGCTATTCCTGTTATGTAAACACAGAGCATAGGGAATGCCACAACTCACTCAGCACAGCAATATAAAACCATTTCAATAAACACATCAGTGTTGATATTTTTAATAGCTTCAGCATCACCTCAGAAACTCCTGGAAACAGAATACCGTTACTTTTCTGCTGCCTGGAATAAATTCTAATGAAAGTCAATGAGAAATCCTTTCTGACCACTTCCTAAAGACCTGCATTTGCAGGAAACAGGGTGACATAATGGGAAATGATTGCAGAAGCTGTGATTAACCAGATCCTTTCTCAATGGGACCAGCGAAAATGTTCCAGGGAGAGCAGATCTCTGGAGGAAGAACCGCTCTTGTGGTTTAATCGGTCCTATGCAAGACAGATGAGCAGACCAGCAAATATTCACACTCATCCAGTGTCTAATCATTGAAATTCAGTTTACAACCTCTTCAGTCTGACTTTTCATCAACACAGTCTGTTTTCATCAAGGAAAAGGTGATGACAGAGCAGAAGCTAATTGCCACTTCTTCATTTTAGTTTGAAAGAACTTACTGTGTGATCTTATGAAAGAGACCTGACATGGTAACTGGACAATTATTTAGTTGAAAACAATGATAGAGGATTTGCATATCACCCATTAAAACACTAGGGAAGCATAGTCTAACGTATAGATATGCATGGAGTCTGATGCTTTTTGCTGTCATCCTGTTCTCACAGTTGCTGGCATTAAACAAAAATAAATGTATGTATATTACATTTAAACATATGTACCTTTCACATATCTTCCTTTGTGCCTTTGTATGTCAATCACAAAATTTCTCCATCAGAAACTGTTCCGGGCAGGATTCTTTAGTTGATGGCCAAAAAGCAAGCAATGGATCAGACTTACAGAGAAACTGCAAGTGTGTAGAACATTTACATCTCAAGTAATTTAAGCAAGAGCTTTTCTGCCTCTATTCCATTGCATATACGACAGAAAAAAAAGCCATTTTAACTCCTAGCAGCACAACACACTCATATCTAGAAAGACAAGGCACATTCAGTCACTGAGTTCATGTTGCCACATACTAGTGAATGGAGGAGTTCCAGTCAGGCATATTTATCACAGAATCACAGAATCACAGAATGTTAGGGGCTGGAAGGGACCTCGAAAGATCATCGAGTCCAACCCCCCTTCCAGAGCAGGATGACCTAGAGTAGGTCACACAGGAACATGTCCAGAAGGGTTTTGAATGTCTCTAGAGAAGGAGACTCCACAACCTCTCTGGGCAGCCTGTTCCAGTGCTCTGTCACCCTCACTGTGAAAAAGTGTTTTCTTGTGTTTACACGGAACCTTCTATGCTCGAGTTTGCACCCATTGCACCTTGTCCTGTCATTGGACGTCACTGAGAAGATGTGAATGATGTCATCTCGCTTTTTTTCTATTGCTGTTGGATCTTATAATAAAACCTGAGGATAAATACTAAAACCCAAGAATTTCTGGTGTAACCTGAACATACTTAGCAAAGATGAGGCCCTCCCGTGCATGGATAGGGTGGAGAAAGAATTTTTGTCATGAAAGACCTCTCCATAGATGTCCTTTGACGTATCCACTTGGAGTTGCTTTTAGGGAGGACGACTTTCTGTTGAAACATCCTGTCCCAAGCTTGGGCACTAATCACGATGAGGAGTGCCCTTGTACGGTACGCTATCCCTTCACATGGGGCCTTCCCCTTGCTAGACTTCTTGGTTTTGGGCTGCACAGCTCAAATGGGAAGTTACTGCGAGCACCTGTGGATCCCTGGGGCAAAGCAACATAAATTTCTTAACTCTTAGGTACTTAGTTTGGGTTAGTCTCTGAAGAGGACTACTTGTCTCCAAAAAGAGACTGGGGAACCTAGATATTCAGAGGACCATCTTTTAGATGAACCCCTCCTTTAGCTTACTTAATATTTTGGATTTTGTTAATACTCTGTAGTTTAAAGGTGAACTATAGGAGCCTTCTGTTTCACCCCCACTGGGCCAACCCTCACTACTGGTACTACTTTATAGCATTGTGTTTTAACAATACAGCTGGTCCCTTCAGCTCCTCCTGAAACTGGCTTTACACCTATCTAAACTACTTGCTTTAAATCATGCAAAATGGTGTTTGGACTTCAGTTGTGAAATTAGCAGCAGTTTTCCCTTTACACACACATATAAAATGTCTCCAGATTAAAAAGCAAAGAACTTGTTCCATTAAAATTCAGTAGATCTAGCTCAGCTGACACTAGTAAGGATGACAGTAAATAAAAGTTCATCTTGATATGTGACAAACATTCTTGGAATTAGGCCATAGTTATGTTAATATAATGCAGTTACTAATTACTTTGCAAGACATTGTGGATGAACCCTCTTTACCAACAAACATGGGCTTATAAAAATACCTGTACATTACAGCAATGTGTATTTTAGTTATTATTGATGTGCATTTAGATATGTCTATTATCAGTGGCATGTATTTCCTCAGCCAAAATTTTAACTTTTTTCCACCTTTTACAGTTTGTCAGCTAAAATTCTAGACTTCTTTGTCTTCTAAGAATATCTTTACCTTATTTTCTATGGAATACTAATATACATACTGTATAGGACTTCATTTTTTCACCTTTAAGAGTCTTGAGTGATATTACTCCACAGATATTTCTGCCACACAAGACAAAAAAAACCTACTATTGTGTCAAGCTTTGAGAAGAAAGGTAAATTATGCAATCATAAAATCATAGAATACTTTGGGTTGGAAGAGACCTTTAAATGTCATGTAGTCCAACTCACCCACAGTGAACAGGGACATCTTCAACTAGATCAGGTTGCTCAGAGTCCTCTCCAACTTGATCTTGAATGTTTCCATGCATGGGGCTTCTATTATGTCTCTGGGCAACCCATGCCAGTGTTTCCCCACCTTCATTGTAAAAAATTTCTTCCATACATCTAGTCTAAATCTACCTTCTTTTAGTTTAAAATCATTACCCCTTGTCCTGTAACAACAGACTCTGCTAAAAAGATTGTCCCCATCTTTCTTATAGTATCGAAAGGCCACAAAATTATTGACAGATCTCCCCGGAGCCTTCTCTTCTCCAGGCTGAGCAAATCCAGCTCTCTCAGCCTTTCTCCATTGGAGTGGTATTCCGGCATTCTGATCATTTCTGTGGCCCTCCTAGGCCCAGTCCAACAGGTCCATGTCTTTCCTGTGTTGTGGACAAGGTAATTTAAGAGTATTTTACAGTGAGGGTAATGGAGCACTGGAACAGGCTGCCCAGGGGAATTGTGGAGTCTCCTTCTCTGGAGACATTCAAAACCCACCTGGATGCCTTTCTATGTGATGTCATTTAGGTTGCTGCTCTGGCAGGGTGATTGGACTAGATGATCTTTCGAGGTCCCTTCCAATCCCTAACATTCTGTGATTCTGTGATTCTGTGATTTAAGGAGAGGGCGTCCTTTTGTCCTCATTCTATAAATTTACTGAAATTTGCATCGCATGCTTCCTAAACACATACTGCTGATAACTTGGCAATGGATTACCCTGCTGATTCAACCATATAGTTAGTATGCAGCATAAAGGAGAGCTTGGTTTTGTACATACATTTGTAGCTCATAGAAACTTTTGATAGTCAGGGAGTCAACTGGCTCATGTATTTGGACCTGCACCTGAAGTAGACATACATTATGATAACAATGAAAAAAATAAAGTCCTTTGGTGTGAAGTGTGGAAACATGGGAGAAAAAAATGGTGAGTAAAGGGGAACTCTAAGTTGGTGCCTGAGTCCAATTAGAAATGCTAATTAGTCACGTTGTTTGAAAGAGACACCCTGTAACAAAGAAAAATTCACCAGCCACTGCCTCAGATTTCTTCCTGACCCTAGTCATTTTCTACTTCCCTGTGACACACTCTTCGGCTTTTGAAACTGCTATTTCTCATCTTCATTAACTACATTGTCCTTTAAAGGTGTTAACTTGCACTTTTTTGCCGCTCGTGGGTTTGACTACTCTGACTTCCTTATTCAAAAAACAAGCATATCTGAGGCACCTATATACCAAAACCACAACATTCCTGTGCCACCACATTCCCTTGAGGATGCACGTGAATGAAAGACACTTAGTGATATGAGCCATGTGTCACAGTTCTGTGCATTGCTGATTTTGGCTGGGAGAGTTAATTTTCTTCATAGTAGCTGCTATGGGGCTGTTTTGGATTTGTGCTGGAAACAGTGTTAATAATTCACGGATCTTTTCGTTATCGCTGAGCTGCACTCTTCGGCTTCTCACAACACCCCACCACCAAGTAGATTAAGGGTGCATAAAGAGTTGGGAGGTGGCACAGCTGGGACAGCTGACCCCAACTGACCAAAGGGATATCTCATACCATGTGATGTTCTGATCAGCCTGCTAAAGGAAGAAAGATGAAGGGGAGACATTCAGAGTTTATTTTTTTCTTCCCGAGTAATTTCTGTGCATGACAGGAAGTGGTGAATTAGTTCCTCGCCCTACTTCCTTGCTTGTTCAGCTTTTGCTTTACCCATTAAACTTCATTTCAATCCATGAGTTTTCTTACTTCTATTCTTCTGATTGTCTGCTCCATCTCATTGGGGTGGAAGTGAGAGAGCAGCTCTATGGGGCTTAGTTGCCAGCTGGGGTTAAAACAAGAGTACTTAGTGCAGCAAAACACGTTCTATGTTACCCAACAGAGCTTGCTGCCAACAGCATCATCTGGTTTAATACGGAAATACAAAGAGGAGTTAAGGAGTGGAGGGAACACTAATACAAAGCCAATGTTTGTGAACCCAAGGGTTTCATTCTAAAAGCAAATGTGAAGTTTGAGGAAGCCATAAACAGTGCCAAATCCAGCAAATCCCTCCTGACACATACCTTCTTTTACCTGCACTCGCAAGTCATGTCCTTTCTCAGACTTAATTTCTGGAAACACTCAGCAAAAGAATGTTTCCTCAGAGCAGTCTTGCTGTTTTCCCTGATAATGTTTTTAGTGTGCAAAGCTAAGTAAACATGAAGAAATGTGAAGAACATGGATCTTCTCTTAAAAAGCTGTCCTGATTCTTCCTTTGTTTATGGCACTGTAAATCTCCTTCAGCCCAGTTGGATTTGAAATAAAACAGGTGGAAGTGACCAAAAGAATAAAACCTACCAACGGGAAGAAAATAACCAATAGACACAAATGTCAAACACAACACACACAGCTTCTTCTCAAGACCCTTGCCACCATAGATCCTCTGCATGGCACTTCAGGCTGCAGACATAATGCACTTTATTTAACTCTAGCCTGAGAGATACTCTCTACCCTTTTTGGCCGCTGTGCAACATCAACAGGAAATGTGTAATCAACACATCTTTTTCCTATTTTTTTGATAGATCTCATAAGGAATCGAATTCATCTTGGATTTACATCCTGGCCCCATTGAAAATCTCCAGCAAAGCTGCCTCTCACTTTAAGAAACATGTGATAGTACCTTATTGGATGACATTGAAGATCTGAATGACAGCCAGTAGCAAGTGCTTGGATAGTACAAAGCAAAGCATGTAGACAATAAGCCTTACCCTGACAAATACCTTTAGTGTTTGGATGAATATGTTCATGATTTCAAAAATTTTATATCATCTAGGAGTGACCAATCCAAAAACTAACCTGACATTTGACCTTGTTATTGGTTGGGAGAAAAGTGTTGCATTCTTCAGAAATGATTGCAGTAAGTATTGTAGCATATACACTTTGAGAAATAGACAGAAGAACAAATTTTATAATTCCAGCAGAAACAGGACTTTCTGCTTCATTCCTGAGAAAGAAAAGCTACATGCTTCATGGTAGAAGCGATTTCCTTCTCCTGCTTTGGACTTTCACCTGAACCTAGAATCCTACAGTCAAGAGAAGGCTTCAGGATGCTTCTTCACTGCTAAGTAATGAACATTTGTATCTAATTAAAGTGTTAAGAAGGAAAGCAAGCTAATCTGCATTTGTCTCGTCTTTATATAGTTAGTCCTGTCTTTCAGCAGACACTGAAGGTTTTTAAATTACTATTTTCAATACAGAGAGAAGATAAAGGATGTAGTTGTATTTCTTTTTATCTGAGATTTTAAATAAACAGATATAATCTGTCTATTGTTTGAACTGCAAACAATTATCTGTTACGAGTGACCTTCATCATGCTGTATTATGAAACTTAAACTGCATGTAACATATTAAGGTGCATTTTCTGAACACAAGGACTCTTTCACAAGTTTTATAATCCCTGTAGCATATAAAGCAATGAGAAAGTTTTCAAAATGCAACGTTAGAGAAAAAAAATAATTATTGAAATAAAATACATCATTTCAGAATTTTGTGTGTGCTTTCCTCCATCAATAGAAAAGAATCAAAGTGGTAAACATTCAAATGTGTGGTCAGTTTAACAGTGTAACTAGTCCTGCTATTTTTCATTTCCACGGAGAGATGTTCTAACCACAACAGAACATTGGACGCACTTGAAGGCATGTCAAATCACCATGTCTTCTACCCTCTCGTTTACTTCATTGCCCATTAACAATATTAATAATTAGGCTATCAGAATGGGCACAATACAGAGGATAGGAAACACAAGGAGAACGTATATATTTTTAAGGAGCCTGTGGCCAGCGTGACAATTGCTAAAGAATTCCTAGGAAGAGAAAAGGAGAAGGGATGGATGGCAAGATGAAAAAAAGGAAGAGATTGATGTGAGATGAAAGAAGACTGGTGAAATGACATCTAGCAGTCACTACTAGTGAAAGGGAATGGGATCAGAAACATCAGATGAGTAAGCTGCAAACTTCCACAGGGGAAGAGTGTCTGGAAAGCTGCCCAGCAGAAAAGGATATGGGGGTGTTGTTTGGCAACTGGCAGAACATGAGCCAGCAGTGCACCCAGGTGAACAAGAAGGCCAACAGCATCCTGGCTTCTATGAGAAATAGTGTCTCCAGCAGGACTAGGGCAGTGATTGTCTCCCTGAACTGTGTTCAGTTTTGGGCTCCTCGCTACAAGGACATTGAGGTGGAAGAAGAGCAATAAAGCTGATGAAGCGTTTAGAGAACAAGTCTTATGAAGAGCAGCTGATGGAACTGGGATTGTTTAGCCTGGAGAAAAGAGGCTCAGAGGAGACCTCCTCATTCTCTACAACTACCCCAGAGGAGATTGTAGTGAGGTGGGGGTTGGTCTCTTCTCCCAAGTAACAAGTGATAGGAGAAGAAACAGCCTCAAGTGGTGTCAGGGGACGTTTAGGTTGGATATTAGGAAAAATTTCTTCACCAAAAGGGTTTTTAAGCATTAGAACAGTCAGCCAAGGGAATTGATCGAGTCACCGTTCCTGGAGGTATTTAAAAGATATCTTGATGCAGTACTTAATGATATCATTCAGTGATGGACTTGGCAGTGCTAGGTTAACGGTTGGACTCAATCTTAAAAGTCCTTGCCAACCTAAAGGATTTTATGATTCAAACATCTTCAAGTTACTATTGTCAAGATGCAAGGGATTTTATAAAGAAAAAGGCCTGAAGCAGTATTTGTAACTTGCTAAAGGTCAAGCGAGGCCATTTTTTGGGGCAAAGTGGGCAAGTGTAGAGCTCTGCCTCTCATCATCACTTATATGCAGACCAGGATCTGCTAAGCAGTAGGAGTGCAGGTCTGGTTCAGTCCTATTCTGATTCAGAGCTGGTTTGTTCCCCAGAGTTTTTGGAGACAGCTACTGATTCTGTCTGCAAAAAACATATTGTGGAATCTTTCCTCTATCCTTTATCTTGATATTTCTCTGTCTGATGGCTTTTGGAGGCACAGAAAGGCTGTAGAAATCTAGTGGTGTCTGTGGAAATGGACACAGAGAGACTTTTTCTCTCTGAGATGAGCAGGCAGGTAGAAGGTACCTCTCTCTTTCTACAAAAAGAGATTCAATCGTTATTTTAAATTTGACACCTCAAGCATAGATGTCTAAGTCAAACCTACAACTCAATTAACGGTTGGTTTCTGAAAATATTCTTGAATATCTCAGTGTTGACTGTGTCCAGCAGCTAGGTGCCTTTCCCATGTTCCAGGTACAAAAGGTCTCCTCATTAGCCATTTCTCTGGTTACTTCTTCTAGGTCTCCTCTCACCTAGCACATTGAGTAAACTCTTGACTACACAGTTGTACCCAGCTTGTCGTCTTTCCTCTCTCAAACTGCAGCTTCAGTAGTAGCAGCTGAAAGGTGTCTCAGTCTTGGAAAGAATCCTGAGATAAGAATCAGAAATGGATAAAATAATCCCCATTATGGAGGAAGGTGTGACCCACAGCTTAACATTTTCTACTGTTTATTTCAGGTAACTGAAGCATTTTCTATAGTCTATTTCAGGACAGGATAAATCATTTCCTAGGGGTGTTGTTTGTTATTCTTGTGAATACACAAAGCACACGTGATCAGCTACATTAGAGGAGTACCTTAATCATGAGCTTGTAGGCATTGATGTAGCAATCAGGCAGGGGGAAGTTCCCCAGATGGCTGATTCATGCTCATCTGTCCACTTCTACTCTCATGTATCCACAAAGGAAAAGCAAAAAAAAAAACCAAACCCACAAAGTCAAATAAATTTAACTGGCATAATGTTGAATGGCTGGAATCAGAATGTAGAGAATCAAAATGTATTTTGAAGAATAAATATAGAGGAATATTACAATAGCCAACAGGGACGGCTGGGAAAATTTAAACTTTCTAGCAATTTCAGAGTTTGTATCTTGTAAGGTTCTCACATTCTGTTCAAGTTCTAGGAGAAGAGAGTGCAGATAAGCTGCTAAGAATAGAAGTGTGACATCAGATCATACAGGATCAAAGGGTTACCCCAATTGCTCTCAGAGATTACTGAATACTGTAAAGGGTCGGAAGAAAGAAATTTCCATATTGCTTTGTCAGTAGGCTCAACAAGAAGACAGAGAATTTGAAGATTAATGACCCTGCAGATCTGAGTTGAGGTCATGATAATTTGTCATAAATGAGCAACTACATGTTTAGAGAGAAAATGCTAGTTTTCAGTTCATTGTTATAAATTTGTCAAAAGCTATAGATTTTAATTATAATCGACATTGCTAAATGTTTATTCCTCCTTTTGCTTAATGCAAATCATTAAGTTCCCAATGACTACTTAATTGCTGTTCATTGTGGAAAAGATTATCCAAATTCACATGCAAACAAGCATGTACATCTGAAGAATAAGAATAATAAAATGTGATTTTTAATGAAATGTTATGCAAAGCAGAGAATACAAAAGAGTATCTCTTGTCATTGTCTTGGAGTTCAGCAAAGTTATTATCAGATGCTGCACATAATTACACTTGTGCATCTTTTAACACAAAACTCTACATAATTTAATATACAAAAGTTTCACTGCCAAGTCGGGAAGTACACTGTGAGTGGTGTGACAAATCACACTTGACAAACTGAGATTAGTCAAAGTAAACAGTCTGGAAGCAAACATGGTTTGCAACTGCGCCTTCGGTAAGTCTGTGAAGAATGAATGCATTCATTAACAATCTAATGGTCAGCTCTAAGTACACTGCAGGTCTGTACACAGACAAGGTCATTTAGAAATCTCCAGCCTGGGCATATTTGTGAAATTCTTGTAAAATCTGGAGCTGCGGAACAGAGCTGTAAAAAAATGATTTGAGAGTATGACTAAGTTTCGCAATGGGAAATTCAACCCAGACATCTTTTCTTTTTGCCGTAGAAGACCAACATACTCACCAAATACTGCAAAACTTAAGAAGTCCTGGGATTTCTCAGGAGGGAACTGGAGCTTTGCATGATCAGGCCCTAATTGCAGGAAGTGCTTGCTTCACCGTTTCATATAACACAGCTGCACATCTATTGAATTTTCTGGGCTGGATTTTAATGAAAAGTTCATTGGCATAGAATTCATTATTTGTTTCCTTCTTGTTGGGTTTTTAGGGAGGGTAGAAGAAGAAAGGATTATTATTCTTCTTCCACTAAATTTCAATTAAAACCCACTAAACTGATGTGTCCTAATTTCTGTAGACTACATTCTTCTGGAGACAGTCCAGATATAGGGGAATAAGATTTTTCTAGGTCTATTGTGTAGGGGCACAATCAAACAAAATCAATTAGTTTACCATGAAAAACATTCGTCTGCAGTAAGTTCATCCAACACAAATGGTAAATGCAAATATTTTAACCTCAATTGCTGCACAAGAGAAAGAGCATCAATGTCTCCAATACACTGCACTGCAGACTACAAAGTACGGGCCAACTGTCCACATACAACTTAAAGTTGTCATGGTTTAGTCTTGTACACGCTTTGCTTCTGGCTTGATTAAAGTCAATGATGTCAGATGTACATCATTTAATGCACAGGGATAGGCCTGTAAAACCACAAGGAGTTAACCACTCAAGTCTTATGTTGACATAGCCTCTTAATGTTTTGACATTCTTGTTATCTCATTTCAAAGACAAGGAACTGATTATACAAACCTCAATTTCCCAGTCAAAATATCCAAAGTCCGAGGATCGTTTTTCCAGTCAGATATCTTTAGAAAAATGAGGTACCTTCCTTTTCAAAGCATAAAGAACATATTTTAAGGTATAGCTTAATTCCAAGGAAAATACCCAAATACCCAGGAATCAAATCCCACAAATACTTACTATGAGAGGAGCTGCCTTAGTGGTAAGATTAGCACATAGGTGACAAGCAGTATGTGTTTTGGGCAATATACTTCATCTACGGTTTCTCAGTAATATAATTTTATATTTGGACATCAGATTATGAATAAATTGATTTGCTTCACTACTCAAGCAAACAATTTTCTAAGTGTCCTGGTGTTTTAATCAAACAAAATATTTTATCCGACCTGAAATGTTTCATTTGCTGTTTAAGTACTTCAGATATGCGTAGCTTTGAAATATCATTTTCTAACAACGGATAAAACTATCTTAGATAAAAGTTATAAAATAACCAAACTTTTGGGAAATGCTGAAATTATTTCATTAAATCAGACTGAGCTCAAAAATTATTCTATCCAACTTGAAACTGCATTATTTTAACAGCTTAGAAATTTCCCCGGGAGAGTTTGCTCCACTCTGTTTCTGTGGCAGAAACATATTAGCAAAATGCGTCATCCTCTGTTTCTGCATCACATATGCACAAGGTTTATCCATACATTACCAGTTTTCAGTGACTAGAGACAAAGAGAGAAATTTAATAGGACAGAATCTGGATTTAGAGTTGATTATTACCTGTTATCACAGAATCACTATGGTTGGAAAAGACCTTTAAGATCATCAAGTCCGACCATTACGCTCGAGTGCTTTTTTCATCAACCTTAAAGTTCATTCAGAACAACATTCTTCCTAAACTATTTGATCCATCTTTTACTACATTGTCATTTCCATAACAATCTTGGGCTCAGAAGTAGACTTCATCTTACATAAAATATGTGTGGGTATAAATCACTTACAGGAAGATTAAATCAAAATAACTTGGAGGAAGATTGAACCAAATCCATAGAGCCTGTTTTAGGCAGCAGGGGAAACTGATTGTGAGAAGGAAGCTGAAGATACAAAGTTTGTAGGTAATTTTTCTTCATTTTCCTAAACTCTGGATTGCATTTTTTCTTAACCTTGCAACATAAGCCTGAAGGCAAAACTCATCATGATCTTCCCTCAGTCAAGGTACGTGCAAGGTATGTGCTTTCACAGCCTGGGAATCACCAATACAAAGAAGGCAGGACCTTTGGGTACCACAGTGCTGTATTAGGCTCCGAGGACTACTGCAGACTTTGTGGGCCAGATCCTGATCTCATTGCCCTGGCTAAACTGCAGGACTCTGCAAATAGTCTTAGTCCCAGTTAGTGGGAAAGAGTAAAGAAGCTGTTTGCTACATAAGAAGCTGTTTGAGACCTATCACATGGATGCTAAATCATGATGTATTCCTGCACTATTTGCTAGGAGATAGATATCTTAGGAGAATCTATTTACCTCTGTCCTTAGAAGATAACCCATGGCAGGTTACAGGAAACAAATCTTTAATTAGCCCATTTAATTTCAATTTCCTGCAACCCTAAATGTTGCTTATACCATAGCTGGGAATATAGGACCTGTTGACTAAACACGTACAAGAGATTTGAAAGAAAGACAACAGGGAAGGGAAATCCAAGGTTTATTAGCCTGTGGGGTCAAATTACTGGGTTCTGGGCTTGAACTGGTTACCCAAGTACAAGAACTGCCAGCTAAAATCCAATATGCATTTTGCTGCAAAAAGGGAACTTTTTCCCATTTGACAGATGTCATGTGCTAGGTCACGTATAAGGATGTGAAGGAGAGGAAATAGGAGGCAATACTCACTGAGATGAAGACAACGAACTATATCCCACAAGCTCAGTCATCTACCTCCTACCAGTAAAATCTTTCTGCTGATTTCCATCAGCTCTGGATCCTGCCCAGAATGATGATGTGGCAAACCAGGAAGTGTGAAAATCCAAAATTCCTTGTGCGCAGCAGCTAACAACCTTGCCTCTCAGTAGGCAGGTTCGCATTGACCTTCAGTCAAAACTGTGTTGTTTTTTTTTCACCAAAGATTTTGTACTGTGATACATGACAAAGGGTTGAAGAACAATCAGTTTATAAGAAATTTTTTAGAAAGGATTTTTATTGCTTCCTTGCATTTCCTCAGGTTTATCTTCATGGAAGGTTTAAGGTTATTGCATACAGTCTCAGTAGTGTGAGAATTCGTTAGACCCTCTCAGCTTCCTATTCACAGCACTGCTGCATCTGACTGAAACTATACATTTCTTTTGTAGTGCTGACCATTGAAACATATCCTTTCAGTCAAATCCTCTTCCAGATGTGTTCCTGATTCCAGGCCAAATTTGTCTTTCCCGGACAAAACAACTGCAGGGCTGGTACTCCAGGACACTGCAGTCAAAACCACAACAGAATTAAAGGACAAAAGTTAAAGAAACTCTTTTATTTGTACTATAAAGAAACTCAGAATAGATGATCACAACTGTACGTTCTGGTCTAAAAGTCCTAAATTCCATATATTTGATTTATTACAATATATCACAGAAGGGAGAAATTATTCAGTGGTTGAACAGTGTAAGTTTCTCATGAAAGCTAAACTGTACTTTCAAATTTGATGCTAAGCCTAATAGATTTTTTTTCCTTTTGTTAGGACATGATCTGTTCAGTGAGGTGTCATAGCTTATGAATTTGACCATTCCTTTGGACAGGTTCACAATATCGAATTTTTTCAGCTCAGAGGAATTCTACCCTTTCTATTCTACCTTTGGGTCGAACAGAGCCCTTCTATGTCAAGTTACACAGAAATGGTCTGCATGTAAATGGTTAAGCTTCTCTCCTTCCCAGTAACACATCAGAGCATAATAACATTAATTCTAGGCTAAAACTGGTTGAATAATTTGCTGAAGCCTGGAAAGAATAGTATAATTATAGGTAACTGGAATATATGAGTGTCCTTTAACAACATTAGTCCTCATTTTCAAAAAAAAAAAAAAAAATCATTAAAAGAAAAGCTTTTCACACCTCTGGGATCTGACTCTACAGGCCATCTGTGCATAAGCCTTTACTGTGAGCCCCCAACACTTCAGGACTCTCTTTAATACTGCAGGAATATTGCCACCAATATGTGAATGAAGAATTCAAACTAGAGTTCATTTAGTTTTAGACAGAATTTTAAGACAAATGACATTAAGAACTCTTTCCTGATTTGCTAATAATTAATAGTACGAAAATAGTTACAGGCTGCTTATTTGAATCAGATATGTTCATGAGATTTTGATCCAGTTCTTTCAGTAAAAATAGATATACAGAGTTTCATTCAGTTGTGATGAAATTTACAGAGTACTTTACTGTAAAGAAATACAAGAAGTTTCCTCTGGGATTAAAAATTGAGAAAATGTAGGATTTGAAAGAGGAGAGGGGTGGTAAGTGTAATGTTGAGCCAATGAAAAATGGTTTTAAATGCAGTATTTTTTCACATGTACACTTCACTTTGCAGAATATGCCGACTTCATCAGTCAGCTCCCAATACTGCCTGTAATTAATTCCATTATGCTTGAAACAAAGACATGGTTATTTTACAATGGCTGTAGAGACATAGAATGACAAGGAGAACCTGATGAGACCACTAACATGTTGCAATCATTACTACAAAACACAAAGAAGGAAAAACAGATGTTCCTCAGCCATTTATATTGCCTTCACATTGGTTTGTGGTCCAGAAAATCAATGCTGGCCATGGTGCAGCACACTCATTACTTTTTTAAACTCAACAGTGCTCATAGTCATATACATATTTCATAGGAATCATGAGCAAGTAAAATTAAATGAATATTTTAAAAAATAATTTTCATTTACCTTCTTCTGACTCTCAAGAACATTCAGACAACTATAAAGAGGAAAAATTCCTGCCTGGATGTTAATGTTCAGAGGCATCAAAAGGACAGCATCAGCCTGCAGCTGTTGGTCTGAATACTGAGCACTCCTTTGCCCGCATGCAACTTTGATCATGTATGTATTTTACATAAGACCTTTCAGTATGCCAGCACCTGTGGTACTGTAAGAAAATGATGCATGTGATGTATATTTGGTCAAACAAACAAACAAACAAAAAAATCCCTCATTTGCTTTTATACCATAAATCTACAACTCAGATACTGGAATTCTGGTTATTCTGTTTCTATCTTCCTAAAACTTATCTGGCACT
Organism: Baryphthengus martii; assembly: GCA_013396935.1. Taxonomy (NCBI): domain Eukaryota; kingdom Metazoa; phylum Chordata; class Aves; order Coraciiformes; family Momotidae; genus Baryphthengus; species Baryphthengus martii. The sequence goes on from VWZK01019576.1 coordinate 96,628, forward strand.
TAGAAATTCAGTTCTTCAAGGAGAGTGGTAGATAAATGAGTGATGTCTTTTAACCTCTTGTTCCTAAAAGTATACTGTAACAGAGATTCTGAGGCCCCACCAAGCAATCTGCTGCAACCTCAACTATCCTGATATTAGAACATTTTTCCTAACTGCTAAGCTAAATCCAACCACTGTAGATGCTTCCTTCCCCTTTGCCACTATGACCCAATGTATCTGTGGAGTGGTATCATGTCTTTCTTCAAACGTTTCTTCTCTCGACTTAGCAACCCCATTGTCTTGAACATTTCTACAGAAGTTATGTTTTAAAGAACACTCCTGTGACTCACCTCTGTGCTTCTTTCTGTTGGTCCCCACCTTGCTAGGTGCATGGTGCACAAAACTGTATGTGAAACTCTCCTTGGGTACACACCAGCACCTGTTGGACCAGAATGATGATTTCATTGGTTTTACTTCCGGAATGATGCTTATCTTCTTCAGAAGAGTAAAATTGGTTTTTTTACTCCCATTCAGCATATAATCAGCTATTGCCTATTTCCTTATCCTGCATAGTAATGTGTAATATTTAACCACAGCCACAGCACATGATTTGAATTCCTTTTTAAGCTGTACCCTGCTTTGCTGCTTCTTGGAGGCCAAATGATATGTTTCCGACTTGAATTTATCTCACAGTCAGATTTAATGTGCACCTGTAAATTCCAAAAAGCTTCAACACATCTATCCATGACACCTGTACTTCACATGAAATGTTTTGTTTAAAAAGTGTCTAGTTGATTTTATTTCCTAATTCCAGTATTTAAAATAATTTTAATGATCTTTTATTGTTTGTTTATGTCTCTGAATCCTTATGTCTAATATTAATCCTTTAACTAGCCAAAAATGAAACAGTATGTCCTTGTGTTTATTCCAAACAGGGAATATCTTACTAGGCAAAGTGCCAACAAAATAGATACTGCCCTCCATAGATTTTATCTTCCCTTGGGTTTGCCTATGCAGGATGCGGACATGAAAATCCTATTTTCAGCTCCATGCAGAAGAATAAGCTGGGGAACTTAAGTTCAGTGAGATCCCATTACTTCGAATGAGACAAATAATTCAATTTTTTAATAATGTGGCCAGACAGAACTTGGTCAGGTCTGTTTTGTTAAGATTTGATAGCATAAGTAGGTCTAGTATCACATCTGCTTATTTTAAGCATTTTCCAAAACTTTCACAACAAGACTTCAGTATCGTATAAAAGCAGCATTTAAATTCACCACACCAAACTGAACCGAAGTACTCAGGGAGGGAATAAGTGGTACTACACTGATTTTGTAACAATAACTCAGTTTAATTAATGGTTTCTAGGGACAAAGCAATGTCCTTTTGCTAGTAGAAGACAATGTCTGAGTACAAATTCTTTCATGCAGAATATCTGTGGGTGATATCTTTTACTTACTCCTGAACACAATGATTATTTATTGCTGTGGTCCAAACATTACCCCTTTTGGAGCTGGACTTAATAAGTCTTAACAAGACTAATCATGAACTCTGCTTATCTTCTTTTAGGGCTTGAAAACTTCAGGGATCTCAGCACAAGACAATAAAAAACACCTTTATGGAGGAATGTTTGCACCTCTTACAGCCCAGGAGGACTTGACAGCCCACATGCAACAACCAGAAGCTGCAGAAGCATTTAGACCAGGAGCAGTCACCAGTTGCAGCAATGCTACCATTCTGGAGAGCTCTCCTCAATATTGAGCTCAGATCTGGAGAAGCAGTGGATTTGGAAGCCCATCACTCTGTGTTCTGCCACTGAGCACAAGCTGCTGGTGGACAGTCAGCCCTCGTCCTTTCACAAGCTTCCTACAGAGTCACATACACTTTCCAGGTTACCTGCTGAGCTGCTCCTTGCCTGGGGACCATACCTGTGCTCTGGTCATCAGTAGCCAAGGCACACAGCAGGGCTGGGCTTGTACAGGATAATGCGATTTCCATGGAAGAAGCAAACATTGCCGTTTTTTATTACACCTTTTGGGTATTGCCAGCCTTTGTTTCAAGGCCATATTGCCACATTTCATGTTTAATAGATTACTCAATTTGCTAAAATTGGATCTTTCATATGCTGCCATTTTGTGGTGTCTTCCCTCATTGTGTAAAGTTCAAAGAGTTTAGTCATTCCTATCAAACTTCCACACATCTCACATGACTTCAGCAGAAATTTTTAAGGGCATTTTGCTATGGTGTTCATCTGTTATTTTCCTCTTTCTACAGCAATCATTTATCACTATACCTTTGGATTTAATACTATTTGATCTCTCCAAGCATCTCAGAAACCCCGAACTAAGCAAACATACAGTATGCCTTCCACTACTATGGTTGTCTTTTTAAAGGCAATTCATTTTAAATATACCTTCATTTGTGCAACTTTAGATATCTTCCAGCTGAGTTTGCCAGACAGTATGAAAGCTGAAAGTCTTAGATAAAAGAGTGTGAGGGGACAAAAAAAAACCCAACAACTGAAAATCAGAGGAGTCATGCTGATGAAGTATGTCTTTTAGTCAAGTGGTTAGTAGAGTGAAGTCCTAAACCAGATTTCAGTGTTCTGTCCAGATCTGTTGCAACCTTGAGCTGGATGGGCTGTGCTACAGAAGAGGGTGGTGTAGCAGTACCTGCTAATAAAGAAGGTTCAGCTTGATTAGCTCTTTGTGCTTAGTGCTTGTTGTCCTGCTTAAAAGAGGCTCAGGAGAAGTGCTACAAGTCAATGTGACTTTTTTGAGGAAAAAGGGGTGCATGTAAAGGGGGCCAAATGTGACAGTATCTTAGGCAAAGCTAAGGTTTGGTTATGCATACATATATATATATATATTCTTAGCTCTTGCTTGTTTGCTTTTTGCCTTCTACTGGACTCTCCGTTCCACTCATTATAAAATTCTTGCATGCCACTTCCATCAGAATAGTGGTGGAATAGCTTTGGACAGCTTATTTTCAGCTTATTTTCAGTTACAGTGATTTCACACCAGCTATCTATTATTATAGGATTCTCTTCTTTCAGTCCCACAGGGATGTACTCTATAATCATTAAAAGCTAATGTAACTTCAGCCAGTTTTACCAAGCTACGTGAAAGAAATCCAGCTGTTGGGGAAAGAGGCTGGAAGCTGTGATGTAGCTGATTAAAGTTCTAGCTCACACCACACCACCTCTAAGTCATCACAGGCTGCAGCTTTGGCAGATCTGGCCCAGCTGATCTGTGTGGATTGCTTGTCCATCCTCATCCACTCTCGAGCATAGTAATGATAGAATCATAGAATCATAGAATCNAGGTCCCTCTCTGCCTGGCCACTCTCCAGCCACTCCTCCCCTAGTCTGATGATATAACTGTGCTCAGTTTACAAGGTAAGCATAATTTGAGAATAAATAGTTATAAATATTCAGAATGTTGTAGGTTTTTTTTTAAAAAAAAAAAATCTGGCAAAATGCACCATCTTTGTTCCTACCTTACCACAAAACAATAATTAAGCTCACTTTCAAACTAGAGTAGATATGTGGCTTTGAGAACACAGATCTCTCAGATCCTGCTCCTAGAAATCCAGAGACTTTTTCTGAATATCCAGATATCTCAGTCATGTTTTTGAGAGCAGTTTTAGCTGTTTGAGAGATTCATCTGGTAGCTGGTTACTAACCTTAGTCTGATACTTCTACCATCTGTAATGATAAAACGAAAGTCAAATTTTATTTTCTTCAGTGATGTTCAAAATATGTTAGTGACAACAATGTGGCTTTGCCTAGTACAGATAAAGTAAGTGAACTTCTCCTGCCCCTACACAGGAGATATACTACAGTCTTACTGCTTGATGTTGGCCAAAAAAATGCTGAAAAAGATAGATACACTTATATTCAAGTGGGTTGGCTTTCCAGTTCTCTATGGAAGTGGGGATAGCTTCCTGATCTCTGCAAGGATGCTTGCATCACATGATAGCTAAACCAAGTAAGGTCTCCACACAGTTCCTTTGGTAATTTAGTAAAGCTGTATGAGTTTGTATCCCTAAAATGGAAACTGTCATGTTTCAATTAGATTCATCATCACACAAGTTCTTCTTTCACAATTAACCACAAAATTTTTGCCATCAAGTGTAGGCATGTTAAAACCTTTCCTTCTCAACAATTTCTGCTCCTATGTGTCTCCAACTATTAAAGGCTCACTATTCATGTAGCATAATATTCCCTTAGCTGCTTAGTGTATTCATTTACAGCCTGTTCACCACATGAAAAAGTATATTGCCATCCTGAGGTACCCTCATGTCACACTTTGTTTCATTCACAGCTTTAGTATCTATCCATTTCACTTACCTGTATGTGTAGAGTCCCTAATGATAGAACATCTTTCTATGATCTTCCATTATATTCACTTTGCAAGTAAATGTTATGTTACTGTGAATATTACACGGAGTGAACAGCCTGGTAGTGTGTATGCACTCTGTATAAAAAATAAGTAAATAATGATGTTTTCTTATTTCACATCTGTTTCTCTTAAGTTCATATTACAAAATAATGTTGCAAAGAAGTAAGGTCCATATAAATTCATTTTTTAAAAAGTGTAGAAAAAAAAGAATAATGGAAATGCCTTGCTGCAACAGAGTTAAAATCTGTAGAGATATAAAAAATGCTATAAGCTATATAACAGCCCAGCAATACAGTGGGTCCAGCAGAGAAAACTGTCAATCAGCATAAAACCAGTTGATCAAACATTAACCTAAATTTTCATCTTAAAGACCTCTAGTGTGCGCATGTGAACTTTGCTTTCATGCAGCAATGCCTAGAAATGTGGCTTGCTGGGCAGCTGTAGAGATGGTTTATGATCCGCTGCAGTTTTCGATCAGACAGGCATGGGCTGGGGATATTTTTAAGCCTGGGGACAAGTACGGCAAACTAGAACGGAGTTTCCCAGGAGATAACTCCTGCTCACGTATTCTTGCAGTTAATGTAACTGCCCTCAGTGGTTTAAGTCAGACATACTGAGTCAAAACAGAAAAATAAGAAGCTTTTATTTCTTTGCAAGGAACTATGATAATAAGGCAAGAAATGAAGACCACTAATCCTACAAACACTAGTTTCATTAAGAGTAGGATGCATTTGCTCTTTTAAGATCTGGTGCTATTACCTTAAGTACAGGAAAAGTCACATTTGCTTGATGAGAACATTCATATTGCTGAAGTGACTACTTTTTTCCCAGGATTTGAGAAGATGTCATAATCCACAGTGCAACAGGAATAACACCCAATACAGGCTAACCTCATGCTGTGACCCCTAATAAACAGCGCATCCCTGGTGCGAGCAACATCTCTGATTTCCCTGTACACAAACAATAAATTTAAGCTAATTGTAAACTACAGATAACCAGCTGTATTGGAATTATGCAAAGTTACTGGCTTTGATTTTTTTTTTCTCCTTGTCATTGTAGGGTCACTGATCTATTACTAGCATGATGGAGGAAAACTCCTTCCACCCTTTACAGAGCAATAAATGACAATTACATCCAGAGCAAGCCAGAGTTACAGCAGGCTGGGGCAAGTCATGTTCAGACAGGATGCTGTGACATATTAATTCTTCCTGCAAAGGGGTGTTTATTTTTAGCAAAAAAAAATATTAGGCTAATTTCCTCCTTCCATGAAAATGTAAACTTGCATTTTGTAAAAATGCAAACATTACTTATAGTAAACTTCGGACACAGAGTGAGGACTGGAGGGAGTCTGCCTTTAATGTGTCATCTTCTTTTGTTACACATTAATGTAAAGGATCATAAAGGATTAAAATACACAAAAGCTTATTGTTCCTGCTCTGTGATCAGCCATAATCACCTGGCAGGGAAAATTTCTTCCGGAGAAAACGTAATGACGTCAAGTTGCTTTCAAAGGGACACGGAGTTTGTTTTGCCTCTGGGAATATTTCACTTCAGACCAGGTGTGTGTTTCTGAAACCAGTCTCCCAGTTGCCTGCACTCATAGCACTTGTGTTCACAGTGGGATCAGCTGTGTCCATTTCAGATGGTTCTGAGCCAAAAAGCACCCCACCCCACTGATGGATGTTCAGCCTGCTGGACCAGGCCTAAGTTGGTCCAGAGCTGCCTCCTTGCACACTGGTGCCCAGGCCTCAGCACCCACTATTTCACCCTCCACGTCCACCTCACTACTTAATATAGACATAGACTTTAGTGCCTGGAAAATATTCTAAGCACACTTCTGGCAGTGATGAAATTGTGATGTGAAATTCCCCCTTTCATTTTTTTAACCCTTCTAACTCTAGTGGGTTGACCTTGACTGGCTGCTAGGCGCCCTCTCAGCCGCTGTCTCACTCCCCATCCTCAGAACAACACGGGGATAAAGCAGAATGAAAGAGCTTGTGGGTAGAGATAAGAACAGGGAAATTGTTTACCAATGACCATCATGGGCAAAGCAGACCCAACTTGGATAAATTAATCTAATTAATTTAATAAATTTTATTGCTTTAGTTAATTTATTTAATGGCACCAAGGGGGTGAGGGTTGGAGTCGGTTTACAACACTTTGCCTCTGATGCCTTTTGCTTATACTCTTCCCTTGCTCCATTGTGAGGTCTCTCTCACAGGATAGACTCCCTCAGAAACATCTTTAAAATGAGTCCGTCTCACAGGCTGCGGTTCTTCACAAACTGCTACAGCATGGATCCCTTCCATGGGATACAGTCCTTCAGGAACAGACTGTGTCAGCATGGATCCCCCACAGGGTCACAGGTCCTGCCAGAAAAACTGCACCTGCATGGACTTCTCTCCCCAAGCTGCAGTTCCTGACAGGAGCCTGCTCCCACCAAGCTTCCCACAGGGTCACACCTTCCTTCAGGGCATGTCCAGCTGCTCAGGCATGGGTCTCCCCATGGGCTACAGGTGGATATTTGCTACATCATGGACTTCCTTCGGCTGCAGGAGGGTAACCTGCATCACCATGGTCTTCACCACAGGTTGCAGAGGAATCTCAGCTCTGATGCCTTGAGCACCTCCTCCCCCTCTTCACTAACCTTGGTGTTTACAGGCATGTTTCTCTCACATTTTCTCACTTCTCTCTCCCAGCTACTGTGCATCATTCTATACCCTTTCTTAGGCTTGTTACCACAGAGGCACCAGCAGCATGACTGATGGGCTCAGTTTTGGGCAGCAACAAGCGTACTGGAGCCTGCTGGAACCAGTTGTATCTGACATGAGGGCAGCCCCCGGTGTCTTCTCACAGAAGCCCCACTGCTACCAAAACCTTGCCACATAAACCCAATACACTAACATCTGCCCATCTTTTGTTTCAGATGTCTTACATGCTTCCTGGTTCTGGCTTGTAGCCTCCTCAGGAGGGTGAGAACAAAGGAAAATTCATTTCTTGGAACAAAGGAAAATGAGAAGAAAGAGAGGGGAACAAGGACAGGGCTTCATCTGAGTAATGTTTTGCCTGAGGTTATTGCCTTATAAGAGACAGGAGATTGTACTTACAGGAAACAAAATGACATTTAGTCATTAATTTTTTTTTCTTAGATGAACACCAAAGTTCTTTTTAAGAGTGTGTATTAATGCATTTTTTTAAGCTTTTTACAAATTAGACACTGTCAAACTCCTGCTATGATCTGTCACTACCCCATCAAGTTTGTATCTATCATATAAACTTTGTACATTATTGTAACATACTCCTTTGTTGAATATTGTTTGATTGGAAGCAGTTTTAATAGTTTGGTAAATTTTATGCAACCTAAAGAAGAAACCCACTGAAAGAAAAAATCAAACTCAAGTGTAGAAAATCAGACAGGATCAAAAAAATAAAATAATAGATCATAAAAAGCAAATGGCAAATAAAAAATTTTAAAAAAGTGTGAGAATGTTCCCATGCTCAATGGATCTTGTGGGGGAAATGATGCAAGAATTTTTATACTGTTCTCATAAGGCAAACATATTTTAATGGCAAATTTACTGTCTTCAAATTATATATTCGTCATAACAGAGTAAAGAAAACAGCTAAGTGGTATTGTCGCTATATCTGATTGTATTGCTTCTTGCAGTTTTATTGAAAAATCTGAGATAAATACATCACAGATTCAAACAGGGCTACTATTAAAACATGCTTAGAGTACTCTTGAAACTGAGGATGACAGTCTGTGAGGTGGGAAATAGCACACTTCAGGTGCCTGCAAAATAAGCAGCAACATCTGAACTGCTCAGCTAAGTGCTCCCTAAGGCAGGCAGTGATCAGCAGGCAGTCAGAAGCCACAACAAACCCAGGCGATTTTAGGAACCTGGTTACATGCAGTGAAGCCCAGTGCCATCTTTCAGTTTCAAAGAAATGGAGTTGTAAAATAGTTACTCACATGAGGTTTGGTTAAGCAACCACACGGACTGGTGAGCAACTACTTAAATAACTTTTCCAAAGTCAGCGAGCCTTCTTTGTGAATCACTCTTCACCACCCAAGTGTAACAGGTCTTTATTTGGTTATACAGCTTTTTAATGGTTGTGTTGCCTTTTAATGGTGACAAAGTCAAAATCCACCATGATGGAAAACTTACTCTGTGCAAAACTGTGTCTGACACTCTGCTTAAGGAAAGAAATTTTTGTAAAAGAACATCTCAGTGGTATAACTGAGTTTACGAGCAAAGTGATGTTACTGTCTTTATACTCAGTTACTGGAACTCAGAGGAACAGAAAAGGACCTGTCCCACACCTGGATGACATGTCTGACCAGCAGACAGCTTCCAGCCATGAATCAGTGCTGGGAATCAAGAATCATTTCAATAGAGACAATAACATGATCATACCTGACAATTTCTTGAAGCTGTAAAAATTTTTTTTGCCTATGTGTTCACATATGATTTGCTTTAGTTTTTTTGCAATCTCCCTAGCTGAATCTCAACTCTCTCTAGTATACATGAGGTAAATCAAGGTTCTGCACTGGTTTTATGTTGGCTGCATTCAAATTCAATCTCACACCTTTTATACTAGAGCATAAACCCCTGGTGTTAAGTCTATAATTCCTCTGGAATTGTTTTACTACATGTCAGCTCACAAAGAAGTCTGTTAACTCTCGGTGTTTCGAGGCTGTATAATTTTCTCATAGAAATAGGATTTTGCGAATCAGGCTAAATGCAAAAGTTTGGTTAATGTTGTTCATACTTCCAGTACTTTTTCCAAAGACCTATGCAAGGCCATGAGGCTCAGCATAGGTAAAGGCACAAGAAGGTAAAGTCTTACTGTGTCCACCTTGCCTTTCAAACCTGGCCTCCATCACCACTGAAGCCTAAACTCACCATGCTGTCCCAGCATACACAGAAGTGTGCAGATCCTCAGGAGGAGTCTGGAAAAGCTTCAGATATTGACTGCTCCTTAGTTAGGCTTACATTAAGGGTGGACAGACAGAGTGGAGCATGCCTCCCGGTGCTGTCACAGCTACTCTGCCTGCCCTTGCAACACTGCTACATGATCAGTCTGTTTTAGGTGGGACTGCTGCCTATCACAGAGATTTGCAGCAGGATTACAGGCAGCCTGAGAATGCCTTAGTCTGAGTACTAAGTTAAAGGTTTCCTACGTGAAGGGATGCTTTTGTCAAGGCAAGATGTACTCAGGGCTTTAGATTGCATCTTAACTCAGTCCTTTAAAGACACTGTTGAGCCAGATTTACAAATGGATGGGGACAGCCAATTACAAAAGGGGAATTCATAAATGAAAGGTGGCTACAGGAGGTTATGACACTGCTCCTGCTCAGCAAGGTTTGGCTCTAAACTGAAGTCAAATGCAGCTAACTTACCTCCTGCTCTCTTACCCTTCCCATATGCTGTACACATGCCCCTTGAGGAGTTAAAGGTTATACTTTGTGATTTCAATTAAAATTGAAGAAAACAAATTATTTTACAAAAAATTTTGAGAGATCAACATGTATATGTGAAGTGCTGGGGTCTGAACCTGGAGCTCTGAAGTGAACTTGACACCTGGATGAATTTCACAACCAGGTAAAAGGGGCTAAGGTTGCGCAGGTGCCTCCTGTTGTAATCAAGGGCAAGACTGAGTTGGCCTCTGTGTTTGCCACCAAGAAGGTCTTTTAGTTCTGCTGCTGGCTGCAACCCAGTAGGCATTGAGCAGTGGGGGCACATGCTATACCAGACCTTGATATGAGGGATGGGCCCCCTCTGTTGTAAGAGGGCCCCTCTCCAAGAGGGGAGACCAGGCCAAGCACACCCTGAAATGCTGAGACTTAAAGTAGAAATGTGAAACAGCTGCCGTTTAGGTGATGATTAGAGGGTGAAGGTAAAAGGCCAATAGAGTTCCTGATTGAGTAGCTGGTGTTGCTGGGAGCTGGTGCTGGAGGGGTTTGGGAGAAGGAGTTTTGTGGANGCTGGAGGGGTTTGTGAGAAGGAGTTTTGTGGAGTCAATGAAAGAGTCAAGGATAATGAGGGCAATGGATTGGGTAATGTATCTTTCTGGTATTTGTTTAACTGTTTTGTGCCTGACTGTGTTGGGATGCGGGGTATGGCTGATGTTTCCTTATGTTGTTGTATTTTTGGCTCAGTTTGCCTTTTCTTCTGTTGTGTCACCCTCAGTGAGTGGGTTTATTGATTCCTTTGTTCCCCCTGTGGTCAGTCATACTATATCATTTTTGGGATCTGTAGAAATAGTTAATAAAACCTGTGTGAGTTTCTGCTGATGGCTGCATCCTTTTTGCTGGGCCGTGTAATTGGCAAAACAATACAGTAGCTGGAGGACAGAAAGACTCCTAATCATTGACCAAACAAGCAAATTAAAAAATGGAGGATGACAACTAAAATAGATGGGTAACGTTTACAGGAATGTCCTTTCCCTTGTGGTTTCTTGCTTGAGATTAATATTGTAAAAATTTACCTCTGTATTTACACCATTTTCCCACATGATGTCCCAATTAAATTGTTGTAAACATAAAGCCATTAAAAGCAAAGCTATTCTAGATACTGTAAGAAGATGGCAAGTCCACAAGTTGAGATACGTTGTTTGTTTAAGTATTAGTAACTCCGATGTGCTAGTTCTTCTCACATTGTTTGTGCTGAATCTGAACATCTAATCCCTTCCTCCGGCCTTTCCTCCTCGAAAGAAATGGAATGTGAGGTAGATCCTGCTTGGAAATAGCTCAATGTACTTTGATCCAGCCCAATAGAAGGGAAGAACTGGATTGCCTCTCTCCAAGGACAGGCTGACACAGTGCTGAGAGGCTGAGGAAGGAACCTTGGTGCCCAGGCAGGGATGATTGGAGAGTTTGACCCTCACATAGCCTGCAAAAGGGATATGTAATCCTGGATTCCAGGTGCCATGGGACTCCTTTGAAGAGAGCCTCCTCGGGTGTAAAAGCTATGGAAACACAGAAGCCATGGAGATGTACCTTCCTCTGCAATTTAGGCCTCAGTTAAGAAAAACGGCCCTTAACAACCATGAGGGAATGTCACATTTGTGTTGCTCAGAGCCCATTTTGCATCCAAAAGGAGTGTGCCATGCAAAGCTGAGACAAGAAGGATGAATGTTAATTTTTGTGGAAAAATACCAGTAAGGTTCTGAAGCAAACTGTACATCACTGGGCTTAGTCTCAAGAAATCACAAAGCAAAAAATAATCATTTTAATCTGCAGAAATATTTGCCAAGTTTGAATTTTTTTTTTTTTTTTTTTTTTTTTGTTTTGTCAAACAGAATAACCAGATAACAGAACAAAACAAACCAGGTGTCTTGGAGACCATAATAATCCAGGTCTATCCATCTTGGTAGGATCTTAAATACAATATTGCATAATTCACAGTTGACCCAAACAAAACATTTCCCAGAAATTTCTGGCAATTCTTTTTTCTTGATATTCACTGTAGTGGGAAGACCCCAGCCAGCTACTCACCTGCATAGTCACTCACTCACCTGCAATGAACAGTGGTATGGGTGAGACAGAAACACAAAAGAGGGAAAAATCATTTATTGAGATACAGGCGGTTTAACAAGTGCAAGAAAGTGGCAGTGGGGGAGCGATGCAAAAGCTCACCAACTCCCACAAGGAGATTGATGTCCAGCCAGTCTCCAGGAAATGACTCCCTTGGAAGACAACCCTCGCTTAAATTTCTATTCTTCTAGCTCAGTTTTTTTGCTGGGCATGACATTATATCATATGGAATACATCTCTGGAGAATTTGAGTCAGCTATCCCAGTTGTGTTCCCTTCCAGCCTCTTTTTCACCCAGCCTCTTTCGTACACCGTGGGAGCAGAGTGTGAAACTGAGAAAGCCTTGATGCTGTGCAAACACTGTTCACCAATACCTAAAACACTAGTGTGTTATCAACACTGGTTTAGTCACAAGTCCAAACACAGCACCCTATGAGCTGCTGTGAAGAAAGTTAACTCCATCCCAGCTAGACTCATACCATTCACAAAGACATTTGAGCAGCTCTTGACTTTTGTTAGCTCCATGGTTGGCTTCATTCAGGCTGGGTAGAATCAAGCTGAGATTTCTGTCTGAGTCAAATGACCACTGAATCATTCATTTCCACTTCATTTTTTCATCCCACTCATGTTCAAAAGAGGCTTAGGTCTTAGTTTCTATATATGTACTTTTCCCTAGAACATAAAATCTCTGATGCTCATTGAGTTCTGCATAGGATATAGTTTCATGAAGCATCCTTGTTCAGAGCAGGGTTACTAACCTCAGAGAATGTTACAGAGTAAAGATTTCAGTAGAAATATTGTGAGTCTTAATAAAATTTTACAACATGGAGTGCTTTTATTTTTACTTTGTTGCTACAGCAACTTCTATTGTTAAATGTCTCTAACACAGTTTGTTCTGATGTCCCTGAATTTTCTCTACACAGGCCATACTCTCTGGCATAGGCACAGGTTCTCTGCTGCATGTAGATTATATGACTATAATGTTTGGAGCCACAGTAGTTTTTGTCATTCAAGATCAAGACAAAAAGATAAAGTCTGCAAAATTCACACAGCTACACCTAAATTTAGCATCCATTTCCTTTTTATATTGATCTTGAAATTAGATTGATTCCTGCTGATTTTGAGCCCAAACAAATGAAAAATCTTTCCACAGAATTTTTTTTATTTCAATTGAAGGCCAATATTAATTGAAAACCTGTCTTTTTTTCTTTTTTTCTTTTTTTAAAAAAAAGGAGTGTAGTTGACAAATTTCCAGCAGAAAAGAAAATGGAACATGACGTCTGTCCTTTCTCAGTAAGCTCTTATGTTTAAACTCTCCTTTTCAGTTTTGTCCATGGAGCGGTTAAAGATATATGTGAGTTGCTCAATAGTCTGTCAACTGTGAGGCTCTGGAGGCTTTCAAATTTGTCTTCTGTATATGAGGAAATAATCAGTATCACACACTAGAGTCAAAGAGTTCAAAGTAATTTAAATACATCTTCATCTTCTGCCACCCAGAGTCTGGTCCAGATCCCACTTTACTGCCAGTCAGATATAAAGTCAGTTGTTGGGGAAGAAGAAGAAAAATCTGCTCCTAATAACAAACTAGCTATTTTTCATTAAACTTTACAATTTGGACATCAAAAATATTTCCTGTAAGACTATCAAAATGTACAGAAATGATCACATGGTGGATATCTGGGCTGTTTTCAGTATCAAGTGGAAGCATCATTCCTTTAGCAACTATTTCAGACGTTACTGTGTCATGTAGCCCTCTCCTGCATAACACAGCAGTGTTTTGGTACAAATCACCCCTCTCTGAAATCATAGTCTTTCTTGTCACATCAGTCAGAAGTGCATTGGACTTAGGCCAGTAACCCACAAACCCTTCCATACATGTTCAGCTGTACGCATATGAGCTGTCCTGTTGTAAGAAACTTTAAGGTCTTTTCCCATTTATGCATCTTTCCTTTCAGATTAGAGGTAATACTGTCACAAAACTGAACAACTTGAAAAAAATCACAAGCCAGTCTGTGCATTGATCTTTCCAGTGCTCAAAATCTATCACTTCCAGTTGGGTTTAGCAGAGTGACACTTAGACTAGTGTTGGTATCAGTGAACCAGGGAGGTTGTGACTGTCCTGCTCAGCTTTGGTTTTCTCTACCAGTGCTTCATGGACCCCCATCAGATTACACTAGTAAAGTCAGAGGTAGAAGACAGCTCCACATTTGTTAGGGCTTACCCTAATAGAGACTTACTCCTCTTTTTTTTTTTGGTGGAAGACTTTCACCCATTTTTGTAAGTTGTATTTTAGATATCATTCTCCAATGTAAAGAGACTCTCCTGAAAGGCCATTTGGGAGGAAAGGAACAAAGGCTTCCCACAGCCTCCTGTTTCTGGAGGGCACATTTAAAAAACTTTCTTCTGATCTCTGTGAAAACAGCAGAAATCTCTTTAACTTCACTGAACTGGACTTCCTGCAGCATAGGAGATCTCACTAAAGAATTTAGATTGGAAAAAACTACCTAGGCAGTGTCGTGCATGCTTCCTGGCAAGTGCCAGGATTCCAGTGAGATAGGGTTGTCATCCATCTCCACCTCTGCATCGACTAATACAGGCAGGTTGTCTAACCAAAGGGCTGCTGCAAAATGCCTTTGTGTATAAGGAACTCGAGGGAAGCACAGTAAGAACTGATTATACAGTAAATGTACTGATGAAGTTACAGAAGGTGAACTTCCCTATAACCCTGTGGTTTCACTACTGGAATAATATGAAGAGAGACAAAGCTGGCTGCTGGTTGTGACGTGACATCAACAGGGAAGTCAAAGGAAAGATTTGTTTAACATGGTTTCATTTACTTATTAGAATAGTGACGACATCACACTGACACTACCAAAAAGTGAGTCACGTAACTGCTGCTTGGAGCTATCAGGATCTATATAAGCATTTTAGCTGTGGTCTTGGGACACAGAAGGTCAAATCCTTTCTGCTGTAGCAAGGCTCCTTGGCAAGCTAGGCACTATGCAGTACCTTCTACTTTGTGTTGCCATTCTCCTACCTGCGAGTCTTGCTTTTCCTGTAGAATTTCAACTGCAATCAAGCAGCAACACAGACTTTGAGAAAGTAAAGGTATGTTACTGGGGGGGGGGGCCAATGTAACTGCATTATGAATAAGCTGATTTTTGATTCAGCTTCTATGTTGCTTTCCTAGATGTTTATATTATCTTCTTATCTTACATTATCACAACAGTTTTTACAGAGGAGATGTAAAACAATTTAAACTTGCTGACTTACTTAGACACCACAAGTGACTTACAAAAGAGACCAAGTTCCAACTGGTAAATAAAGGGGAGCATGTCAATTTTAAAACATGTCAAAAATATTATGTAGACTACATTGGAAGACTGTGGATTTGAATGCTCAGTAAATTGTGTTTACTTAAAAGGATTGCTTGCTTACGGTGTTTTACTGCTATTGCAATTCTTTTTATATGTGTTAATCTATACTGCGGAGAGAACAGCACGTTGTAAACTGAAATGTGAAGAAAATACGTGTAAAACCAGCCATGACTGCAGGAAGATGAAACAATTCAATCAAATGTAAAATACAATTACCAAAAGATGACAGATATATATATTAATTTTTATTTTCCTTTTCTTCTTCCAGACATATCTTGATAAATTCTTCCCACCTCCTTTCAAAAGACAAGGCCTCAGCTTAGAAGAGAGGATTAAAGAAATGCAGAGGTTTTTCCATCTGACTGTAACTGGAAAAATAGATGTTGAAACAGAAAAAATGTTGAATCGGCCCAGATGTGGAATACCTGATGTAGCAGATTACAAAATATTTCCTGGAAGTCCAAGATGGAAAAAGACACATTTGACTTACAAGTTAGTGATATTTCAGGTTTTATGGGGAAAGTTGTTGTTTTGTATTTAACTATGTGTGTTTCCATCAAATCCTAAATGACATTAATCTGTTTACTTTTGCTGCCAGGATTGTCAATTATACACCTGATCTACCCAGAAAGAAAGTGGATGATGCAATTAAAAGGGCTTTTATGGTATGGAGTGATGTGACTCCACTGCAGTTCCGAAGAGTGTTCACTGGATACGCAGACATTATGATTAGATTTGCACGTCGTGGTGAGCATACTTGACATTTTTTAAATGCAACAGTCCATATTTGACTCAAAGCCTGTATTTTTATAGCCACAGCTTTAAGAAAGAACAAAAGGTTTGGAATTATTCTGAAATCTGCATGAATTTTATCTTATTTTTATCATGCCACCAAATTTATATGCTAGTATTCAATTTTACTCCTATGAAACCATTACAAAATACTTCCAGTGTTAAAACTGTGAAATGGAGGAAGAATTCAGATACCTAAATTTAGATGTTCAAAGCTCGGTCTGCCTTGACAAACCTAACTAATGGGAACAGATCTTAAGAGCAGACCAGACGGTTCTGAAGATTCAGCCACCACAGGCTGAATTCAGGCAGGCTCAGGCAGGTTTATTTCGCTCCAGAAATAGCCTGGTTCCTTGAACTAAACAGTCTTTGGCAGCTGGGGTGCATTAGGTTTGGCCAGAAAGAGTATCTTCTACTTGATTTTCTTCTGGAAGAAATCCCATTGGTGTACTACAAGATTGCAGCAAGGTGCAGGCCAAAGCATGGTAAATGCAGATGACAAGTAGAGTTACTTCAGAAGCTCGCTTGTGATCCAGATCAATAGATAAAAGCCATACTTTTAACTTGTGCCTCGCACCTAAACCGACTCAGTTTAGCCAAATTAAGTGCCTGCTTTAAGATTAATTGACTACTTCTCTGGATCCATTGACAATATTTACTGGATCTCCACTGATCTTAAGTGAAGATCAGACACCTGGTTTACAAGTAGATGATTGCATATAAACACCAAAATGTCCCACACTCATGCTTCACTGATCGGAAGCACATTATGTTGCTGTGAAGAGCCAACTAATGTGCCCATCAAAGTGAGAAAGGATCTTGCAAACTTCGTCACGTACTAGGACTGGGTCTCTTCCGCCTGTGTTAGCCCTGCCCCAAGGTCCATCCACATGGTCTGGACAAAAGGATACAGAATTGCATTTGAGTCTCCAGATACTCTTTAATCAGCCACTAAGAGGGAAGCGGGATATTTTCAGAGCTGGTACAAATATACCATCCTGTCAGCTCTTGCACTTAAGGTAGGAAACAGTAACATTCCACATGCACTATGACAGAAGTAGGTAACAGAGCGCACCCTAAAGCCGGGGACAAATGAACTTAGCTCTTCAGGAACATGGTTAGCTATACCAAATCATTGTCTGCTACTACAATCTGTACAAGTGAGAATGTCCACATATAACATTGTCCAGCACTCTCGAACACTGAAAACACTCAGGTGCTCGTAATGTTGTCAATAATCCCTGATTGCTTAGAACCACATTTCTGGCAAGGCTCAGAACAAATGTTCAGCTCCTTCTGAATTATCAAATACAAATTTTGAACTTAAGTCATGAATTTGGAGAGTGTTTCCTAAGCCTTGTTCCTCATTTTTGCAACCTTGCTGTTATAGTGGGATTTAAGGACTGGTAATGAACAAAACTAGCACAAACAAGCAACACGTTTCAATTTGCTGAATTTAAACATTACAGCTGTTGTCATCTGATGACATTTATTTCCTTTCAAATGCAGAGCATGGTGATGGATATTCTTTTGATGGAAGAGGAAACACACTAGCTCACGCATTTGCACCTGGAGAAGGGCTTGGTGGAGATGCTCATTTTGATGACGATGAAAGGTGGTCAGAGACCAATCAAGGTAAAATCCATATATGTGTGTGAAGGGAAAAGGTAAATATTCTACATGTTAGAAGAACGTAGCCATAGGAAATATATTCCATAATAATTCATGCTTTTGTACTGTTTCAGTACCAACATTTCTGTTTCTTTTTACTACCTTCCTAAGTACTTGTGCTTCATTATCATTAGTAGCTACATAATGCCTGTTCTGTCCTTGTTTCAAAAGCACTTTCACAAGTTAAACAAGGACTACCAGCCTTTGCTTTCTACATAAATTATGCAAGGGTAAAATGTCTTTCTTGTAAGAATAAGATTGATGAAAAGCAGAGTTGGAAAGAGACTCTAGATGCATATGCAAGGGATCAGTAATGTTTTTATTAAAATATTATAGTTGCAAACAAAAGTTCAGTAATCAAAACTCTGAGGTTTCATTTCAAGGGAATGAAAGATATAATTTTTTCTTCTACTTTAATTCATTGTATGCTAAAAAAAAATGACATACCTTTCACATACTTTTTTATGCGTTTGTGCTGCAGAAGTCAATCTGTTCCTTGTTGCTGCTCATGAGTTTGGCCATTCTTTGGGACTTGCCCATTCCAATGTCCGTGGATCTCTGATGCACCCTATCTACTCATATGTGAACCCAGCAACCTTCAAACTTTCAAACGATGACAAGCGAGGAATTCAGAAGTTATACGGTAAATTCACTATGAGATTTGATTTTTCAGGTTAAAACCCACCAGGGCACAGGTTTCACTGTTCTCTCTGATTTCAAGGGTGTCATATATTGTCAAGAAAAAAAAAAAAAAACAACACAGAAAGAGGAAAAAAATAATTGGGAAAACACATTCCTGTATACTCTGTCCACTATGTTCCTTCCACAGAATGTCCCCACTGATATGAAGAGGTGGCAGGGCATCTGTGCAGCAGCCTGATGCACTGTCTTCCTGCAATTACATATTGCCAAACAAATCCTGCAGATCTTGCTGTGCAAATGAGCTGCTTCAGTGAGTGGGGCTACTGGCAGGGAAATCGGAGATACTGTACGATTTACCAAGTCCACAGGACAGTTCAGGGAAGGCAGAAACTACTCAGCAGTAGGAGTGGAACATAACCAGAATTGACACTATGGGGTAAACTTTGCTAGGTTTGCTTTTCTTTAGGCACCAGCTTCCTCAGGGGATGCTAGAGGAACATTAGGAATAAAACATACTTCTCTATATTGTCCATTTCCTGTACAGCCTCTACATTTTGTGCCTCTTTCCCACAGGGAAAAAGTCAGCAAACTCTTGAAGAAAATGCTTCAAAAAGACCGAAGAACTCACATGTGCTCAAAACAATTTCAATCCTCTAGATGATTAAAGTAGTAAACTCCTGAACTACACTTTGTCTGCCAGAATTACTATATTGATTTATATGCACTTTATACAATTTCACTTACCAATTTAAAAAAATAAACAAAAATTGTTTACTCTGTTGTCTAATGTGTTGGGTTTTTTCTTCTGGCATTTCACTGGGGGAATAAATAACTCCTGCATGTGTGATAGGTAGACAGACAAATATCTTTCTGAATAGAGATATAGATACCTAAAGAGCCTGTGTGCATTTACTGCTGGAGCTACAATCCTGTTCCTGGCTTGCTTTTGATTCCCATGCATGTCCTGGCCCTTCGCAATACTTACTGCTGTCTCCTCACAAACACAGTGTGCTTCCCATACAGCTCACATATAGAGAAGGTCTTCACAGTGCTTCCTTCAGCATGGGCTGGAATGCTTTCCCGAAAGGAAGAGGTTTTTCAGATTTGTGTCTCCCCTGGCTTTCCAGAGAAGCAGGTTTGAGAAGCATTGGACTGGGATTCCTGATGTCCACTGTGATATTCAAATACCTCTCAGGTATTTTGAAATTTAAAAATAAAAAATAAACATACAAATAAAAAAAAAACAATCAAACAAAACCCAGGAATTCTCCTTTTCTCCTTTGAAAGACTAATCCCACATTGCCAGAAAGCAAAAACAAGCACAAACAAGCGCAAACAGGCATAACCTTGGAAACACTAGGATCATCTCCCAGTTGCTGGAGTTGGTCAGTCTTCCTGGGGCCCTGAGCTGCTCTTTGCTGCAGGGTGGAATTCCTGTCTTCCTGTCGTAACTGAAAAGCTGAAGTGACATGAGAAAATGCATCTGTGTGTCTCAATCCCAGGAGAAAATGGCCATGTCTTCCTGGCTCCCTGAGCAAAGTATCATCTGAGAAACTTCAAAGCCTTCCCTGCGCTCAGCCTTTGGAGGAGTTGGAAATTATGCAATAAGAATAGCTTACTTTGCACGCAGGCACTGGTCTACAAATGCTGGAGGGTTTTTTTGCATATTTAGCAGGATAAACTCTTCTAGGACCAATGGCTTCTCCACCAGGAGTTTTTTATGATGGAGAGAGAAGGCTTATGACCAACTTGGGTCAACCTGGGGGATTCTGGGAAGATACAATATTGACAGAAAGTACCCTATACTCTTGGCCAAAGTCCCCACAGGGAGTATAGCTCAAAACAGAGACACACCATGGTCTTTATTGAGATCAAGTCATTTGCTAGTGCTTCTCAAAGAGAAAAAGGACATAGGATACAGATGTCATCAGAGGAAAGACTGTGCAGAAAGAATCATTCCTAAGGATGCGTGAAACAATCCATGCACCATTCGAGGGAGGCACTGTACTGACAAATGAGGAAGGCATGAGAACCAATATTTGACTGAAAGTAGCAGATCTGTTTTCTAGTGTACAATTAACTTCAGTATGAACTGAGATGAATGGAATAAAACTCTGGAGATGTATTCCTAGAAGACTGTCCAGTGCACACACAAGCTGACTGGCCTGCAACAGAGCGAACACAAGGTGGGAGTGATGCACCCTTCTGGCTTGAAAGAGGCATCTCTGAGAGACAGCAGCACTCAGCTAGCATCTCCACAGCATCTGAAATAAAGGATTTTTGTCCTCAGAGAGGACAGAGCTACCACTGATGAGCTGTCAGCAGCATCTTACCTCTGGCTGAGTTCCTGTTGCGCTTGCACTTGCACACAGGAACCTCTCCTTCAGAAAAACGACTGCCACTGGCACACTTCACCCAGTTTACTAGGTATGGACTATGCAATATCTGCCTCCATCTAGTGGTATATCTCGGCAAATTGCACTGGCTTTACACCCTATTGTAAAGTAGATCTTAACTTGTGCACAAGCCCACAGCATTTACTACTATACATCCCACCATTAGGGGAAACTAGGAACAAGAGTGACTTCAGCAAGGGTGCTGCTGCCTCTTCCTTCTTCACTTCATTCTACTGCACTTTGTGTAAGATTTTATGTGTTCTCTCTAGTAGATATCTGAGGACACCTAAGTGAATTCTGTCACTTAAATAGCACCTGCTCCATTGTCTTCCATACGGAAGAAGTAATGGGTAATTACCTAGTATTTTGTTTTGGTAGGGCTTTGAATTTTTGTTTGCTTATACTACTGTTCTTTTAAATAAAAATATATTTAAATGAGCTTTGCTGTTCTAGATAGTACAATGAGCAGCAAATAAAGTCTCAAATGTATTAACATTTCTCAGGGGTCCTTTGACCATCCACATGTAAAGGATAAGCTTTACTCTCATGGTTGCCACCCTAGAGAAGCTATACTGGGACTTACCTAGTCATTCAGGTATCCTGAGCCTACGCCATCAATCACAGAGCAATGTCCTGGGAGGGCAAAGTTGATATACGTGTGATAAAATTGTGCATAAGAGGTGCACAGGACATGTCGGAAAATACTAGTTTTAGTTCACATTACACTATTGAGTCTCCTTGATTTGCTGTCTAATAAAAGTTTAAGATAAAATACATATGTTGGATAATTTTCATTGTACTATTCATTAATTTCTCTTTAAGAAGTGCTTTAAAATGTAATTGTCTTTTATAAATTTATCTGTGTGTATAGATGTATGTACAGATTATATTTGATTAGTATAAATTGAAACTGTATCGCAAGTTAGTTATTTTATTCATCTGAACAAAAGCCCAGTGTTATGCTCTAGCCTTTTTTCATTATCTAGATTTAAAATACTTATTATTTTATACAGTTTTGAAACAGTTTGTATATCCGAAGACATAAAAAAGAGTGACGGATCTTGTCATTTCCTGAGCCATCAGAAATACTGCAGAGAGAGTCCTCATCTCCTCTCATCTGCCTTTGCCAAATACAGCAGAAGAATTTTATTCAAAGCACTAGCAGTTTCTTCAGTTAAAATACATACCATTTCAAGGTGAGCAGGGGCAATGTCCAAATCCCCCTTTTCTAACTTAAATCACTGTTTTTTTTCCTTTCATACTAATCTCTTTATGCAAAATCCCTCCTTCTTTCTAGATATTTTTTCATTTACTGTGTCCACCTTGTCTCCTCTTCTCCCTGGCAACTGCAACACTGCTTGGCTATGCTGGGATAATGCACCTCCAAACACAACCTCCGTCCTTTCTTTCAGTCTATCACTCTCCTTACCCTATGAGGAAGAATCATTTTTAATTCAGAGCTTCTCTGAAATGCATGACATGATGTCACTGGGATTAGCTTCTTCTGGCATCCTGGAAACGAAAACATTTAATTATACAAAGAAAACTAGGAAGAAGGTTATGTCAGGCACAAAGACACTTTCATTTATCTTTTTGTTCATTAATTTCCCCAAAGAATAGCCTACCAAAAAGAGAAACAATAGTAAAAAAAATATAAAGACAGTGCATGAGGAATGAAGTGAGATGGACATTTGACATTGTGATGGACAAAGCATACTAGATAAAACATCCCAAGGTAAGAAATACAACTTTGTTTTGAGTTCTCAGCTGCAGAAACATGGTCGGCCAACATATGAAGTGATAGTTGGTCCAGTTCTGAAGGTTATATAGCAGCCTGTAGCTCCATTTTCTGTAACTCCATGTCTGAGATCAAAGAAATTAACAACAGAAATCAACATGAACAGTACATGTTCCTACAGCCTTGTTTTGTTTTGTGGTGAGGTATTTCTGCTCCCAGTGTCAATAGTGACATTCAGTGGACCTTGTCTGATTTCACCACATGAGAATCCATTCCTGGTGCTGTATAATATTTGTAAACTCTCATTTCCAAAAAGGCCATCATTCTTGAGGAAATTCCTTTTATTTTATCATCTGAGTACTTTAAGTTGATATGGTTCAAGTAATGTCTGGACAAACTCATGGAAAAAAGAAAATTCATTAAATGATTCCTTATGAGTCCCTACCTCATGGACTTTCTTACCTACAAATTACTAAAAGATAATGTGTATTTCTTGTGAATTACTACTATGTAATTGTTCTATTATGATATTCTTGTCTAGGTGGTCCTTATGAGGGACCAAACACTGAGCTACACAGATATTTTTTGGAAGCAATGTAACTGTCTTTATGTTTGACTTGTTTTTTCTTTTGCTTTCTACAGGATATATCCTTAAATCCAAGGTGTTTTTCGAGGCTTTTCAATCTGCCCAAGTGCTCTCTCTTACACTTCTGAGATTATTTTGCCAACCTTATCTTCATCTGGCTATTTAATAACTGTCTATATCACTGCTTTATGAATATTTCTTTGCTTGCTTTCTCAATTATATACATTTCCATCCAGAGCCCTTTTGCTTCTCAGATGAATAATAAAAATACATATTTGCCTTTACTGGCTGCAGTTCCTAAGAGAAACAAGGGTACTGTACTTGGTACTCTGTTGCATGTGGTACATTCAGATCCAGGGAAAAACTTGACATCAGGCAGGTGAGCTCCCATCCCAGCTCTGTGCAGGAACTTGGCTTCGCACACAGCCTCCTGTTGTTTCAAACTTTTAATTCCATAATGGGGCTTAATTTCTACATAATCTAGATGAGGGTCAGCAATACCTGGTATTGACAGGGGAACAGGATCTCTGGAGAATAGATTTAATGATACCAGCAGCAATTCCAGCCTTAACAATGTACGTTGTAGGTGAAAAGTTCACAGATACGGGATGGGAAAGAGCTTAGGAGCTGCGAAAGTACAAAGCATGGCCTGTCAAAGTACAGTTCCCTTGACTTTTCCTTGATAGTGTTAGCTGGTAATTTCATTCAATTAGAAGATGCTTTTTTTTTTCTTTCTTTCTTATTTTAATAAAATTATATCTTCAATAAAACCCATCTCAAACAGGATGTTCTTAATGGTGTCATAACTATGTTTTCAGTTGCAGCAATGTCAATCTGAAGTAGCTCCATTGACGTCAATGGAATTATTTTGGATTTATCTGTAAGAGTAAAAATGTTAGCAAAGGACTAGAGAAAATATTATCTGTTTTGATTATTGTTACAGCAGGAACCACCACAAGCCAGAGAACTACAGATAATCACTGTTTGTTGGAAGAGATTGAAGAAAATTATTTGGGGGTGGAAATTGTTACTGTTTTCTGTCAGCCCTAAAAATAAAGTTCACAGGCAATAAAACAAGAAGCATAGAGAAAAGCAGCAGGCTGCTCAGAGATATGGGAAAAAATGGAAGCCTATTCACATCAGAAAAACAGAAAACACAAGAGATCTTCAGCTTGGCCACATGAAGGGACCTGACAGCTGATATACTAAGTGTAGTCAGATACTCATTATTTCTTGCAACTCAAAAAGTAAAGTACTCCCAATTAAATGCTATGGGAGATTTTAAACAAAGAAGGATGTAATTTTCTTACACAGCAAATAACTCACTTGTGGAATTCACTAACACAGGATATTCACTGACAGTGGAGACTCAAATTAAACATGAGGGCGTAGTGGCAAATGATGGCTCACTATCTTGCTGAATACCAAAGGAAAGATCAATCTAAATTTACCACAGTTTTGCTAACATTGCAAATCTTGCTATAGGCAAAAGGAGACACCTTGTCTGCAAAGCCAGGAATTGTTAACATAGCAACTTAATCAGAGAATTACTATTATTCCAGCTGTAATTATCATAGAAAAAGGACAGGAGTGGGGGATGGAAGAAAGAGAAGAATACTAATAGAGAAAATGTCTCAATAATGATATAGCCAAAACTATTAGCACACTTCCTACTATTTACTCCTTTCTCTGATGTTGTGCTCACCCTTCCAAAGCCCTTCTGCATCCTACGGTTCTTGGCATCAGTCTGAGCAGAGTGTTATGCTGAGTCGTCAATGTCCTGAGTCCTTTCCCAGGAGTTGATGATGTTGTTGATGGTTTCTCTCCCTTCACTCTAGAGTTCACCTTTTGTTGTGCTAAACAAAACAAATTCTAGTTTTAATAAACACTCCAGTTTTCTCCTCAACGTACTGAGCCTCTCACACTCATCAACACCCTTCTTAACTTGTACGCCCCAGAAATGGATATATTCCAGAAGACAGTTATAACATCAAATAAAAGGATGAAAAAAACCCAGAAAACTCCCATCAACCCCTCCTGCTTCTTTCTCAGACATCTTTATATATATATGTAAGAATTCCATTAAACATTTTAGCTATTGCCTCACACTGAAAGATCATGTGCAACTAGTTATCTACCAAGACTTCTAAGTTCTCTTCAGAATCACTGTCCCACCATCTAGGGACACCATCCTGCCCTAAAGGCCACGTTAGAGTGAAAGTGATCTGTGGTACTACTACAGGCTTTCTCTAGATGGAGCTTTACACTCAAAGCAGAGATATCCAGGAGCAACATAAAGTGGTGCCAAAAAAAAATTTGCATTCAACATCAATTTACCCAGTTTGGGCATGAATTACAGAATACAGTACATCACCAAAAGCACTTACCCATTCCATTAACTGCTGTTTGTACAAAAATTCTATAGATAAATTAGAGTCTCTAACGTTAAATATCTTTTCTTTTCAATTACAGGGCAGTGTCATGATGGCATTCCTGAGTACATACTACTTCTCACAAATAACTCACTCAGATTTCAACCATTACCCTGAACAATGACTTCTTTATGAAAATGAGCTTTGAAAAAGATCAAACACAATGTTATTCTCATTTGCGATTGGATGTGGGATCAGAAAGAGCCTGATTCAGGACTGTCCCATCTTCCCTTGAATGGAATCAACCAAATGACACAAAAAGCTTGAAATCACTAGCGATAGGCTTTAACACAAAAAGAATAAATTAGAATAACTAAAGGCTGCATTCAAAGACTGCAGTCACTGATGTATTCTTTCTCTATTTGATACTTTCAGGAGCAGTTAATCTTATCCAGCAGAAATCAGAAAACAATATGGTAAAAATGTCCATTTCTCATCATTGGCTAAGAAGACAACTCTCTTTGATCTCAGCTCAGATGTAGATATATTCACTGCTTGCTGATGTCTAGAAATAGTTGAAACAAATTCCACCCTTGTAGTCCCAGAATTTTAAGCGGATTCATAGTCTGAACACACTGCATAGTCATCTTCAGTTCATCACTAATATCTCTTTCTTTTACATAAAAAAGACTGGCTTTAGGTTGTTCTTAAGTGTTTCTCACCACTGACTTGTTTTGCTGAGGCCCCACTCTCCTCTTTGTCTGCTTGGCTGACCTTATACTCTTAGACTTATTTCAAGTGTAGTCTCATGTTCTTTACAAATTTGCAATATTCAGCATTTTATAGAGTAAACTGGAAATAATTCACTACTGGGTCAAGCTGGAATCTATCAGTGCATGGTAACATGCACTCCATCAGAGGTGGCCACTAGGTTGGTCAGGCAGGACTTGCCCTTTTTGAAGCCAAGCTGGCTATCTTGAATTACCTCCCTGGCCTCCACGTGCCTTATCAGAGCTTCTAGGAGGATCTATTCCATGACCTTCCGAGGCACAGAGGTGAGGCCGACGGGTCAGTAGTTTCTAGGGCCCTCCTTTCTAACCTTTTTAAATATGAGTGCAATGTTTCTCTTTTTCCAGTCACCAGGGACTTCATCTGACTGCCATGAATTTTCAAATATCGTGGAGAGTGGCTTGGCAGCTAAATCAGCCTATTCCCTCAGGACTCAGGGATGCATCTCATCAGGTCCCATAGTTCTGTGTATGTTCAGGTTCCTCAGGTGGTCACAAACCTGATCTTCCCTTACAGTGGGAGGGACTTTGTTCCCTCAGTCCCCATCTTGTGGTCCATCAACTTGAGAAGTGTGAAAAGAGAGGTTACCACTGAATACTGAAGCAAAAATGTTGTTGAGTACCTCAGCCTTCTCTTCATCTGTTGTTACCAGCTTGAGAGTCTTTCTCATCACAGGGGATACATTTTCTTTGACCTTCCTTCTCTGTTGACATACCTGTAGAAGCCCTTCTTATTCTTTACATCCCTTGCCTAGTTCAGCTACAGCTGCTCCCTGGCTTTCCTGACCCTGTCCCCATACAATCACACAATGTCCCTAACTCTTCTCAGGACTTCTATCCCTGCTTCCACTGCCTGTGCAGCTCTTTCTTGCCTTTTAGTTTGACCAGCAGGTCTCAGTCACACTTGTCTCTTCCCTTCCTTGCCTGATTTCTTACACCTGGGGATTGAGAGCTCTATTTCGCTTCCTTGTCCCTAAGGACAGTTTCCCAGGGTGTCTTATTGACTAACTCCTTGAACAGCTGGTATTTTGCTTTCCTAAAATTTAGGGTATTAACTTTACTCTTTTTCTGACCCATATTCCTCCAGACTGTGAACTCCATCAGTGCATGATCACTGCAGTCCAAATTGCCTCCAATCTTGATGCTACTGATTAGCTCACTTGAATTGGTGACCATCAGGTTCAGTATTGCGTCTCCTCTGGTAGGGTTGTCTATTACCTGTCTTAAGAAGTTATCCTCAGTGCACTCCGGGAGTCTCCTGGATTGCCTACAGATCACCATGCTACTTTTTCCAGCAAATGTCATGATGGCTGAGGTCCCCCAGCAGGATGAGAGCCTGCAAGCACAATACCTCCTGCAGATGAAGTAAGAAAGCTTCATCAATAGTCTCCCCTTGATCAGGGAGCCTGTCATAAGGGGAAGTTATTGAAAAATACAGTAAGAGACCACCTAGCACTACTTTAATGCTCCCAATGTTGTTCTTTTTTTTTTAATACTTAGGGAAAATGCAGTATGAACTGACATCGCTTAAAAAAATTAACAGTAGAAAAGTATATAAGAATGGTGCTCTTGCTGGTAATTTGGCTTATTAGAAACATTTTTGCCTCAAGCTTCCTTTAATATTTTCTAGTGGTTCTGAATATGAAGTGAAAGAGCAGTAAAAGAGATGTGAAAGAGTCACAATGTGAGGAAGAAATGGTGTATCTTCTTCTCTCTAGTCATATGATTTTCTTCATTCCTAACTTCAGTGCCAGAAATAGAAACGAGGGTTGATTCTTTGCATGACAAGATTTAAGTTTTTATCTCCTGGGAATGAGAAGTTAGGCAATAATTTGAGCAGAAGTCTAAATGCTGGGACAGGACTAATATCAGCACAATACTCTTTTAAATGTCCCTTAGCTTTGCAAATAGAACTTGACCACTTAGAATTCTCCTTGAGATAATTTTTCAAACCATTAGATGATTACCCAGTCCTGATGTAAAAAAGATCAAATTTTTATTTAGCAGTGAGTAGAATATCTCACAATAGTAAGGAAGACATCAGTTTTTATGAGAAGCCAGAACGATCACGGAAGAAATGACTTCTCTTACTCATGTTTGCTATGGCTACAAAGCAGAATGCTAGTATCATGTCACTATCAGACTAGTTCAGACAGCTCAGAGTTCACGCATATTTCAGATCATGTTCAAGATGATGGATAAATATTGGTCAGTACTTTGCACTGAGCTATTTGCTCTCAAAGTACAATGTCTACAGCACAGAAACACTTGGATGTGGGATGCTTTAAATGTAATCTGTGTATGTAAGTTGAGGAGTGGGACCACCTATTTATAAGTCTCTGCCAACTGCGCAGATCTTTGCTGCTTGGTAGATCAATTCAATCATTTTTCCATATTCTCTCTTACAATCTTTAAGCATTAAAAAGCCCATATAAATTTGACCCCTATTACACTGCCCATCTTCACATTTTGGCTTAACGTTGGGTTTTGACAAAAACACTCTCACAATGCTTAGAGATTCAGCATACCCATCACTTAAAGTACTAATTCTAATCTTTGCACCTGGTCTTCCTGGGATTTTTATTGCCCTATTATTTCTTAGCTTTAATTTATATTGTAAATCTTTCAATTATTAACTGTGTTTTCATCATGCTTGTATAGTATCTCAAATGATTGGACCTCCATTCTGTTTGTTTGGCCTCTTTGTTATCACAGAAGAGGTAGAGTATAAAATAATATTTTCCCCTCTCCTCTAAATTACCTACATGATAGAATTTGGGAACACTTGCATAAGTGGTAAATAGATTTCTGCCTATATCTCAGTTATAAATCCTACAGACTTTAGATGTCTTAATCGAAGTTCTCATAGGTAACAATCACAAGCAATCTAGATGACAGCCAAGAAGCTGCCCTAGGCAGTACATCGGCACTAGTGTAGTTAGCAACCTAAAAAATCACCTAGCAAGAAGTTCAGTGTAAATATCCTGGAAGTACCAGATCAGATCAAACACGCTGTTTCAAAGAGGATCCTGTGTCAAGAATATTTTTGCCAATCTGACATTTGTCCAGGCAGCCCTAGCTTCTCCACTCCACTTCACTTGTAAAATGTAGCCACTATTTTTCTTTCAATAAAACATATTGCAGTACAATCTACTCATTGATTCTGAGAATACCACTGTTCTTCCACACCTTCAATCCCATTTGCCATATTGTGCACTTCTGAGATCAAAGTTTTCTTTTACCAAGTAAAAAGCCTGCATGAAAATAAACAGCAGTTTTATAAACCAAGCCTTATGTGCCTACATGCATTTTTATTTCAAGCAATAATTTAAAGACTTGAAGGAGAAACATCATCTTTGTAGCCTGATTCAAACTCTGAAACCTGTAAACGTGTTTATTATAGATCATTTTAAAAATACCTATGCTTCATGTAAAAAAGGTATTTCTGCTTGTAGTAATTTGTTCTATCAGTGAGGTGCAAACAGGGAATGTAACATTATTCCCTGTAGCCAGTATTCCAGCAAAACATCTTGCATGTTCCTGTCTTGTCCTGATTAGAAATACTCTGCTGTTAGCTGGCAGTGTTGCTCTAACTGTGATATAAAAAGGACATGATTTGTAATGCGAGGTGGCATCTACTGCGTTTGGAATAAGAAATGTTGGGGCAGGGAATAAAAATGCATTTACAGGTTTGGTCCATACACAGAAAGCCACCCAAAACAGATCTTTGGCCTCTGAGGAAAAAGCATATCGATCATTTTACCTATGCCAGATTAAACTCTTGACCCTTTTTTTTCTTCCCAAAACTATCAGCTGTGCTTAACGATAACCAAAGTTTCAATTCAAATTTGATGCTTAAAGCCTTAGGCCTAGAAGAGCTTAGAGAGTTCGTAGAGCTGAGTCTGCACTGCAGCAGAGCAAGGAGCCTTTCCTTTCCGTTCTGTCAGCGTTTGTTCTTCTGCACCCAAGAAATGGAGAAACCCAATTTACATACAGCAAGAAGAGCAAGGCTTGTGAAGAGCAGGAGCTTGATGTGCATAGGCTGTTACGAATCAAAGGATTTTGGCAATGGACAAAGGCAAAAAATATCAGCTGTTCCAGGGGAAAGTGGAATCAGCTGGCAGCTGGTCAAGGGTGATGCCTGGCAGGGGCCAGGTAAATGGAAGCTCAGAGCAGATGAGGATTTGTCAGAAGGAATATTAGATTTGGGAGGTGTTTGGGAGAGAAATGAGAAGCCTGAACAGTAAAAAGAGGGATGAGAATGAAGGCAGGACAAGCCAGGCCTGGCAGAGACAACCTCAGGTTTGCAATATTCGAGTGATTTTAGTGTGTTTTTTTCGTTAATGTAGCTGATTTTTAAAAGAAATGTTGTGCTGTGTTGGGCCTTCCATCAGCCCTGGCTCTCCTCAGTGATGCGGTGGCCACACCACAGAAGACAGAATGTTGCTGTGGTGGTTGCCGTGTGACAGGGAGTTGGCAACAGGAGCTGCCCAGGAGAGGGACAGAAAGGGTGGGTGGTGAGCTGGACCAGGCTGGAAGTGAGCAGGCTCCTGGGTGAGCGAGGGCAGAGAGGGTAGGACAGGGCTATGGGGCCTGGGCAGGAAGGCAGAGGTTGCCTGTGGCACGACAGATGGTGGCTGCTCTTCCTTTGTCTTCCAGAGCCGGGGACACGCACAAGGACAGGACCAGGCCATGGAGCACTCGTGTCCCCGGCCACACAGACAGAGAGATTCGCTGCCTGCTACACGGACACAGACACGAAGTTAAGGCATCATGAGTGTGGCAGAGCCTGGGCAGGGGGTACCTATGGTGGGCCAGGGTGGCTGCTGCCTTGGTTTTTTATCTTGCCTTGTGCAGGTGGAGGCTTACTCAAGGACAGGGCCAGACCATGATGCACTCGTGTCCCTGGCCACACAGACAGAGAGATTCGCTGCCTGCTACACGGACACAGACACGAAGTTAAGGCATCATGAGTGTGGCAGAGCCTGGGCAGGGGGTACCTATGGTGGGCCAGGGTGGCTGCTGCCTTGGTTTTTTATCTTGCCTTGTGCAGGTGGAGGCTTACTCAAGGACAGGACCAGACCATGGCACACTCTTATCTCCTCCCTCAGCATTCACTCAGAGAATTTGGCAGCTTCCAACAAAGCAGCTGACCTCAGCACAAGGAAGCACACCCAGCCCCAGTCTGCACCACGCTGTGGTCCCCCAGGCAGCTGGAGACTCCCCACAGCCATGGACAAGGGGAGCTCTGTGCCACCTGCCCTCTCTGTCTGAAACTGACCTGGAAATAAAATGTTCAGATTCATGAGCCATTGGCTGCTGCATCTGCTTTCTCTGGTCTTTTGGGGAAAATTTTCTGGCACTTTCCCTTATTGTCCTTATTATATGGAATTCCTAGATCTAGAGATACATATATCTTTATGTGTAGACTTATGGAAAGTGTACCTGCATTTTCCATATGGGAAGGAAGTGGGGAGCCAAGGAGAGACAGCTCTGAGATCACGTGGGTATGATGCTTTCCAAATTCAGAAACTAGCTAATCCTGGAGCAGTATGGAAACATGTGGGGTATGAGCACAGAGCCGTGTCCTTGAGTCAGTGGAAGGAGGAAGAGTCAGCCTCTGGTACACAGGTTCCATGTTTGCCTCACCGTGAGGTCATTTGTTGTCACATACAAAACTTGGCTGTTCTGCGCTCTGTCTCTAGAAATTTCCACCTGAGGCCATCAAAGGAAAACATTTCATTGCCTTCTCCTAGAAGGTATCCATTATCCATGGAATTCCCCATAGTTCCACCTAAAGATGCATATGGCTGTACAATCCAATGTATCACATTCATAGAATTATAGGATGTTCTAGGTTGGAAGGGACCTTTAGAGGTCATCTAGTCCAACTGCCCTGCAATGAGCAGACACATCTTCAACTAGATCCCTTGTCCTTCCTGTTTTTTCAAAGATTCATATGCTCAGGAGGCAAATTCATACCTCAGGAGGCAAACAGAACTTCCACACAGGCCTTTCCCTCCCATGTAAGCAGGACATTAGGGCTTAGTAAAACTTGTGAAATTACAAAACCCATTCAACAAAGAGCAACTCTGACTGATTTTCAGTTTGTTTATGAACACATTCATTTTCAGCAGTGGTCAGTGTTTAGTCTTCTGCTTCCACTTAGGGAGAGACAGTCAAGGATGCTTAAGCTCTTTTTCCTTACTTTTTGCATAGAAAGTGCTCTAACCTAGGGCTCTAATCATTAATTTTAGACATTTCATTTTAGCATCCTACTCATAACATAGGGATTTTGTATGAGCTCTATTGCTTCTGGCTAATAAGTCATAAAGATACATGTGAATTTCTAAAACTGTGTTCATTTTTTCAGTTTTGTCTTCTTTAAATATGAGGTCACTATTAACAATCTCTGTTTTCATTAATGGAAGACCTTCCGATACCTTTGCCTTTATGCCATAAAATAGCCTGTAGTATTTCGCAACACATCTCAGCTTCTGCTAACTCATCACTTTACTATTGGAGTTATGCAGCTATCATCTGCAACAAGCCTACAACTTCTCCTTGTTCCACATATCATATCTACTCTTCTTCTGCAGATACACAAGTTGAGAAATGTTAATCAGGCTGTTCCATAATAAATCACTTCCAGTCTATTCTAAGGCTGGAGTTCACTGGAGTTGTACAAGAGCTGAGGGACTTACATAATGATTATCTTTACACTCTAAATATATGTTAGTCCAATTAAAAATAGTCTTTCTCATTATAAGATTTGCCTTTATAACCAGGGGCCCTTATACTTAGTAACACACAGATTAATAGTATTTCTAAACTTTACTGGATTTAGTTTAGCTGCAGATATTACTCCTACTGCCATCATAAAGAAAGGCTTAGGAGGATCATCTGAGAAAATGCACAGGAAAAAGATGCATGTTAGTCTTCAGGTACCTTAGCCATGAGAACTGCAGAGGAAGCCATGCAGAACAAAGTTGTAAAAAATATGGCAGAACTGTAACACATGCACCTATTTTCACCAAATGCAAACTAAGGTGCCTAATTAGGCTTAGATAAAAAATAAGTAAATAAATAAATAAATAGATCTTTATTCAGTCATTTAGTTTACCACCTGCTTGCTGAGAGCAAATGCATGTAATGCATTTGGGGCAATGGTTTTAAACTAGAGCAGGGTAGATTTAGATTAGATATTAGGAAGAAATTCTATACTGTGAGGGTGATGAGACAGTGGAATGGGTTGTCCAGAGAAGTTGTGGACAACTTCAGGGACCTCATCCCTGGAAGTACTTAAGACCAAGCTGGATGAGACTCTGAGCAACCTGGTCTAGGGATAGATGTCCCTGCCTATGGCAGGGGGGTTGGAACTAGATGATCTTTAAGGTCCCTTCCAACTCAAACCATTCTAGGATTCCATGATTCCATGACACAAGGATAATTCTGTCATTAGGGAACTAGATTCCACAGTGGACCAGAGTACAGTTTCACAGCCTATCTGTGTGCTCTCATGCCAGTCACCTTCCCTTCCTGGTTCACAGGCATCGCTTGACATGGAAACATCCTTGTGCTGCTGTGAACATAAATGTAGTAACGTTAATTATTATCCTGTGGCTTTGATGATGATCCCACAATTATCCACATGAAAAATATTTTTCTGTAACATCAGAAAGCAACATGTAGTAGCATGTAGTTTTCCTTTCTTTGATAAATAATTTTCAAGTTGTTTTCACTCTTCAGAACATATTAACAAATTCCCTTTGAAAAATACATTTCTAATATCAACTTTACATTAAAATTACACAGGAAAAATTTGAAAGAATTAAACATGGCTGTTTACCTTTCACTTTTCCCTATCACCTTTGTAGTTGGCTTTGCAACTTTCCAAGTACATAGGGAAATGTCAGAATACATCTACAGCATTAGCTTTGGTGATTTAACAGCACAAAATGGAACTAGAGACAGTGTGATAACCAGCAGCATTTAAATGGACTGTGAACGGTGTGGCACTTGCAGCCTCCAGCATCACGCTGTGAAGACGTGCACAGTGAGCTGCAAGAGCAGACTATGGTCAACCAGGGAGGTCTAGGCTGGATATTAGGAAAAATTTCTTCAGTGAAAGGGTTATCGAACATTGGAATAGTCTACACAGGGCAATGGTGGAATCACATTCCCTGAAGGTATTTAAACAGCATGTGGACCTGGTGCTTAGGGACATGATTTAGTAGCAAGCTCATGGTGTTGGGTCGAGGGCTGAACTGGATCATAGAATTACAGAATTGTCAGGGTTGGAAGAGACCTTGAAGATCGAGTTCCAATACCCCTGCCATGTACAGGGACACATCCCACTAGGTCAGGCTGCCCAGAGCCCCATCAACCTGGCCTTAAAAACTTCCAGGGATGGGGCTTCCACCACCTCTCTGGGCAACCTGTTCCAGTGTCTTACCGCTCTCATGGTGAAGAACTTCTTCCTAACGTCCAATCTAAATCTACCCTCCTCTCGTTTGGATCTATTCCCCGTAGTCCTGTCACTACCCGACATCCTAAAAAGTCCCTCCCCAGCTTTCTTGTAGGCCGCATTCAGTTACTGGAAGGCCACAATAAGGTCTCCTCGCAGCCTTCTCTTCTCCAGACTGAATAACCCCAACTCTCTTAGCCACCGAGTGGTCCATCCATCAAATCCATGTTTTACCAGCTTGGAGATCGGGATATTGTGCGGGACAGTGTCGAAAGCTTTGCTCAGGTCCAGGTAAATGACATCAGTTGCTCTTCCCTTGTCCATTGATGTTGTGATCTTTTCATAGAAGGCCACCAGGTTTGTCAGGCATGATTTGGCCTCAGTGAAGCCATATTGATTGTACCCAGTCACCTCTTTATTATTCTTCTGCCTCAGCAGTGCCTCCAGGAGGATTTGCTCCATGATCTTACTGGGCATGGAGGTGAGGCTGACTGGCCCCATAGTTCCTTGGATCATCTTTCTTTCCCTTTTTGAAAATGGGGGTTATGTTTCCCCTTTCCCAATCAGTGGGGACTTCACCAGACTGCCATGACTTTTGGAATACAATAGAGAGAGGTTTAGCAACCTCATCCGCCGTTTCCCTCAGTACCCGTGGGTGTATCCTGTCGGGTCCCATGGACTTGTACACTTTCAGGTTCTTCAGATTGTCACGAACCGGATCTTCACTTACAATGGGCAGTTCTTTCATCCAGCCCCTGCCTTTATCATCTTGAAGGTCTCTTCCAATCAAACAGATTCTGTGATTCTGTGATTATCCAGATCAATGTTATTAATGGGGAGGATAAATCCTCGCTGTTTGGGCTCAGGTGGGGAGATATTAAAATGGTGTGATTTCCAGAAAACGGACGGGCTTTACGTTAGTAACGGCGAGCGCCGTTCGCAGGCAGCACTCCCACCGCTCGACCCCCGCTTCCAGGGGTGCTCTCGGGGATCCCCTCGGTGTGCGCGCTGTGAAGGACGGACCTCTCTCCGCTGGCCAGTGTCTTCTTACGGGTACCGCAGAGCTTTTGCTGCTGTCAAACCGCCGGGAGAGGGGGGACGGGGGATCCGAGCGAGCTATCTCCCCGCGGAGAAGCGGGCGCGGCATGCGGAGTTAGGGCGGCTGCCACCGCCGGCTGCCCGCGGGCGGGACGAGCGACCACCGCCTTCTGCACAGGACGCGCCCCCTGTCCGNTTTTGCTGATTTTTATTTTCTTTTTCTTTCCACCTTCTCAAACAAGAGCTGAGATCGCACCGTGCACATGGCCAGCTTCTCTGGTGCGGACCTGTAACAGAAACAGGGGTTGAGAGGCTTAATATTCAGGGTGTTTTTGAAGTAGGAACAATAATAAGAAAAGCAAACAAACAAAAAAACCCACAGGAAAAAAAAAATCAAGCCCAGGGAGAGGTTTGGGTTTTTTGCGGGGGGCGGGGGAGGTGAGTGCTTGCACACAACCGAAGGGATGTCCCACACGCATGGTCCTGCTCACCCGCGGCAAGCAGGAGACGGGCTGGAGGCGTGAGGCACCGCAGGAGTTGTTCCCCCCACCCTTGCGAGTTTCTCAAGGACCTATCCATGGAAGGTGTCCAGACGAGCGAGTCACGGAGCAGCCGAGGAAGCCACGGTGCCCCGGACAGAGCTCGGCTAGAGCATCCTTCTTGATGCTGTTGACTGAGGCGTGCTTGTGGCGAGTGGCTTTGAATAGCTGTGGGGTCACCGTGGCGTTGCTGTTAGGACAGATGGTGTGTTTTGTCGTGTCTCTGTCGGGCGCTTGCAGCAGTGCCTCTATTTAGTGGCCGATTCTAGCAAATAGTTTTCTTGACCTTTAACTCAGGTGGTAGAAGGCCATAGTCAGGGGATAATCACGTACTTAAAGTGAGGAATACGGAAGTCTGAACTGCCAAAGTTGCCCTTTCAGAGAACTGAAATGCCCCATAATTTTCCAAGGTAAAGAAGCCAAAAGATATGTACCAGAATTAACCTGCCGTAAATAATGTTGAGGAATATCAGTCAGTCCAGCGGTGTTAATAAACACTTTTTTAATCTAGTGAAGCTACAATATAAATTGATACAAAACAAGTAAAATGAGGAATGTAAACAGGTTTATAATTGCCCTTCCAAAAAAAGCAAGGGTTTTTTGACAAAGTTTACCAGTAATTTTAGTGCT
The DNA here is from genome assembly GCA_013396935.1 of Baryphthengus martii. Taxonomy (NCBI): domain Eukaryota; kingdom Metazoa; phylum Chordata; class Aves; order Coraciiformes; family Momotidae; genus Baryphthengus; species Baryphthengus martii. The sequence continues at coordinate 133,585 of VWZK01019576.1, forward strand.
TTGCTAAGATCTTACAGCCTTCATTTTACTACAATAGACTATCATTTCGTGTGATATAAGATAAGCCTGATTTGTCTTTTATCATGCTGTTTCCTGAGCACATGTGCTGGTTTAACTCAGTGTACAGTCAGTGCTGTCTCCTCGGGCACAAATGATCTCATCTAACATTTGACAGTCAAATGTTGTCCTTCTTCTATATGTGAATTTGTTGCCTAGACCCCATTTACAATACGTTGAGAGAAATTGTGCCCTTTTAAGGCTTAGTCTAATGTATCTATTGAAGTATCTGGTTTTGTTTTTTTTCTTTTTCTGCTCACTTACTCAGAAAGTTCCAGAAACTACTGCTGAGATTTGTGTTGGTTTCAGCAGGTTTGTGATTCACTAATGAACACTACGGGAGAGAGTGTGAAACCCATCAAATACTACGATTTGCAGAAAGTGAAAGTGGTAGTAGATCTGTCCTCATTCTGGTTAAGATTTTTACGCTGACTGGTTATTTCACTATAATGCTAATCTTTTGTTCTGTTGCGAAGTTTATTTCTATCTGTTGTTCAAATCAGTAGAAGAAACATCACCACAATGTTATGATGTAGGAAAATTCCTTCCCACTATTGTGTAAAATCCATCTGGCTTCCTGGTAGCTGAGCAAGTAAAGGAGAATCCATGCTCCCTGGCAGGAAGCTGCTCCCCTCCCCCCTCCTGCTCTGCTCAGAAAAGATAGCTCTCAACATCTTCCCAGAGCTTACCCATATGCAAAACTACTCGCAGTACAAAAAAAAAAAGAGCGGTAGCAGCTGCCTCCACGCCTGAAAACAGTCATGGCGTTTTGATTTCAGTGTATCTCCTTACTCCTCTTAGGTTCTTGGGTGACAGCAAAAGGTGGTGTGCCTTTTCTGCCTGAAATTGACCGAGGTTGAGAATCAGTTACTTGGGTCTGTGTTGTTTCTTTAAGCATTTATGCAATGGTGTTTACAGCTTCCTTTGCAAGACTGTGAGGTGGTTTCACAACGTTAAGGCACGAGGACCTTGTCCAAAACGAACTTGTTGAGATAATCCTGTCTGACCTTTGTCTCAGGTAGGTCAAGAAGGCAACTTCAAAAATAGGTACCAAAAGACCTTGTTGAGTCAAAGGGAAAAAGGAATACAAAGTTTCCAGATAGCAGGGATTTGAATTTATAGTTTACTCCTCTGTAGTTTTTGGTTTTAAAACCAACTAAAGCAGAATGGCTTGGGCATGAAACTCTCCTACTTACCCGCTATATATCAAAAGTGAAAAGCCATGGCCAGATAAAATTTTATATGTGACTTTTGAAATGTCCCCAAAATAAATGCATAAAATTGTGCTTAGTAGAAATGTGAGTTTATATACCTATGTCTTACTGCATCATGAGGCTTTGTTAGACTAGACATAAAGCCTGCGAGTCCTTAAAAATATGTATATTTTAAATGTGTTGGTGGGAGTGGGCAAATTGACCTTTGTCACATGCAGGGAATTGAATGAGTAGTGCCACTCCTCAGCTTTTGGTTCTTCTACTGGGCTTTGTCTACAGAGAACAGTGATTTGGTGCATGCCTGAGCTGGAGACTACAGATACCTAACGTTAAAGGTCACCAAATGACATGGAATCACTGTGTTGACTTTTGCAAGATCTGACAAAACCAGGTTAATTTAAAATCTTGTCCTGTTTGTTTTCAACAAGTACTGTAGCAGTCCCTATCACTCACCTTGCACCTATCTATGTGTTTAGCCCAAGCACGGATCTTCAGCCCCTGTGTCTGAATGCCGGTTTTGGAAGCTGAGTTCCAGCTATAAAGCTGCAAGAACTGGCCTGATTTTGCTCTTTTGAAAGTTCACTTATCTAAATTGTCTCCAACTCATGATTTCTTACGCACTAGAGCAACAAAACCGCAAGAGGCCCTGGAAGCACTCGGCATACCGAGTTATGCTGTAGCGTTCCACAGGAAGCACGCTTGCCTTCCGATACACCCCAGCCAGCCACAAGCAGTTATGTTTTTAGCTGCATCTGCATCTGACCTCAAACAGAAGAAAACAGAATTGTCTGTCAAAAACGTTGTTGATCAGCTTTCCATGTCCTTTTCCAGTACGTGGTGCTTTGGTGCGTTGTTTTAAGTTGGGTTAAGATTATTGGTTTAAATTAGTTTAGTTTGGTTTCATCATGAAAAAGGAACGTGGAGTTTTGTGTTTGGTGGGTTTTTTTTCTCTTCTTCTCTCCCCTCTGGATGACAGTGGGAACACACATCAGCACAAAATTAGTCTACTCAAGATTTGTAGGCTCAGTATGGAAATTGGCCCAGTCCTCCGGCCCTGTGCTCATGTGCAGGACCCTCCATGCTGCAGCTGCCTGCCGGCTTTCTCCTCGCTTCCTTCCTGTGCTCATGCCTGCAAGAGCGCACCTGGGTCAGTGCAGACTTGTAACCCTTGCTCTTCTGCTCCTTGGAGAAGGCCAAAAACTTGCGCTGTTTTGCTTTGGGCCGGTTGCACTGTGCAGTCTGTGGTCTTCAATGAGAGTCTCTAGTGGTTGTCAAAGCCATCGCTGATTTTTCCCTTTGCCTTAACCCAGGAGTCTTTCTTGCCTCCGCAGTTGAAGTCTCCTGCTGTCCCTGCCGTTATAAACAAGGCTTCAAATTCAAAACCGTAGTCTGAGGATAGAGAACAGTCTGGGAGTAGTGTCTATTTTAAGATTTCCTTTTCCTCACCTGTCCTACTCACTACCGCATGTTCCAATGTGGCATATGTTTATGCAGTAGCCCATATTAAAAGGTATTTGTGTTCTGGAGCAATTGCTTGTGATCCAAATTAATAAACTTATCAATGTTCGGGGTTTTTTGAGGAAGAAGAAAAAAAAAAAGAGTTGTATCTTTTAAGCTAGATAAGGTCCTTGATGTCTTTCAAGGTGTGTAGTCCAAGATGATCTGAACTAGGCCTGATACAGTCCTGTCTTCCCTTCCACCTCTGGTTCCTGCCCCTCTCTTTCATCTAATCCTACAGGGAGCCCATATTGTGGTTGTGGCAGCAAAACTCATTATGTGCTATTGCGGAGGGGAAGTCATGTCAGGTTTCTGTTGGCTTTGTTTCCTCAGTCAGATCATTGTTAAATGCAGGAGGACTAACTCTGATGAAGACCACTTTCTTCAGGATTGGATCCTTCCTGGGGAAGCTTAGTTTAGCTGTATCTCATCCTCCATTTTTTTTGTTTGCTTATTTTCCCTGAGCTCCCTAATTAAACAGTCTTAACTTGCAGTGCTGGCCTCGATCTTGACATTGCAGGGGTAAGATACAATGAGTGATTTGCCATGTGTATTTGCAAATTTCACCATTCTGAGAGCTACAATGAGGTTTTGTAACTACTAAGAAAATGCTGCAGTTCTGTGATACTTAGTTCAGATTATTTACTTCACTTTAGTAGAATATTGTTATAAATAAAACTAAACTCTGGCAAAGGCGGTATCCAGAACTTATGCTCTTGCATGCGTGTGAATGACAGACTTTTCATTCTGTGTGGTTTATCTTTAAACTTTACTACTTACTTGTAGACAAGGCCTGAGGGCAGAGTAAGCAAACTAAGCAAGCAGCTTCTTATTGGCTTAACCATGCTGTACATGTAGGAGCAGAACAAGTGCCCACCTACCTGCAAAGGCCTTGCAAACTTTATAGAAAAAGGTTTACATGGGAAGTTATTTTTCTTCTGTAGGTGATGCAGGTCGTATGTTAAGGAAGGTGCCTGATTTTCTACCTCTTACTTTTTCAGTATCGTTTCATCTCAAGGAAGAAGAGAACTTGGGATGGTGATGATGGGAAAGATAAAACTGAGGATGGGAAGGAGTTCCAGTTCTTTTCGTGGTTGGGTAGTGCAAATGTTAGTCATTTTTAATGTGCTAAGAGCAGGCTGTTGTGGTATCATGCTTTTATATCATCATTGTACCTAACTCCTGTCCATGGTAGTTTAGTCATTTATATGCCTAAAGCAAGACAGATGCTGTACTAACTTTTTTTTTTTTTTTGCTTCTTAGTAATAAAGCACCTAAAACTGTCTCACTCTTCTTGTTTTTTTATGTGTGAAATGAAGAGACAAACAACTCCAGCAGTACTACACCTATTACTGTGATTGCAGATCCTAAGTTGCGAGGTAATACTCTTGGTATTTCTGTTGCTGTTCCTCAGTAGCACCGAGAAAAGCAATATGTATTACTGTATGCCTTAAACTGTCCTGTAATAGTTTGCCCTTTATTTTATTTGATTGACTTGTGAACAGCTGTAGGGCAGAAGGGGGTACTCTGTTGCATCTAGTCCAGCACAACTGAAGATATTTAAGAGGAACAGTAGAACACAAATCAATCCCCATATCCTTAGGTGCGCCAGAACAACAGAGAGAGGAGGAATAAAATAGGAAAGTTTTATGTCTAGAATTAGAAATACCAGCCAACATCAGCTTACAGTTAAAAAGAGAACTGCCGGCTCAAGAAGTCTGCTAGACTAGAATTCAGTGCTCTTATGAAAAGGGCAAGGCGATTTTTCATTTGATTTTTTTGACATCAAAATAGAATCTAGGTCCACCAGCAATGGCCTTGCTGAAAGACACTTTTATTTTATAGTGTAATCTCATTTTGACTGTATTAAGCTCTACAACTTTAAGCATGTGCCATGCAACAGGCATATTTCTTGAGTCACTTTTGCCCTCTACTGCTTTGCTCATCTCATTTGCTGTTGGCCAACAAGTGAGATGTACAGCCAATGCTCTACTCATTGACTCACTGTATCATGTGTTAATTGCATCACTGACTCACACCCAAATTCCAGGCAGTGTACATGGCTTCTTTTCACCTGTACGAGCATGCAGTCCACATCCAGATGTGTTCCTAAGCTTGGCGAAATAAGCACTCAGAACTTAGGGGAAACTCAAAGCTGTGTTCTGGTTAAGGTGTTGGGCCAGTGTGGAAAAGGTTTAGCCCCAGGCATATCCAGGGCTTACACTGGTATAAAAGACAACACATCCAAGAAAGAATGTGTTTGTAATTGCACAATCATTGACACTTTCTCAAAGGCGATTAAATCTGCAACTTAATATCCCAGGTATGTTAGTATAAGGATTGTGTGTGCAGTACACAATGGTGGGGCTAGTTGGCTATGATTATACCAAAGAAAAGGCAAAGTAATTCCTTCCATAATGTGGTGGGTTTTTTCCCTCTTTGCTAGGTAGTATGAAGGTTTAAATTTGTTGCATTTGTTCTTAAACCTAAGTTTTCAATGTATGTCATGTATGCAGTTGCAAAAAGAGTTGACGAAACTGCTTTAGACAAGACTTTTCCAGCGCTAAGAGCAGCAGCTCTGCTCAAAGGAAATTGGCCTACTTCATTCTGGTGGCTGTGTTGCTATTCTCATCAGCTCTGAGGTTATGCACTTTATTTCCCAGCTATGCTGAAAAGTGATATTGCTGCTGCAAGGCACATGGTGCTAGCAATGTCGGGGAGTGTCTGTAAAGCATCAGTTACTTCTGAGAAAAGAATAATCACGGAATGCGCATAGACAACAGTGCAGAACGAAGGGAGGGATGTATGGGCAGTGATGCTTCCAGGAACGAGAGTTACTGAACAGCCCAGTAGATCTTTACCAGGAGGAAGAGACAGTTAATCCGTAAGAAGCATTGAAGAGGGATGCAGCAATGATGACAGAAACAAGAGCGGGAGGGTGCCTAAGAAACCTAGACATAGGAAAGAGGAGTGGAAGAGACCTTAAAAAGTAGAAGTGAAAGAAAGAAGGACAAAACCATTGAACTGAAACATGGTTTATATTTTAAGTCTTTGGAAACAGGTACATTCTTAGGACCCATTTTGTGTAGACAGAGCACAAGCTCACAGGAAGATGTTTCACCAGGGTATCCATCTGTGCCAATTTGACACAACTACAATATGTTCCTAGCATGAGCCCAGTTTGTAACAGAGATGCAGCAACAGGAAAGAAAAGATTGAAGGATAGCAACGGAACTGAAACAGAGGAATATTGATAGAGGAATATGCAGTGCTATAGGCTTGGAGATGAGTGGTTGGAAAGCTGGCTGGCTGAAAAGGGCTTGGGAGTGTGACAGCTGACTGAACACGAGCCAGCAGTGTGCCCAGGTGGCCAAGAAGTCCAACAGCATCCTGGCTTGTATCAGAAATAATGTGACCAGCTGGACTAGGGCAGAGATTGTACCAGCACTGGTGGGGCCACACCTGGAATACTGAGTTCAGTTTTGGGCCCCTCACTACAGGAAGAACATTGAGGCGCTGGAGCATGTCCAAAGAAGGGCAACAAAGCTGGTGAGAGGACTAGAGAATAAGTCCTCTCTTATGAAGAGTGACTGAGGGAACTGGAGTTGTTTAGGCTGGAGAAAAGGAGGCTGAGGGGAGACCTATCACTCTCTACAACTACCTGAAAGGCGGTCGTAACGAGGTGGGGTGGGCTCTTCTCCCAGGTAACAAGTGATAAGAGAAAGTGGCCTCAGGCTGTGCCGGGGGAGGTTTAAGTTGGATATTAGGAAAAACTTCTTCATTGAAAGGATTGTAAAGCCCTGGAACAGACTGCCCAGGGAGGTAGTGGAGTCCCCATCCCTGGAGCTATTTAAAAGACACATTGATGAGGTGCTTAGGGACATGGCTTAGTGGAGGGATTGGCAGTGTAAGGTTAATGGTTGGACCCGATGATGTCCAAGGTCTTTTCCAACTGAAATGATTCTACGATTCTATGAATAAAAACTAGAAAAAAAAACCCTCGGTGCTCAAGTAGGTGAAGCAAAGGCAGTGAGGGTATGGCTGATAACAGCAACTGGAATAGAGCTTGACACAGAAGTGGATTAGAATAAAAAGGGGAGATGTAAAGAATCCAGGTGCAGACCATTTGGGCACTGGTGTACATACATAGTGTAGCTACGTTGCTGCTGCACTGAGATCTGGAAACGTTTTGAAAAGGAATAAAACCGTTTGTTTTGGAATGGAAACACGGAAAGTGAATAATATTTTTTTTTCTTGTTTTCTTTTTTCCTTGAAGACAACAGCAGTTCACCCAATCTCACTATCGCAGCATCCACACAATCCACAGCAGCAACTACTGTAGGTATGTATCTGTCCTTCTGTCCATTACTATGAACCTAGAAACTAGTTCCAACCTGATTGCCCGTCATATGAAATTCTAAATAAACATCCATCAGAAGAGGGTATTTGAGAGAGGCATTACCATTTTAGGGGTGGGTGGCAACATGTAAAACAACTCTGAAATGAAGCTATACCTTTTGTCAAATTTAGGTAGTGTACTTCATCAGTAGGAGCAATGCCATTGAAAAACAGGAATCAAATTTAAACTTCAAGGAAAAATTGACTTTTTAATGCTCATTCTTTGTTTCTAAGCAAACTCCTTCCATTTTCATGCAGTAAAGGTGAAGAGGTTGTTGCGAACAGTGCATAGCTGTTTAATGTTATTTCACCATAAATAGATTTAAGGTATAATGAAGTCCTGGGAGCTTGAGTTGCAAGAGTAAGGCTCTGTTTCCTTTTAGGTAAGACTCATGGCATCTTACACGATAGAAAATGCTCAATATAGAGCTCATAGCACGAAACAGTGGAGGTCAAGTGAGACATGAGAGCAGATCTGGGGCAATCCATCATTTGCACTGTTCTAGTACTACTGTCTTTCCTTCACAACTTGGCAAAAGAACTGTAGGTTAGAATGATTTCCTAAGGCAGCAGTGTTGCAGTTGTGATGCTAGAACACAAGTAACGTGTTTACAAAACACATCTTTGTAGAAAGAAGAAATAACTATATCAAAACAACTCGTAGAGTTTGAAAGCAGGTGTTTAACCTGGGACGGTATTAACATAAACAGTTCATCCGCTTGTATTTGTAGCGTTCCAGCTGTTGGCTATGTCAGTGTGAAGTTATTAATAAAGGAGATGATTTAAAAAATTATCTTCAGGCATATTTCACATAAGACTAAATAAGAATTAATGTCACGCAGTTGTTCAGTCTGATACACAGGTAAGCGGTTTTATTTGAGAGAAGAGAAGCTAATTCCATGGCTGAACTGGGTTCCCTTTGTGCTAAGACCATGTGAAAGCAGAGCAGAAATATTGTGCCTACCCTCAGATACTTTGTGTATTTGTGGAGTTTTATGCAAATCATACAGTCCCAGCTATGTCATTCCAGTTCCAGTACAACTCTCACTTTGTGTCTCTATAGTCTCCAGACAGCCTCTGAGCTACCACACTCAGAAGTTGCTTGTTACCCATTTAAGAATAAAATACCAGGGGAGGAGGGGAAATATCTCTCCAAAACCCTTCCTTTTGATAGCAAGGAAGTGCTGCAGTGTCTCATTCCATTGCCCGCCATGTACCAGTTTTGGCAAGTTTGCCTTGGAATTCGGAGAGGTGTTTGTAATCCCCTGTTGCCTTAGGGCCTTCCCCATGTGTAAAGCTGTTGTTAACCACAGGTGTGGTTTCACACACCCTGTGCTCCAACCCTTCTGCCCTTTGCTCCAACCCTGACTAGGGGTTTCTTGCAGAGATCTGAACTCTGCTATGTCTGGATGATGACGATAGTAAAAAGAGGCCTGAGCCCTTCACTGTCAGACACAGTACAAACCTAAGAGACAGCTGTGCCTTGCTTCACGGGGTTTATGATTCAGGTCCTTCTCTTTTTCTTTTTAGTTTTTCCTTTTTTTTTTTTTTTTTTTGGTTTTTTTTTTTTTTTTTTTTTGAATTTTCTTGCTTAATACAGAATNCACGGGGTTTATGATTCAGGTCCTTCTCTTTTTTTTTTTATTTTTTCCTTTTTTTTTTTTTTTTTGTGGGTTGTTTTTTTTGTTTGTTTAAGAAACTTCATAGATTTTAAGACAATGTTCATCCATTTTGATTGTGTGTCTTGACTTCAGCATAAAGACTACTGGATATTTGTACTTAATTTTGCTTAAAGCCTTTACTTTTTTTTTCGGAAGCTTTTCACGGCAGAAACAAAAGTCTGTTTCATTCAGTCATTTTCCATGCAAAGGAGAGTATTTATTTATTTTAGGAAGGGCACTCAATAGTAATTATTTTCTATGTTAGCACAGTGCTTATGCAATTTGAGTTGTTTTCATTCTTGTTGAGTTAGAATACTAAGGGAGTAGTGCATGCTGCTAAGATTTCTTATCTTAATGCTATATATAGTTTGATTGATGGATATAGCGTAGCTATTTAATGTTTAAACACAGGTAGCATACGAAGTAAAGCACTTGTCTCTCTTAAAAATAAAGCATCATAAACCTGAACTATATTACTGGCATGCATCCTTTTTAAATAACAAAAATTAACTCAGGCAGTCTGGGTTTGGTTAGTGTGATGTTCAGTGAAGCCCAGCTGGTCCTTTGGGGGAAAAGTAATTAAGGAAATAAAAGATAAAAGGACAGATGTACAGATGTTGCTAGCAGAATGTTCTTTCATCTTACTGTTGGTAAAATAGCATGGGTAAGATTTTTCAAAGACACAGGAGTACAGATTGGTACCCAATTCGTGTCAGCTTCCCAAATTCTCCAGCTGCCTCAGCCTCCCACTAATGTTTTGAAATGACTGATGCTAAATACGTCATGAAAGATAAGTCTGTGGGAGATTAACTAGAATTTACTCTTAATGTTACATCACCAGGTGCTTTATCTTGATAAAGTAAGACAAAAGGATAGCTAGTAGGAAAGAGGGGGGAAAAGTAGTGTGGAAATTTTCTGAAATTCGTCATGATAGCTGCTTGGATATTTTTTTTTTTGCTGACATGTTTTCTGTAGGATAATTTAATGCCCATGGAATAAGTACCATCTTTGTGTAACCTCATTTAATAACGTTAGGAATGGCACAATTAGCCGTTGTATTGCTCAGAAATGCAAACCAGTTTGACACTCAGAAACCATGGCTCAAAAAAACCCAAAACCAAACCAGAGTAAACTGACTGATTGGCACTTGCATTTAGATTTGTCTTTCTTCTGATATATTTCATATTAGGAATGCAGTTACCAGGTGTGGTTTCATGTCATATAACTGTAGATGTTTTCCATGTAGACATTTCCTTGCTTCTTTCCTACAATGAGGAACCATTTGATATTTATAGATTATTGTACCTTTGGGGAGTTTACCTGTCAGTATTAAAATGTGCCCTGAATTTTATCTGATGTATTTTACACATGCTTCATAGAGGAACTGAATTTCCTAATTGTAACAAGGTAAGCACATGAATATAGTACTCCAACTGTTCCATCTCAATGAATGCTCATTTCAAAGCATTTCCTAGGGTTATGGCACAATACGATGATAACATCAAAGAACAGGAAAATAAATAACATTTACTATGGGGACTGTATTGGGCTGTTTCAGTAGTTTTAATGTGAAATGTCTCAGAAGTGTTGTGTAGGCTAGTTCCTTTTGCTTACATTGTCCTATTGTTTGGGTTTTTAAAGTTTTTAATGTTCACTTCTATACTGGAAGCAACAAAGATAACCATTCTGTGGGTAGCTACTCACATTTTAAACCACATTTATGGGAAAATTGCTCTATAGAAGCATTTTAGATGCTGTATAGAAAAGCAGAAACTGACTATCCAGTTTACTGTGGAACTGAGATGACACTATATATTCTTCAGTTTTTCTAGGTTTAGACAATTTTGAGAAAACATGACTATAATTAGACATTTGAGTGTCCATAATGAAGAGCTTTTGCAATGTTTAAAATGAACCCATCTTGTATAAGATTATAGTAAAAATACAGGATTAGACAGCTGCAAAGGGAGTTTTTTCTTCCTAAAATTTCTTACATAAAAGCTATTTGTCTCATATTGTCTGCTTAGAGAAATGTTAATTGTAGAACAGGCTCGTGTTTCTTGTTAGTTCCTTCTTAGAAAATTAAGTAGTTATTCTTAAGATCATTTTAGCTAGCTGCCTTCTACTGAGATTTTAAGGATTTTACTATAAATATCAATCTCGATTATTGTTGAAATTTTTGTTGTACTTCTGAGCAGTTCATTACTGCTTTCTGAGGAGAGAAGAGGAAGTGTTAGGTAAAAGCAGAGTAGAAGTTAAATATGTTAGGTGTCAATTAAACTTGTGAAACAGCATTCCAGCCTTTGTTTTAACCTTGGCAAGACAGTTTACTACTAAATAAATGATACAAGCCAACACATTTACTTTAATTGAGCTTTTATCACGTGTAGAAAAACTTCTGAACCTTAAGTTTAACATATGTTCGAGTTCTCTGGTAAGTTTAATATACGTGCAGACATAGTAAAGCCAGTGTTGCATTCAAAAGCAAATTAAAGATTAAATCATTACTAAAATTGGGGGGGGAGTGTCCTGCAAAATTTGTTCATTAATAAAATTGGGGGGGGGTCCTGCAAAATTTGTTCTTATTGGAAAACCTTAGTTACCTGAAAAATTGGGCTTTTCAAATGGAGTGTTACTCTTGATCCAGAATTTTACCACATTTGAAAAATACTGTAAGTTAGGCATGATTCTATAGAATTTTTATAGTGTTATCTCCCGCCCCCCCGCAATGACCCTTCTGAAATATATCAGATATTATCCAGGTTTTCTTTACAGCCTTTCCTTTAAACCATTCCTGACCTTGAGCCCCAGAAGTCAGAAGTTAGGTCTTTCCAAAGGAAACACATAGGGAAACCTATACGCAAGCCTGGATGTCTATGCAGTGGCATTTTCATTGTTACTCTGTCATTCTATTTGGGCATCATAAATGCTATCTTATTCAGTGAGTATACAGTTTATTATTTTTACATATTTTTCTGTGTGATACCGCAAATAAAAATTTCTCAGGTATGTCCACCAGTACTACTCATCTGACCAGTACCAGTCAGCCCACCACCACCACTGTGCCTGTCACCTTGACGACTCAGCCCACCAAAACCAACCAGACAACGGGATCCACCACGACTTCATCAGTCACACCATCACAACTCCATACTACAGTGGTGACCACTTCCAAGATTTCTTTCACTTCTGTAACAGGTGAGTTGGCACTTCAGGAAGCTCATAAAGGCTTGTATACGTGTTGACATGTGTTGTACAATTGTAGAATTGTTTTACAGTAGTATCAAAAAGAAAAGAGGTATCTGCATGCTGAAAAACAAGAGTAAGTTGGTGTTTTATTATTAAGTTGCCTACAATAATGTTGCTCTGAGCACTACACTTTTTTAAATAAGGCTTCACTTAACCTGAGAGACCTGACATATTTAGGAAAAAAAATAAATAAATTAAATGTCAGGGGTCTGAACCAGCAGCCACCAGCGAAGAGATTAGCAATGTTAGGAGAAAGCCTGGTTTTTGAATACAACTTCTGTGTTTGTTCAGCTCTTTCTTTTACAGTTTACGTGGACTCATTTTTAATACCTCCTTTTTCACAGGAGACATGGGGCTCAGAATATGTCTGCTGGCTTGCTAGAAAGACTGGCTTCTGTTAGCTACGTGTGTAGCAATGTAATGAATTTTATCCCCAACAGAGGCTAGGGTACGAGTGTGAGTGAGTCACACTTGATGTAAAAGTTGTCAAATACAGTTTGACAGTACCCTTTGATACAAAAACAGTAAGTGTGGAATTCAGTATTTCTTTGTGGCTAGCTGCTTGTTCACACCACTTCATGCTTACGCTTCTAAACAGATTGGGGTTGCTCACATGCCAGTGAAGCATTATTGGGTAGGTGAAGCTGTCATCAGCAGAACTTTTAGTAGGCCACGTAACACTCCCTGTGGCAAGTATAAATAGAGGTGGGCACAGGCTGTGTCTTCTGGTGGGAGTTCGTAGCAGATCAAACCAGTTTTCACACGGAAACTGCTGTGGCTTATCTTAGGTCATGCTGCTTATGTCAGTATTTGTGTTGGGCTGCAGAGCTGATCTCACTTGGAGAGTGAAGGTACAATTCTGTGAGATATGGTAAAGCAATCCAATAGCTTATCACTACCAAAAGTATTTTACTCCAGCCACGTAACTGTACTGACTGACTTGGTGGACGTTGGCCCTCTCTGTAGCCTGACAGTATGCTTATCTGGCTAAAAGCAACTTCTTTTTTTTGCTTGTGTTAATCTCAGGACAGTTTAGTGAGTTAAATTTGTTTGTGAAGGATATGAAAAATACTAGAACTGGCCTAAGAAGAGCAGGAGTTGCATGTGTGGAAGGAGGGGAGAGCAGAGCAGGGAAAAAGGCAGGGGAAAGAGGAAGGTGGAGAGGAGAAGAGGCAGTCAGTCCTTCAGAGGCAGCAAGCAGTTGGATGAGCTTCTCCTGCATCACCAGAATCTGGCACTTAAAATCAGAGCTCTAGGTTTCAGTGTTCTTGGCTGGTATCTTGCCAGTTGGTCTATGTTAGATCTGTCTACTTGGGTCTTGAGATTATATGTCAGTGGAGAGAGGCAGGATATAGAGGAAGTGAGTCCCTGAAAACACAGTTTTGCAAGCTCAAACTGCCTTTTGTTTTCTTCTTTTCAGCTACATCAAAATCTGAGGCTGTCATAGCCAAAAAGTCCAGATTTGATGTGGGCAGTTTCGTAGGTGGCATTGTGCTGACACTTGGAGTCCTAGTTATTCTCTACGTCGGGTGCAAAACCTATCACTCTAGAAGAGGAATCCAGTACAGAACCATGTAAGTTCCCAAGGGATTATCCCTTGTCAATTTTTTACTTTCTTAAGGAAAACAAGGACAAACAAAACACAGAATGAACTCTGATATGTACATTTGTTTAATGTACATTATATTAATGTCATCAAGAGATTTAACTGTGATATTTTGTCTTTCACTGCTTCAGCTATTCCTCATTATTATTCTTCTTTCTCTCTGATCTATTATATAAAATCCTTTTGTGTTTTTTTAAATGAACCTTGTCCTTTAGCTATTCCATGAATAGCTAATGTTTCCTTGAAATGTTTGCTGCAGTTTGCAAGACTTCTGGTTCTCCATGACACTTTCTCCTAGACTCTACTTGTCTATTCACTCTGGCATTTCCCCCGCCCTTGCTGTTAATATTTGTTTTGTAGCAGCTCTGTTTTCTATTGCCTGTATGACATCTTGTTGGAACTCTGTTGTTATCTCTCTTTTGTATCACCTTTTATTTACGTTCAAGTCTAGTTTCAGTAGCCAGTTTTAAAGACAGACATTGAATATTCCACATTCTTGAGCCACCACTGAATTGATTAATTTATTGTCACAGAAAACATCCAAAGGCAATATGGTCATTATTTGCATTTTTAAAAGCACAGTTATTTGATTATTGTCAATGTATGAACACAAACTTTTGCCTCAACTTGCAATGTAAGCAAACCAGCTGGTTGATTACTAATATTTTGTTTTCTGTGTTACCTTGTTCTCAACTTCTGAAACCTGTCCATGAAATTGTATGCACTGAACCTGCCTTAAGTACTTTTCACAAGTCCATGAAATAAGAAATAGAATTCATTTAACCAAATATGGGCATCAGCATCTGAACAAGTCATTTCATATTACTCACATTAGCTTAAAGTAGGGCAAATCTGTCATGTGAATGAGCCTATCCATGTGTTTTTGTATTCTCTTACTATGAGGGCAGCTAAAAGTCTTAGACAGAGAAGTCTGTGCTCTGGGCATTGAAAGGTATAGGCTGGATCCCACCTCAAGTCCCTTACTCTGTGTACACCAGTGACTTTAACCCTTCTTTGAGCTGCAGGCTGCTGCTCTTTTTCCTGTAGAGTGTAGGTGCACAGCCTATTGAGAGTAAGCTTGCTTTTTGTAGTTATTTTTTGAGGACCCTTTAGAAATTGTCTACGGGCATCTCAGCAAGATGGTCTTAAAGGGCTCTTCCAACCGGAACAGTTCTATGATTCTAAGGCCTCTGTTCACAAAAAAAACTTCTTAGCAGCCACTGGCTGGCTGTTTCTCATGTTGGCTGTTGCTTGAACTGCAGAACATTAATGACTGTGTTTGTATTACAGTGATGAACATGATGCCATCATTTAAAGAGGCTTCAGGGAAGACGGTGTTGGAAGCCCATCCTATCACAGCTCTTGTAACTTCTGAAAGAATTCCTTTCATAAAGATGATCAGTCTCTAAACCTGTCTTGGGTGTGATCCGGCAAACTGTTGAGAAGCTCTTCAAACATCCTGATTTCTTTGCATTGGCTTTCATAAGAAGAGGAGGAACTCAGCACTTTGTAAAGACAGTATTTACTTTTTCCAGTATTTGTAACCAAATTTAAAGAAACACACATATTGAGCCATTTAATGGTACACACACAAGTCTCTGAAATAGCTAATGACTAGCACAGTGGATCACATCATTCCGATTCTAAGTTCAATTATTTCTCATGTACTGCACAAATCCAGTGTGTTCCATAATGGATACAGTAGGTTAAAGAGGATACCTTTGAGACCAAGCACAGGATTTTGCAAGTAAAATGTTTAGGGTTTTTTTCCTAATATTTTATATTAAATTGTATTTATTTCGAAGTTTGATGTGAAGTTTAGTTTAGAAATTTTGGATTTTTAACAATTCGGTTAATTTTTATTAGGCTATTAAGGATGCAGGAAGCATGGGTAGACTGAAGATACCCTTCCACGACCCTTTTCTCTAAACAGATCCTTAAGAAAACAGACTTACGTGATCCATAGCTTCTTTTTTCTAGCATGTCCTAACGAAGCATGTGCAACTCGAGAGAAAATAAAAATGGAAGAAAGTAATTGTGCCATCATAAATATGAATAAGTATGAAAATTGCTTCTAAAAATTGTCTTAAGTTGAATGTAGCAATCATTTCACTGTTGGTTTTTATTATTATAAAGCTGTTTGTAATGTTTTAGCAGCATTTGATAAGCATTGAAGTTACAGAGAAGTGGAAAATTTGTAAAATAGCATTTTAGAAGAACATAATTGCATTTCTACAACTATTTTCACAACTTGGTACTGCTGCATATGTGTAGAGAGGTCTGGTCAAAAGCCCACCGAAAGCATCTGTGAGAAGGCCTTTAGATAAAGGCCCAAATACACTGAGGGCCCTGTGCAAAGATGACTGATGCTGCTTCTATATCAATTCTGCATTTACACTGATGTAAATCTGCTGACTTCAGGAGATGGGCTCCTGGTTACGCTGTTGTGCTGGGCACTGTGTCTCCAACAAACCACAGCTAGTCAGTCATCTTAATAGCTCCAGACATGCACCTGAAATGACGGTAACAGGGCTGTTGTAGTTTTTACTGAGATTGAGGTACAAGGGAAAGTGTAATTTGAAGTAACTTTTATGATTTTTTTTTAATTGCATTGTTTGGTGAAAAACTTCTGGTTTTCACTTGGAAGTGTTTAGAAACAATTCTACAGAACTGCAGTTCCTTACTTTGTAGAAATTAATTAAGTGCAACTCATTTACTGGGATTGTCTTACCTCTGTTGTACAGATCAAGAAATAAAATTAAATCTTTGGAGTTACTATATCAGTTTCAGTTGACTTTTTTATTTTATTAGATGGGTTCATAATTCCCTCAACCCTTTCCACAGTCATAACCATTGAAGAAGTGTTCACGATATATACTTTTAAATGCTAGAATACCAGCCCTAGTGCATTTTTGCCCAGCTCAGTCATTTGTAATGTATTTTGCAATCTCATTACTACAATAAAGCAAAATGATGTCCTTAAGGTTTCAGAGGTGTCAGTGCAAATATAAAACCTGACTTCCTTTCAGGTGCTTGGATACTAGGCAAAGTAAGGTGCAATTGATAAATCTTATGTTTAACTTCACATTTGCTTTCCAAAAGTCAGTGAAACCCCAGATTTAAGATACATGTGTATAAAATGGGATGAACTGGACAGCTTTTCAGTGTATCAGTTCTGGACATTGCTCTACAGCTCTGGAACAAGCAGTGGATCCGAATTTAACTATGCTCTACACATGTAGAGGAGTTGACTCTATGAAATAACTGAAATAATTGGGATTTCTGAATGCTAAATTACTATGTTACAGAAATTAAATGCCAATCTTTAGTTAAGAGTATTTGAAATGGTTTGCCACAGGAGTCTACCAGATTTTACACCAGTATGAGTTACAAAGCTGAAGTAGGAGCAAGAGACAGCAAAAGATCATTTGTCTCAAAGACCAGTCTAGCACTATCTTAGGCAACTGGAGAACAGAATACAGAGTAGAATAGTTGGAAAGGACTTCAAACAATCATCTAGTCCAGCTGCCTGACCACTTCAGGGCTCACCAAGTTAAAGCATGTTGTTAAGAGCATTGTCCAAATGCCTCTTGAACACTGACAGGCTTCGTGCTTCGAACGCCTCTCTAGGAAGCCTGTTCCAGTGTTTGACCACCCTCACAGTATAGAAATGCTTCCTAAATATAACCCCTTCCTCATGGAAGGCTCTTTCCACTCGTGCCTCTCTAAATTCAATCATGAGTTTATCATCTCTTTATATTCATTTTATGCAACCAAATTTTAGCATAATTAGCCCTCCCCTTCCCTTGGTATACTTGGAGTACAGCCAGCCTTTCAGCTGTTCCTTAACAGAGTTTATTAATTTTGTAAAGGTGATTCAACTCTTTATAGTTCATCTCAACAGGACTGTCTACCTGCTCACTTGCTAGTACGAGGGCTGAGTAATAGCTCTGTCTTGATTAGGAGCCCCTCTGGTGACAGATCACAGAACTGCACTTCCAGTGCCATGTCTTAAGCCCATCACCACCATTCAATTGATTATTCCACCACTTTCACACAACCCCAATACTCTTTTAATCCTTAAAATTCATGTTCTTGTGCTTTGCATTAAAACTTATTTCACTTAATACTACTGCAGGTTTGGGAAGCCACAAAGTGGCTACAGCCACCTTCGGTCAGATATCGTGGATGTTACTTTTGCCCTTCAAACACATCAAGCTAACCCGACAACTATGTCTCAGGACTGCAGCATTTTGCCTTCCTCATGCAGGTCTTCTTTTCTTTTTATGCAATTCTCCTTTAGCCTGTATTCTAGTACCAAATCCTAGCCCTTCCGGCTTAATTGTTTTGATGGGGCTCTCCATCAAGGGTTTCAAAGCAGTCCAGAAATGCTGCAGTGCTATATTTCAGTTTTTATTAAAAAAAAAACAACAACCCAACTGTTAAAGCAAGATTATATTACTTTGATTATATTCAGTAACTTGAGCATTGTCTCTTTGTAAATGTAGTTTCATACTTTTTGTTTAGTGACTGTTAAAGCTCTTACATACTCATGCCACTCTGTTTTGGCCCTGAAGCCATACATAGCATTCTTAAGATGTTTTATCAAAAGAGATATATGCAACAAAATGACAATATTGCCAAGAGCAAAGAAGTGGAATGGTATCAGAGACTAAAAATTGCCTAGATAACTCAAGAGGTTAAGAATTGAGCTGTGAGGAATAAGCGGATAGAATGAGAATAGACCTGTGCAGAATGCAAACACATACTCGAGACAACACTGGAGGAGTCCTGATGGGTGTGTGACAGAGGTAGCAGTCTTAAAAAAGAGGAAAGTTGAATGAATTTAGGAATCTGCATTTGACAGTTTTTACAAACAGCATAGACACAGGGACTGCCAATTCTTCGTGTTGAGCCTGCAGGGTCTAAATTCTAATGCAACCTAAGGCTTAGAGTTTGTCTCACTATAAAAACACTACTTTGAAGACTGGATTGATGATTAATTTTATCCTTCAGTGTCAGGTCATCCCTATACTTCAAAATATCTGATTCAGGAGCTCTGAAAATTGCAAGAATGAGAGTTCTGGAATGTGCTTTTAGCTTACCAAGAGGAAATGCATTCTCATTCGGATACTCAAAATTTTGAATTTGCCTGTTGTTTGTTCTGACCCTCTCCACATCAAGTCTAAAGCTGTTTGGAAACCAAGCCGTTCGTTGCACCTGGCCAGCACTGAGGTGATGGGTGCTTCTAAGCTGTTAGAAGAAAAGATATGTAACTCAGTTTCCTTGTCAGGGTCCATAAAGAAAAGCAACAAGTGTCTATACAAGTGTGGTGCTTTCTTCTGTTTGCTGCAGGTATGGCTTTAAACTTTTTAGAGAAGATTTTCTTCCCTTAGAATTGCAGCTTGCTTTCATTGGGCAGATCACAACCCTAACTAATATCCTCTACTCTGTAATTACCGAGTATTTCAGTATCTGCCAAAAGAATAGAACATCGGTAAGTCAAGCTATAAAGATCCAATAAAAGAGATCTTTGTTCTGACCAAGTGTAAACCCTCTAACATGAGAGTTTAGAAACCTTCAGCAAGTTCTCTTTTTCCTGAAAAAAAAAAAGAGGAATAATCACCAGGCCAAACCTAAATGTGAAGGCCACTGTTAGGACATTGCTTATTGTGCAATTTCCTGCTATGTTCCAGCATATTTTGATTTCTTCAAAGAGACAAAAAATAACTCACCTGTTTCTTTTTTTGAAAATAGCACAGCAGGATCTGCTGTTTGGAGTTCTGCTCTTCCTTGCACAGGATGTATGCAACACGCCAGACTCCAGGGCTTGAAGAGTCCCATGCCAGCAGCCATCAGTGAGGAAGCTAGATTGGAGCATCAGTAACCACTGTGATCACACACTCGATTAAAAATAGAAACAAAGGAGGAAACAAAGGACTAGTGATTTAGTATCATCTCAGGAAGTTTACTCCCTGCACTAATAACCTCTGGAGCAAGAATGACAAGAGTTACCTGTTACGTAACTCAACAGAACAGAGAATAACTTTCCATGTCCGGAACACATCTGCTGCCTGAATTCACATACCTGAGGTGGGTCGCTTGAGGAATAATGGACAGCAAGAAAACTGAATTTGCAAGTTCAGTCCATCTGCAACATTAAGCGTGACCCTGCATACCCCAGCCTCACTACACCGCAGCTGCCAGAATTAAAGGCAGAAGAACACACTGGTCGCTAATTCACATGCTCCTCTTCTTCCGAAGTCTTGTGAGGAATACAGCAAAAGAACCACGTTCTGAGAGTGTGGTACTATGGAGTTACTAAACAACCACTCTCATTCACAAAAAGTAGCAATATAAAGATTATTCTTTTAAATCATGCTAATGGAGTTCCTAGAGATTTCACATATGGCCATTTATTTCAGCATATAAGGGCAGAGCTGTTATACAATGACCAGTGGCAGTGGGATCACTTGTGGATACTACAGACGCTGTCTTCAGAGCACTGAGCTTCCCCATCAATTCTCAAAAGCAAACGAGAGAAAGATAAAAGCACTCAGTTAAAAAAAAACAAACAAACAAAAAAAAACAACACACAAATAAAACTATGCAGAAATCTGCTAAACAATTACAATAAAGTTTCATGGCACTTGCTCCACAAAACATCCAGTTGCTACTTGAGAAGCTACTGTATCTTGCAGTATCTCAAACCAGGATCAGAAACTACAACTGCTCCAGGCAAGATCCTTTGCACATCTGATAAACATCACTGAAGTAACAAAACTGCTCACTTACAGAATCATAGAATGGTTTGAGTTGGAAGGGACCTTAAATATCATCTGGTTCCAACCCTCCTGCCATGGGCAGGGACATCTCCTACTAGACTAGGTTGCACAGAGCCCCATCCAACCTGACCTGATTCCCCGAGGCTGGGAATACTGCCTTCTAGTTTCAATATACAGACAGCAAGTCTGACCACTGAACTCACCGATACTAAAGTTCTCACCCTCCAGATGCCCTAAGCAATGCAAACACACTGCTGACCAAGACATGCTAGGGACCTGGAATGCTGATGTCTGAGAACTCGAGCTGCTTGATCAGCAGATCTACACAGGAAACTGTGGGCAGGGGGCTGTTCATTGCTGCTTAAACCCAGTCAGGGCTGGAAAATCCTTTCAAGGGAGGAAGTGGACACAGAACACAGTGTGAACACTGTCAGCTGATTCACGAGGAACAGAAGTCATTTGATCCTCTCTAACTGTAACACTATTGCAGCCTTCTCCACGGTTTTAACATTTTGCTAGGGTTCTGTTTGCAATGTGCTGCAGGCAACTAGTTCACTTAAAGCTTTCTTGGAAGAGTACTGAGGAGAGTGTAACTGCTCACGCCTACAGCGTTAGAGATCAGAGCAACCACAATCATTACATTGGGGAATAATGCAAAGCCATAACCTACATTAAGCTTCCTGCCAAAAGCAGGTCAAAGAATTTTACCCAATAGTTCTAGATCAAGTTCTTCCACTTCTCAGAAAGCAGTTCAAGGTACCTAGATGCAGACACCCAGTGCTGCCTGAAGTTGCCCAGGTCCTTCAAAACACTCACCAACCAGGGCTGACAGGTGTGCTGCAGTTCCCAAGATACCCTCACGCATCATAAATTACATTGCACACCTGGATCACTCCATTTTTAAAGCCCTGTATGTGCCATTATCTGATCTACACGTAGTAACTGCAATATTTCAAAAAACTCGAACCCGATATGGTTCTAAAGAAAAAATGCTTTGCTTAAAAAGTTTGCCTGCTACTATGTTTTTCCCTATCCTCTTTCCTTTTCAGCAACAGGGCTTACATACTAACACCTCCACACTGTTCAGCTGAGCCTGACCTCTCCAGCTCCCCTGTAGACTCATCTTAATCTGTAGAAAGTACACCTGGTTTTAGTATTACTAATTTCTGAGTCTGAACATCATATTTCAAGTCATGCACTTCAACAGGCTTTCATAATCTTTGATGACTTTTTAAACTGCTACACAAAAGAGCCCTTAAAAATACTTCACATCCAGAAAAGTAAAAATGCTAGGTTTGAAACATTTACATTTTTAACACCAAAATTGAAGGGAAGCAATATACGTGCAATTAAATTGGACAAAAGTCTATGTTTACAAGAATTACAGCTAAAGAATCCCATGCACTACAAGGAATGTATACCAAGGGATTAAAATAGTTATGGTGCCAACTAACGCACAGCATCAAACAATGTTGCCGAAATGATCGAAGAATGGGTGAAACTAAACATCAGTGCTGTTGGAATTCATACTAAAGGTGTCTAAAGACAAACTAGTCGAGATTCTTGCACCCCTTCTCTACCCCTGCAGACAGCAAAGCAAGACTTCTTCAAAATTGGTATCTCCAGCATTATTTTGAAAAAGACTCCAGCCCAGGAGGTAGTGCTGGGAGATACAGGGAAGAGACAAAACCGACGATAACTGGAATGCGTTTGTATCTTCCTTTGCACAATTGTCCTCGCTACATTTAGTGATCAGTACTACTGACAGAAATATTCTGAATCTGCTAACAAATCGGTTTCAACCTCATAATTCATAAATAGAAGTACACGTTTTGGCCCTTTTTACCTAGCCAAAACTCTGACTCAATGCTGTGGCTACAGTAATAGAAAATTCCAAACTCAGTGGATAAATTTCACAAGATGGCACCTGATTACCACAGGAGACCCAGAGGTTTCTTTCACACAAACTTGAGAGGGGCCCTTTATTAAATCACAATTCAGATATACAACAGGAAAGATGCCAAACACCCAGCATCTGTAAATATGAATGGAAATTTGTTTGCTCTTGAGAAGCATTTCCCCTATTTAATACAAACCTTGCTCTAAACACTAGGCAGACATTATAGAGGGCAAGCCACTATAACAAGTCACAAGTTACACATCCCACACAAGCTCTTTTTAATGTATAGTTTACTAACTTTCATACATATAGGGTGTTCTCTTTTTAGAAGAGGTAACACAGGTATAGCTAAAGCCACATATGAAGTGGTGAAAGCCAGTTAAATGCATCCTAAAACTTCAAGAATTGGTATTTTCACCTCACACTACGAAAGGTAAGACACCAAAGTGCTATTAAAAGCATCTTATTGCTGGCAGGTCTGAAGATGGAGTGGTCCACACTTAGGCATCAAATCATGACTGAAGATAATTGGTTAGAGCCAGACAAAATGACACCACCACTGCAGGATCGGATGCTGTTCCCCTGGCAGTATTATTACACCATTTGACATGAAAGCCTTGTGAAATACCTATGAACACTTTCCCTCTGTAGGTATCTGCTATGCAAGTCTGGGGATACAAAGCTGGAAAGGGTAAAGTAAGAAAACAGGAGTCCCTGGACTATCAGCTTACAAAACAAGACCTAAGACTTCAGAGGGGACTGGAAGATCCTACTATTTAGCTGCACAGTCACCATAAAGTTCAAAACACATAAAAGCAGCTTTTACATTTTAAACCCTAGCAAAAGGCTACATTGCTGCACAGCTACCCTCAGCCTCATCTCTAAGGTCATGAGGACTGTTCCTGGCCAGGATTTCTATCCTTGGAAAAAAAAAACCAAAACAAACAAGACAGAAGGAAGTACCAGATGCTGTAAGAGTTTTATTAGGGTTTTGTTTGTTTTTCAATAAGGGTAAAAATCTGAACCTCCCTACTTTAACACAGAGAATCACCAAGTAGCACAGAAGCTCACTTCCCTGTTCAAAAATGAAAGAAAGACACGCAGAATTAAGTTTTATTGCACTTTTGCAGGCAAACAACCAACCCCACACTTTTGTCAGGAAAAGACAGCATTCTAGTCAGTGCAGTCTACAGAGAAAAGCCATCAATGGGAAGAGAGTACACAAGCACTCATTTGAGAAGTAGAAATACTTTAATTTAGTCTTCATATAAACTATTATTAATACATATTTGTATCTAGACAAAAAAGAAACTTTAAAAGTTCTACTGTTCCTGCAACAGTAAGCCTCTTTTCTCCTCAAGTCCACAGGAAAGCCAAAACAGAACCAAACCAGTAACTAAAGTTAATTAATAATAATGATTAACAAACAGCAATCAATGATATTCCTCACACCCACATGGAGGAAACTCATGAAAAGAGTTGTGCCAAACTCCATTTTATAAACTCGACTAGAAAGTTTTTTTTCTTATTCAAAGTGACACAAGGGTGAAATTGCTATCCTTACTCAGAAAGTAAAGCTACAAAACCCTCACCTTAGTATTGTTTAATGAACAGAAATAGTCTTTGGCAAGGAAGACCTCGTATACTCGTAACGATGATACAGTTTACTATTACACAACACTGTTAGGTAGCTGATTAATCATCTTCTGTACCATAATTTTCCATTCTTAAGACACTGCTGGCTTAAGCTTCAGCAGCTGGAGGATGACAGGAACACAGACACTGTGCAAGTTTCCCTGTTTATGAAAGAAATGTCCGAACTGTACCCTTTATTGTCCCCCTGCAAATAGGGCATTTTCTAAGGGATGGTGCACATTCTTTGCATACCACTAAGTGACCACATGGAATAAAAACAATAGAAACTTCTTTGTCCATGCAAACTTTACATGTTCTTTCCTCTTGCAGTCTTCTTAATTGTTCTTCCACAGGTAAACCTGGAAAAAAATTATTTCACTTTTTAAAAAGCCTGAATATATAGGTGCATTCTAATTAGAATACAACCATGTTCCACCTCACCCTTTATTTCTTTATCTGTAATCGCTAAATGGCAGTGAGAAAAGAAGTACATTCTCCAGGACTCAGAAAGCAGCATGCAAGGAACTACTCTCACTTCTGTCAGATGATAAACAACTCAGGGATAGGAGGCCAACTGTAGTTCTTAAACCCAATGCTTACATTTTTGCAAATGCTGCACTTTTCTTGCTTGGATATTAGAAGCACAGAGCCCAGTCTGACCAGTGAAGTGAGCTATATTCAGGCCAGTATACTTTTCTGCAGAACTAAGAACCAGAGGAAACTCAATCTCATGTCTGACAAGTTTTTATCTACCCATCTGCTGGTCAAGCTAGATCTTGGGACACCTATAGCCCACTCTGGAAAAGCAGAGTTCACGATACCTGCTATGAGACACTAACCTACTATTCACTGTCCAGTCTTTCCCAAATGCCGCAATGAGAGCTTATACCAGGATCAAGCACAGCACATGCTGGACTTTCTGAGCTCCAGAAAGTGTTCTCTCTTATGGTGGAAAAGCAGGCGTAAAGCACAGGATACAGCTTATAGCAGACAGACTTGCTTACAAGTCCACACATGCACTTTCCTTTTATCAGCTAAGTCCACTTTACCAAAGTAGAATTAGGGAAAGTTAAAGCATAAAGTCTATTTCCTGAACAAAGTAATTTTGTTTTTCATGGTATTAGCTCTCCGTCCCACAATATGCTTTAAAGTAAAAAGGTAGAGTTCAAGGTACCTGAAATATCTTCTATGGGAACATATTTCATGTTCTTCTCCACTAAAACAAGAGAAAAAAAAAAATCCTAGTCATATGACTAAACTATATTCAAACATCTGATTTTTATTTTTTTATTTTTTTTCATCTTTAGGTTGCTATGACAGCACTGGCTAGACTTCCATCCTTTAAAATAAAATTAAATAAACAAACAGACATACCGAATAACTCTTTGTACAGTATGGGGTCACAATCTTGTAGACAGTTCCTGAATATGGTGGCTGCTTCGTTTCCTTTCACTAAAACCGTATCGATCAGTTCCCTTGCTTGCAATGGCGTCTGAGTCTTCTGCTTAATAACATCATGCTCAAGTTCCGTTATCACTTTCGCCGACAGTAAACTCCCAAGCATTGGAAGGACACACGTTAAACGCTGGAATAAAGCCATTCGATTCTTCCGGATTAAAGACAAATCATCTGGAATGCAAAGGGGATTAGATGTGTGTTAGGAACACATTACTCCAAGATGTATTTCTGCTTAGCAATAGTTGATATCTTCTTTAGTCTTCTTGAAATGTTCGCTTACTACGCATCATAAATACCTCAGGGAGCTTTAGTGGTATTCACATAAACGACAGACTTGGGAAAACCACACACAAGCAGCTTCTGAGCAGAAGCCTTTCTACCAATGAAACCTCCTGCTCCCACCTCTAGGTTAAATTATCTGAGGGAGTTTTGTCTAACTTTAAGACTGGTGTTCTGTGCAGAACTGCAAAGAAAAACATCTCTGGGCAACACCAACTCACTGACAACCAACAGGTTAATTTTAGACATGATTTTGACTGCCACTGACTGAGACGTAGATAGAATCAAGCTTTTCAAAGATGTTTCCACAGAATTACGTGCAAGAAAACCACAAGTACGGCAACACCAGACCTGGGAGATTTTTTTGATTTTTTTTTTATAAACAGTGTATCAGAAACCAAAAAAACCCCGTATCATTTCCATTAAGATGCTTGAATCGATCTATGCTTTTTTGATAGAGCATGCAAGTCAGGAAAAAAGCAGTCTTAATTCAATTTATAATTGAGAAGTTTCACTACTGCTCCACAGACTCAAAAATAGGATTTCGTTAGGCTTCAAAACTTATATGGTATTAAAACAACAGGAAATGTTAAAGACATAACAGATAAACACTGCTAAATGGCTGACCTGCCTGGTTGAGCCAGACACAGAAAGGCAAACCTTTGGCCATCCTAAAGATACCTAAAGTTGTAAAAGTTTATGACCTCTTCTAAGAGTTGGATATGGTGGCTCATTGATTCAAGTGGCTTAAAGAGCTGGCAAACTAAGGAGAAAAAAAACCAAACAGTAGTGTGCTAAGTAACGTATATTAATAAAATAAACGGAACCAAAATAAAGGTACAGAATTTTTTTTTTTTTAAGAAAAAAAGTCTTTGTTCCCGGTAAGAGCATCAGGTGATTCTGAACCCCTGGCACCTGTATAAACCATCTTTCTGAAAGGGAATGAAACAATTCCCAGACTTCTAGTTCCATATAGCGTACCCTGACAATGCTTTTACAGAAGCTGATCCTCATAAAAACAATTATGAAAACTATACATAATACAAACTGCTTCTGCTTTCACTTTTATTCATGCCTTACGCGTACCTGATGCCACTTCTTCAAACTGTCTCTCTCTTTCTTCTTCCCTCTTCTCATCTTCAGCAGTGAGTAGATCAGACACAAGATCATTAACAGTCTTGTAGTTTTCTCCAGTGGCCAAGATTTTGCTTTGCACTGTTTGCTTTATTAGCCTTCTACTGAATCCCATCTCCAAGGCAGCATTAACCACAGGCGTGTTCATCATGATTGCATCTTCTGAATGACTCTCTCCAGGTTCAAAATGAATAACTAATCAAAGAGGAAAATCACCATATATAATACAAAGAATAAAATATGTGTACAACCCAGAAGTCATACACATTGACGTTACCTAAACACATGTATATCCATATATACGTGAATGCCTAACATTAAAAATTTTTAGTGGTTAAATAATCTTTAAATAGCTAGTTTTAAGTAACTGGCTTCAATTTTTAGATTCAATCGGACTGAATCCGTGATAAACTTCAATTCATGTCAGACCTTCACTAAAATCTAGGATAATTCAGAGAAACCACAGAGAATTCTATTGTGTCTTAACAGGTTTTTTTATACTTAGTCATTTCCAGCTTCAGCTTTGAAAAATGTCTAGGAGAGGGGAAAAATCAAAATTCAGAGTTCATAGTACAACTGCTCTATTCCAGCTCTTGATCAGTATTTTCCATTCAACCTACTAAACACCAGACACACGGTATTCTGATTCAGCAGGGACTATGATAGCATAAACCATCCACCCTCTGGGAGGAGCTTATTTCAGTCCAGCTCAGAAAGACTTCACTTTAGCAGCTTATCCTACCCTCTCCTTGACCACTGCTGCTCAACAGTGAGTACTAACCTAGCTATGTCCCTAAAACTGGAGCTGCGCAACTGCATAGTCACACCCTCAAGTAACTGTCCCACCAAGTTCAATACCATAGGTCAATGCAACAACCGTCAAATTGTCTTGTTTTATTTAACCCAACCATGAAACTAAAACCCACAAACTGAGCTGCTAGCATGAAAATAAGGAAAACGAAAGACAAGATCTCTTAAAGGTGCTTCCTTGAAGTTTTGACATTATATGGACAAGCTATCTAACTTCTGTCATTAGTTAGAAAATCCTTTTCATATTGTTGTTTCCATGAAAACCTAAGAACTGTTAAGCAAGTTAGCTTTGGATAGCCAATTATAAAGCTTGCAAAGTGCTGAGGAAGTTTAAAAACACATTTGAATGTACGTACTTGGGGGATCAATGTTTTCATCAACGGGCGTATCGGAGGTTGACAAGAGCTGTGGAACACAATGGAATTACATTAGTATCAAACTATCGCTTTACCCCTTACATACCTTTCTAATACATTCCTCTCTTACCAACCAGGCTAAGCTTTCTATCTGAATGGTACCCATTAAGTATTTTACAGGCAACTACACAAGTCTGTAAATTTGTGCAGCTATATAATCAACATAAAGCTAGTGCTGACCAATTCCACAAAGAGAAGTTTGGCTTACGTTTGCCAAAAGAGTTATGGATAGAAATAATTCAGGCTGTTCATGAGTGATTTTTTAAATACTTACTGATCTGCATTATTCCTTGAAATTCACATAATCAGAACTTCCCTTTCCTGACACAAAAGAGCTCACTGCCTCATAACACTTATCATAAGTTATCTGTATAGGTTAAACTCTACCAGCCCAAGTCCATTAGCCATGGTTCAGCACTAGTTTCATTTTTGTTTTCATGAAGAGCATTTATCACGTTAGAAACCCAGCAGAAATGAGGTAGAAGGATGGACTAAACTGCCATGAAGAACGCAAGACTCTTCAACAAGGAACACCAAAGTTACAGAACATTAAGGTTTACCTGTTCAAGAAGATGGGGGAACCTGGCCTGAATCTGACTTACAAACTCTCCTCCTTTTACACGAAGCAGATACTCACACCTGAAACATTGACAAAAGTGTACTAAATTATACTTTCTGCTCACCAAAGGAAAACAAACAAGCAAACAAACAAAAAAAACATCCTGAAGAATGAAACAGTTTACAGTAACAAATATGTGTTTCTCTCCTTCAAAAAGGGAAAGAGTTCTTTCAGTTGCAAGCTTGATGTAGGCTTGTGCCTGATGACCCTTCGACAAAGCCTTTCCATAATGTTCAGCAGTCTTACGGATATAAATGCAGCAGTTTTACATTCTGCTACCACCTCTAATCAAAATGGCATATCATGAGAAACGATGCTGTCTCAGTGTCACTACAAAGTGCAGTGATAAACTGTTTCTATCTCATCTCATTATTCTTATCTCCTATTTGTTCAGAAGTTAAGAAAATTTAACACCACTATCAAAGCCAGATCTGCTTCACTAATGCGGAGTACATAAGAGTACATTTACTGACAGGCATAATGCAGAAGGAAATAAAGCTGTCGTTTAACTCTATGTACACCATGCTGTCCAACAGTAGCTGGTAAGCTGCTCATGAAAGACTAACTAGCTGGAGATCTACAAGGTGAAGAATTATTATTAGCTTGCCTGAAATTAAGTGCAACTACTTCTGTCATTAATATAGGTGGAGACTTCCACAGGCACAGACAGTAAACAGGTACGCAATTGCCATTTAATTATGGCAAATTATTTCTGTCATTTCTCCAACAGAGACATTAAATAGTCACTGAAACCTTCTCCACAAGTCTTTCCACACCTAAGAAACTGAAGTGCACAAGCTGAAAAACTCGTTCAAAAGCGTTCAGAATGGACACAGAAAGAGACTGAGAGAGTTATATGGTTCATTCTACTCCATTTCTCAGCAGCTTCTGCTCTCCTCAGTCCACTTTTCTGACTCCTCCTCTTAAATAAACATGATCATTCACAATGCAGCCTCACCTGCTAATGGTGATTTGGGGATGCATACAGCTTTTAATTATGAATTGGAAAGCATTAAATATCACACTTAATGGAGAAATGTTTTAATTAAGGCCACCTTAGTATTCAGAGCTTTTTAAGAGAGGTACACAAAATATATCCAAATGAAAGAGTGGATTCGTACATCATGTGGTGAATTTAAACAAGACTATTAAGTACAGCACATATCTGTCAAAATCACAAGTATTTAAGGATGGGAACAAATTACGATAAAAGACTTTGCAAGTTACCTTGGAAACCACTTTGCATGCTCAATCCATGGGTCATCTCCAGATTCCCAGCACCTTAACCCACCATCACAGCAAAAACACTTGACATCATCATTGCGACCTTTCAAAAAAAAAAAAAAAAAAAAAAAAAGAACAA
>VWZK01019576.1:167473-264288 GCA_013396935.1 Baryphthengus martii
GGGAGGCCCCAGCCCCGGCGGTGTCAGCGGGGACGTTAGGTACTTTCCTCCCGGCCGGGGAAACCCGCCAGAAGAACGTGCTTCCCCAGCAGCCCAGGGTGGGGATTTCCAGCCCCGCGGCCTGTGCTCCCCGCCACCGGGAAGGGGGGCGGCCGGCCGGAGGGGCGGCGTCTCTGCAGGGACCCAGGCCCCACGGCCTCGCCTACGGGAGCTCGGACCGGCGCTGGCGGAGGCAAGCGCGGCCGCTGCTGAGGCGCGTTTCTCGGGTGCTTCGGGTGGCGGCTTGGCTCTCGCTGGCGCCGCTCTCCCCACCGCCGTCGGCTACACACGCAGACCGTTCGTACAGTTCTGTCCTAACAGGGTGGCGAGGACGGGACTCGCTTCAAACCCGCAGTTTTTACCTGTTCGCCTTGACACCAGCGTAAAACACGGTTGCTTGGCCACATTTCCTAATATAGGCAGCTCTGCAGACTGCGAGAGGGGGAAACAGTACGACCGATGAAAGATCAGTCGTTGAAAGTTACAGGGGAAGAACGGGAGGAAGACATAATATAAATTTCCACTGGAGAAGTTTGTGACAGTATCGCTGCATACAGAAATTTGCAAAACTTCCACCGTGGGTACCTGAACACTGAAGCTCAAAATCTCCCAGCACAGTCATGGTCTGGCATTTCCTATAAAGAAAGAGCAGATGCAAGATAATAATAATTAAAAAGCCCCATTTTGTGATGACAGAATGGTAGTAGAGTGTTTACACAACTGAGAACTGAGGAGTACAAATAAAGGAAGCATAACTGAACAGAGCATTATGACACCAGTGGGTAATTTTCTGTAACTGAATTCCAGTAAGATGAATTTGTAAGAGATTCATTCATATCTTTTCTAAAATTGTTTCAAATTTCCTGTCATAGATGATGACATTTATCATACATAACAATGCTATCTCAAATTTCAAGCATCTAGCTGTGATGACAGCAAATAGAGTATAGCTACCACTGTAACACCATTTAACTCTGCATAATTATAGACATAGAAACATAAGCTGTCTCAGCAGTTGCACAGAAAAAGAGAGGTTAGAAATTCCTTTTAAATGTTTAAAATGGTTATCAGATCACTATGTCATTTTAAAGAAGCTGTTGACATGGCAAAGACAAAGCTACGGGTTCAAAAATTGAGTCAGCTCTCCAAAGACTGTATCTGAAGAGTGATAGGGTGTGGGATTTAGAGTTTTATTGGACATAAGGAACTATTTGATGTCACATAAGGGATTGAGCTCTGTATATGTACATGTGTGAGGCTTTAATTGCAAGTGCTTGAAGATTTACTATCACAGAGCAAACTGGGAATGGTCCCAGTCTGGGAACTTCAAGCAGGACTCCCCGAGTAGCTACATTGAATCTATTGTAACAGATTCTTGACTTTTTACCATACCTTCTTCCAAGGCTAATTAAACCAGTGTTCCTCCTTAACTCCCTGCAGCCTCCCTCCCTCTCTCGTGCCACTCCACCCCAGCCGCTTTTCTGCCCTTTGCCTCTCTGTACCCTTTGGCCACCTTCCAATCTGGCAATATAAGCTGCTCTTTCCTCCCCTCCTAGGCCTCTAGGTGAGTAGTTTCAGGCTCTCCCTTTCTGTCGCAATGAGGACGGAAGGGAGGGGAAGGAACAAAAAAAAGCTGACTAAAATGCTTGTAATAGCTGAAAAAGAGGTGCAGCTGCCTGTCTTTTTCTACTTGCTTTGTCTCTTCAAGTAGAATAGCAGCTCCTTCAGTTCTACATTCCCAGCAATTCCTTTGCTTTTCAGAAATGCCTTTGCTTTTCAGAGAAAGAGATAAGGGAAATTTCCTCTCCTACTTAGCTGCAGTGACGGATAGGCTTTTCCCCAAAGGACATGAGGTAAGAACATAAGGGGGTTTTCTTAGAACTGAAATTCCTGAGGCACAATGCATTATCATCAGTGTCCTGAGTCTAGTTTCAACCTGGGACCAAACTAACTCTCCGGAGGCAGAGAGAGAGGACATCAGTGGTACTTCAAGTCCTACCCAAGCAAAATACAGCCTTTGGTTCTCAGGCTGTGGCACATTGCGGTAGGACTGATCCTTAGTACAGCCCTCTCACCTGCTGCAGTAAGCTTCCAAGATCACAATCCTGACCTAAAGAATCAGTAGGATTGATAAACTGAAACAAGGCACTCTACTTTGCAGGCTCTTAGCTCTGATCACAGAATCACAGAATGCTAGGCATTGGAAGGGACATCTAAAGATCATCTGGTCCAACCCCCTTGCCAGAGCAGGATCGTCTAGAGTACACCACAGAGGAACACGGCCAGGTGGATTTTGAGAGTCTCCAGTGAAGGGGACTCCGCAACCTCTCTGGGCAGCTTGTTCCAGTGCTCTGCCATCCTCACAGTGAAAAAAATTTTTCTCATGTTTATGTGGAACTTCCTATGCCTCAACTTGCACCCATTGCCCCTTGTCCTGTCATTGGGCATCACAGAGAAGGGCCTGATGTCATCCTCTTGACACTCGCCCTTTACATATTTATAAACATTAATGAGGTCACCCCTCAGTCTTCTCTTCTCTGAGATAAAGAGACTCAGCTCCCTCAGCCTTTCCTCATAAGGAAGAGGTTCCACTCCCTTAATTATCTTCATGGTTCTGCACTGGACTCTTTCAAGCAGTTCCCTGTCCTTAAACTGAGGGGCACAGAACTGGCCACAGTATTTTAGATGCGGCCTCACCAGGGCAGCATAGAGGGGGAGAAGAACCTCTCTTGACCTGCTAACCACACCCCCTCTAATACACCCCAGGATGCCATTGGCCTTCTTGGCCACAAGAGCACGTTGCTGGCTCGTGGTCATCCTTCCATCCACCAGGATCACCAGGTCCCTTTCCTCTTCACTGCTCTCCAACAGGTCAGTCCCCAATCTGTACTGACACATGGGGTTGGTCTTTCCCAGGTGCAAGCCTCTATACTTGCCCTTGTTGTATTTCATTAAATTTCTCCCTGCTCAACTCTCCAGCCTGTCCAGGTCTCGCTGAATGGCAGCACAACCATCCCGTGTGTCAGCCACTCCAACCAGTTTTGTGTCATCAGCAAACTTGCTGACAGTGCCTTCTGTTCCCTCATCCAGGTCGTTGATGGGGGGGTGGGGGGAAGAATGCTGCAATCAAAGTTGTCCTCAACCAAAGGAAACTGCTTCTTGATTAGAGTCCCATCTAATCACGGAAGTTGAAGTGCTGATAAAAAGTGTGGCTACCACATTACCTGTGTTTATGATAATAACCCTAATGCTAGTGTTGACTGAAACAGCAAAGGTGATACGGCAAATTTTTTGAGGTGGATTGCAGTGGCCCTGCAGCATGAGTGTGTTAGCAATGCCAGCATCAAGTAGCACAGACGGCCCTTGACGTACATGATATAACCAGCCACATGTCCAGAAGTCTTCGCCGAGGGGCCTGATGAGTGTCTGCATCATCTGTCTCTGATGCCTTCTCCAGTTTACTGTCTTCCACAGCATTAAAGCATCTGGCTTTAATGATGCCTCTGTAACGCACCCCTAAATATCTATGAGGAGGAGAGAGGGAGAAAGGGCATTCTTACTTTCCTTTCCATTGCTACTGCTCTTCTCTCCCATAAATTACAGAAAAATATACTCTTACCTAGTTTGTCACTGCTGTTAACTGACTGTCAGAATATTTTGCTAGGATTTCAGCCTTACCAGTTAGACATGCACAACCTTAACAACCTGACGTGCACAAATATTAACCATCATTTTTACCTGACATGTTTTCTGCTAGCTCAAACTAACAAATTAATCATGTCAGTGCTATCGAGGATAAGATACAACATAACCTACAGTTTCAGTACGACTGTTCTGATCTTTAATCCTAGCCAAGAATGTAACCTGTAGTTGCTTTCTTGACTTGGGGACAAGCATTCAGTTAGCTGACGAAAAAGCACTCCCTAGAGCGTTAAATGTATTACTTCAACTGTATCTATAGCCTGCCTGGCTGTTGAGGTGTAGAAACTATCGTAATCCTAAAATGCTTTTAGGGGTAAGGCATTTCTCCAAGGCCTCAAGAGGCTTCACTGGGAAGCCAAGCAACTCAGCTTGTGAAGGATGGAGAAAGACTTCTATACCCACTCCCCACAAATCTAAACCCACCTATAAAACCTGTATTAAAAAATAAATACAGTTATTGCTGCCAAGTGCCCACATTATTCAACTTCCAAAGCTATCAAATGCAACTATGGAACATGACCTACTTCTTTTGACCTTTGGAGCATTAGCTTCATTGCGAGCATCAACCTTCTTTCCAGCAGTAAAGAGTTAGGTATTGTCTGTTAAACTGATCTAAGATGGCAATTAGCATTCCACAAAAACCTACTGATCAAATTTTCTTTGGAAGATGTGGCTCATCAGCTCCTTCAGGAGCACAATGATGAGAGAAATGGGAAAAAAATAGATGTTAAGGAAAATGTAGGAAAAGCCAACTTGAGACAGAAAATACTAACTGTAGCTAAAGTTGCACTATCTATTTAATTTATAAATGAAGCTAAATCGCAAGAGCAGAGCAGTTCTGATATCCTGTAAACATGAGATCAGACAAACTATGTTTTCATAATCTAGGCGAATGCAGACTGTCCAACTTGTTTGGACTAAACACAGCAACATGGCACCTACATCTAGACCAGCAATAACTATTACTTTCTTTTTTTAATAAGACATTTTTTTAATTTCATTTGGGCATATAGCAAAAAAAAAAAAAGAGTAAAAAGCTCACAAGGGACAAATATCATATTTAGACATTAAAGGCGTCCGTGACTCATTGTAATAACCTCAAATGTTCAAGAATAAAAACCCACAAAACCCAGAGCGTACATCTTACTGCTCCTTCACTGAAGGTCAGTACATTCACAATCTGGAAAGTTTCCATTCCCTTTGCACCCAGACAGTTTTGTTTTCCACATCCTCCTACACAAAGGATCACAAGTACAAATGTTAAAGTTTACCTAAATCAGTTGTGAGTTTTCTTTTTTTCACATTTAGCACTCAGAAAAATTCTCCCATAAGCCATAAATAGTCTCAAGAATGTATCAAAGCCACACTGAATAAGTTGAGGCTTTTAAATCAATCAGAAACTCTCTTTCATTGTTATTTATTTGGAGGATAAAAAAGGAGTTGGAATGAATTGCAGGAAGATCTTGGTAGATGTTGAGTTCAATTCCCTTTTCAGATTTGCATATTTGCTCACTTTTCTAAGCTTTATTCTTTGCTTCTAGGAAGACAATTTTGTTCTCCTGGTAGTATAACAAACATTAGATTCAGCAGGAAATAGGAATGTGGAGAATGCCAAAACAAAGATGATTGGACTAAAATAAGCCATATTTAGGGGGAAGAGGACTGCTTATGTATCAAGGAAATCAAAAGGCTGCTATTTAGCTGCCTCAAATTGTGTAAATTCAGAGCTCCACATTCCTGGTTCTTCCAAATAAGCTGTCTTTCTGAACAGCAGGTTGTCTACTTTGACTCCAAGTTACTTCATGCTGTCATAGCAAGAAAATTTCTCTAGATCTTATTTATTTCCCTCATTTATTTCTCATCATCTCTCTGCAAATTTTAGATCCTTCCTAAGGTGTTTAATTTGCTTTAGTTGAACTAGCTGTGGTTATTCACATTCTTGAGGAATCTTTTATGTCAGTATTCCTGTAATTGAAAGAGAATCAGATTTGGCACTGTTTGATTTCCTGAGGATTACACTAGACATTTACTACTAAAACTACTATTAGGTTCAGGAAGATTCAAGTAGTTTGTGAATCAGGCTAAATGTGATTGCATCACACTTTACCTGGGAACTAGGTCATTGCCTTGATGAAGTGTTCCATTTAAAAGGCCAGCTGCCTCAATAATAAAATCATCCATTCAAGAAGTTACAGATACAAGGTGAAGTTTCCTGAAGTATCTACACAGAATCATAAAATGGTTTAAGTTGGAAGGAGCCTTAAAGATCATGAAGTTCCAACCCCTCTGCCACTAGACCAGGTTGCTTAAAGGTGCATCCAATCTGGCCTTGAACACTTCCGGGGAGGGGACATCCACAGCTTCTCTGGGCAACCTGTTTCAGTGTCTCAGTAGTCTCACGGTGAGTAAGTTCTTCCTCCTATCTACTCTAAATCTACACTCTTTCAGTTTGAAACTGTTACCCTTCATCCTCCCG
Source organism: Baryphthengus martii (assembly GCA_013396935.1). Lineage (NCBI taxonomy): Eukaryota > Metazoa > Chordata > Aves > Coraciiformes > Momotidae > Baryphthengus > Baryphthengus martii. The sequence continues at coordinate 173,691 of VWZK01019576.1, forward strand.
CTACAATCCCTGATAGAGGGTCCCTTCCCGCCTTTCCTGTAGGCCCTGTTTAAGTACTTGAAGGCCACTAGAATTATAGAATGGTAGGGTTTAGAAGGGAACTCTGGAGGTCTTCGAGTCCAGCCCCCCTGCCAGAGCAGGATCACGCAGGGCAAGCCATGTAGAAGCACAACCAGGTGGGTTTTGAAAGTCTCTAGAGAAGGAAATTCCACAACCTCTCTAGGAAGCCTGCTCCAGGGCTCCGTCACCCTCACAGTGAAGAAGTTTTTCCTCAGGTTGAGGTGAAACTTCCTGTGTTCCGGTTTGTGAACGTTATCCCTCATCCTATCACAGGGCATCACTGAAAAGAGACTGGCCCCTTCTACTTGACACCCACCCTTCAGATATTTGTAAACATTGATAAGATCCTCTCAGTCTTCTCTTCTCCAAAGTAAACAGCCCCAGGTCACAGAATCACAGAACGTTAGGTATTGGAAGGGACCTCGAAAGATCATTGAGTCCAACCCCCTCCCAGTGCAGGAACCTAGAGCANCTGTCCCATGGATAACTTACTGTCCACCAGGACTCCCAGGTCCTTCTCTGCAGAGCTGCTTTCCAGCAGGTCAGCCTCTAACCTGTACTGGTGCATGGGGTTATTCCTCCCTTGGCGTAGGTCTCTACACTTGCCCACGTTGAACTTCATTAGGTTCACCTTTGCCCAACTCTCCAATCTGTCTGGATTTCGCTGAATGGCAGCACAGCCTTCTGGTACATCAGCCACTCCTCCTAGTTTTGCATCATCAGCAAATTTGCTGAGTGTACGCTCCATCCTTTCATCCAGGTCACTGATGAAGATGTTGAATATGACTGGACCCGCTACTGACCCCTGGGGAGCACTGAGAAACGGACTATAAGGTCTTTCTGGAGCCTTCTCTCCTTTAGGCTAAATAGCTGCAACTCTCTCAGCCTTTCTTCATAGGGCAGTGGGTCCAGCCGTCTGATTATCTTCATGGCCCTCCTCTGGACTCACTCACAACAGGTCCATGTCATTCTTACACCAGGGGCCTCAGAGCTGAAGAAAGTACTCCAGATTTGGTCTCACAACAGTGGAGTACAGGAAGACAGTCACCTACATCACAGTTTCAAGTGACACATAAGCACATGGGAATTCACTGATTTCCAGAAACCTGTGTACGAAGAGGAACATAAGTCTTATGTTACCACATGTAAAATAAGGCCCTAATTCCAGAAGTAAAACCAGAAATCTGAGCTCTGTGCACGAGTTCCCAATGCAGCTAACGGGGGACCAATCTGTGCTTTGCAGCAAAGAGAAACCCTGTGTGCAAAATGAACAAGCCATAAATCAGTGCTACGTGAACAATGATGGCACAAACATTTGTAGCGGGCACCAGCTTCAACGACAGGAATGGGGGCTGCTTAGGTCAATCCTGCTGCCAAATGGTAGTAAAACTGCAACCTGAGAGAAGCTGGGCTTTTCTTGTTTGTATTCTGCTGCACAATGCTGTGTTTATTTGAGAAACAAGAGTAATCATAGTTGTACTGAAACCCTTTCGTCTTTTTAGCACTTAGGAGAGTAAATAAATGAAATGTAATCTAAGGTGCACCACTGAGAAAAAAAAGTTTCCTTTAGACTTTGTATTAAATTTGTAACATTTCCATGGGAGTGTATTAGAAGGAAAAACAGTGAAAACGGGAAGGATGATGAGTCTTTGATAGGGAGTTAAGCTAGTGTTTTTTGGCTAGCAGCTACAAATTGAATATTAACCCACAGACTAATACCCAGTGGATACACATAATGATGGGGGTGGGGGGAGGGGAAGAAGAAGGGCCAACAAGTGCTAATTGAGTGAATATAAATAGCTATTGAGTGAAAAGGTTAGCAGACTGGGTTTCCAGTGGCTGGAATTTGCTGTAAGATTTTGACAAATCTTCTGTTAAATCAGTCAAACAATCGAAAAATCATTGGGGTAGACAGACAAATAACATTCTTATACAAAAAAAATTATTGCATAAAGGAGAAGCCCAAATCAGGCTAAAACACAGACTAGATGTCCTGCTGAATACTCTCTTACTTTTTTTTTTTCCCCTTTTCTTTTCTTTTTTTTTTTTTTTAAGTGAATACGAAGGAAAATTGCTCCATTCCTGATGTGCTCATTCAGAAGGACCACCTCAGACTCAGAAAACAAAGAACATACTGACAGGGCTTAATTTAGCATCAAGCAGTGGCTGCACTGACCTAAAATCCATCTATCCCAGTGCCAGCCAGTACCAGATATCGCAGGTAACAGATGATTTGTTCATGCAGTGGAAGCCATCTGTACCTCTAATACGATAATCTAAGCCTATTATATGAAGTTCAGAATTAGTAATTGTGACAATCCAAAAGGTCACCCAAGTCCTCAATTTATGAACAAATGCTTTTTTTAGGGGAAAAAAAAAAAAAGTTTGCATTCAAGTAGAAACATTCCTGGGTCAGAAATTCAGAGTGCCAGTGAGCACAGTTGTGTTGGTGAGCAGGAGCTGGATACTGAGTTCATTGCCCCATGATGCTACCGAGACAGAGGATACAACGGCATTGGAGGAGCAAAGAGTCCTTTGTTACTGTGTTAGTTTCAGCAGAGAGAGACCGTTTTCAGCTGGAAAAGCACGGTCCTAAATGTCGCTGGGATCAAAGAATGTGAAAAGAAGGGACAAAGTAGGATTCTCCTGTTCTTCCATTGTGTGAGATTAAAGAAACAAAATAAAACACCCCGTGAGTAACACACAAAAGCGATGCGAGCATGTTTTCAGCAAAAAGGAAAACCTGGTAAAATATGCTTGTACAGCATCTGGAAAATGAAGTCCCAACCTCTGAGGCTTTAAGAAGTTATTACTTTAGAAAATGTTAATGTCATAAGTAGGCATGAGATGGATTTTATCCTGCTCTGAGAGTAAGGCAGGTATTTAAAATAGACAAGACCACCAGTTCTGAGATTCAAGATGCTGTGCTTTCTTCAGGCTCTGGCAATAGTGGAGATTAAATTACCATCTAAGGGCTGGCACAGAAGCAGCCCACATGTCTGAGTATTAAGTGTTTTGAAGCCTTAAGCACATGGCATCGTTTCTATCACCACCTGCACGTTGACAAGTATAAATGCAAGCGCCTGAATAAAGTACCAGCGTCTTGGGGTTTGGTACCGGCCTCTTGCCACTTCCTTGGGTTTATTTCAGAGAAAGATAACTTTTATCCTATTTCAAAGCTCTTCCTAATACAGTTTCAAACGGATATCTAACTATGAACCTGGTTTGTGTCTGAGCTTTGTTGAACTCACGCTGTAGGTCTCCAGAACACTGTCTCCTTCACTTGGCCACTCAGTTATAAGCACAAAATAAGCTACTGTGAGAACACATCCAAAATTAAGCAGGTTATCTTCCTCTGTAAGAATATACAAGAATCTGGCATTGGACCAAGACTGTAGGAGTTGCTCTGTTTTCTGCGGGTCTGTTTTTCTTACTTGGAAACAATAGTGGTATTCATGCCTAGGCAGTTCATGGGGTTACCACTTCTGAGCTGAGTTTCTCAATATGCGGCAGTCACTATAAAAGATGCAGCATACTTGAGACTTTAGCACATTCCATGTTACCACAGTGATTTCCCTTTTGCAGGCTCCTATAGAATAATTAGAAAATTCATTTGTTCTAAAGTGAAGCATTCCATATACATATGAAGGTGCTCAATCCTGCATGCAGACATGTAGACCTACAGGCCAAGGCTCTGTAGATTGAAATACGTATACATTGTGAGTGCCATTCTTTTGTTTCTGTCCTTTCAAATCTCTCTTTCCCGTTCCAGTCAGTTCCTTTCTAGCTAATGCTAATTTTTCTGCACAGAGAAAATGAGCACATTTCTACAATATCCTGTTTTTCAAATATTGTTTTGTCCCTTTAGTTATTACACACAAGTACTCTTCAGCTGACACATCGTCAGCTACATCATTTACACGTTGTCAGGCCTCCCACATCAGAGTATATTTGCCCAGCCCCAGCAAGAAAGACTATGGCTTTTTCGGAGACAAAGATAAGCTACAAAATTCCTTGTAAACCAATTTCTTCTCTTCAATAAATAGTAGAGCAAAAGACAAGCCTCTGAAAATCAATGCGTTTTTGTCTTCTGTAACATAACACTATGACAGGCACTATGGAAAGCTATAGAATGCAGCAGGCGTGCTACACCAGCTCTGGAAACAAAAAGAGCTGCTGACCAACAAAACTCTTAGGAAACACCAAAAACGGGTGCAGAATTTGAATGTCAGGCAAGAGAAGGACAAAGGTTACAATGACGCAATTGGCAGGAGAGAATTTGCTAGTAACACATAAAAGTGCTGTAAGATAGATATGTGTATCGGAGCCGGTCAGCCTTTACAGTCAAATGAAAAAGGTGCTTTCAGAATGTTGTTTTTTTCATTAAATCCTGAGATAGGCATTTAAAACGGATTACATGCATCACCCTGAAGTGCCTGTTTTCTCTCTGCTAACTAAGGAGGGGAGAGTGTTGAGTTGCTAGCGAGCCTGTTCCAAAGCTATTAGGACAGATAACAAAAAAAACAAATCTGCTTTTAATGTCACATTTCTGTAACATCATAGCAGGCTAACGTAACTAAAATCAGGAGATGAGGGAAAATTATAAATGAGTCAATGAATGCTCCAGATCTACATGGTTTTAAGTGCATGGTTTATGTATCAAGGGCAGGAACTCAATGGTTGTTTCCACAAACGGGACCTGTGGTGTGGGTGGGGTACTCTGCTGCCATTTCTAGGAGCAGCAGAAGGTACAGGAAATTCTACAGCAGGAAATTATGAGTAAACACAGCAGACCTTCAAATACCTTTGTCTTTTTGTTTCTGTCCATTTTCACTTTTTTTTTTTTTTTTTTCGTTGAGGACAGGATTTGATAGCACTGCAAAGAAATGAAACTGAAATGTTCTCTTCTGGATCAGTGGACTGGAACCATTGAGCTAGTTTTCTTTTAAAATACCTTTTAAAAAATCCCCACCCCCAAAGCAGTGTAACAGGAAAGGGTCATTGTTTTACTGGAAAAAATACATACACAATAACATACTCCTAGTAGGACCCTAAAAACCATCTGTAGACATCCATTTGGCAGGCCTGAGCTCATAAAACACCAGCCCAGACAGCCCAGGCTGGGTAGCCACATGCACTGGTCCCAAAGAGCCTCTTTCTCAGCAGCAAGCACCTTCCCTTGGGTTGGGCTGCTCCTCACTGCAGCTCAGGGTACTGCTGTCCCTACTGCCACTTCTGAGCATGAAAATCCAGGCCCTCGCTGGTCATGGCAGCTGTGACTCATATGCTAGCAGCAGTTCTGCCATCTCATCCTCATTCTGTATGTCCAACAAGTAAAATGAAGTAGGTGACTTCTGTTTGGGCAGCCAGATGGGAAGAGAGGGCACAGTGAGAAACTGCTTGTTGGGAGGGTGGTCCTGCAGAAGAGCACAACAATGTGTTTTACACATCAGGATTCTGGAAAGCTCAGCAGTTTATGAGTGGGTTCAGACACATAGAAACTTTTCACTTTCGACATGTGAAGCATGGCGTGGTTCCAAATTTGACAAGAGAAGCAGTCAAGTTAATCAAAATGATCTGGCTGTTCCCACCAAGGGCTGTGTATTCCAGAGCATGATCTATCATGCAGCATGACAGTGGAATTTTATTGCCAGATAGACTTCAGTGGAATCCTCAGTGAAGTTTCAAATTAGTTTCTGGGGAACTAGCTTTCGGGGAGGGGGCCAGGAAATTTGGCAGGATTACCTTCTAAGTTTGTGGGAATCATCTTTGAGGCTGAAGAGATACGGGAGTTCACGAACCGAAGACGGATCTCCCCAGCCCATGGAGCCAAGGACTCAGAGGAAAGAGGCACACCACTGCTGCAGAGCCAGAGTGCTTCTGTGGTGAACGTCTGCTTTTCCAGCAGTGTATTTGCCAGGGAAAGTCTATCCCTGGGGTTCCCTAGGGTAGCTATAGTCATCATAAGCGCTGCAGGCCTCACACCTCTACGGAAAGCTGCTGTGAAGAGAGTGCATCGACACAGCCTCTCATTCCTTTGCCTTCTCCTTGATGTTCCCCTTACCCACAATAACCTCATCCCATCACCTCCTGCACTCAGCCATCTCAGAGCCCACGAGGCCATGTTTCCTGCATCTGTGCCCCAAAAAGTAGTCCCAAACAGCCACTTCTCTCCCTGAAAGGGGAGAAACTATGGGGTCTTGTTGGCTCACAGCACTGGAGAAGCCAGGATTCAGGTAAATTCATGTTTCCTGAGAAGCCTGTGGACTGGAAGAGGTGCAGCCCTGGCAGACCACAGTCACTGCCTGACTCAGCGTCACCCCCACACAGCCAGCGTGCTGTCCAGTGCAGCAGAGGACAACCTGGTCATATCCCTGGCATGTGGCCACACTTCTGGAGCATGAGCTAGTTCTTGGGCTCTTCACACAGACCTTAAACTCTTAAGAGGTCTGTGCATGTCATCAGGTCATAAGCCATAAATCAAACCGTTAACCCCCAACACTGCTTCTGGTCACAGGAAGTCAATAAGGTAAAAACTGATATGAAGAGGGAGAGCAAAGTACAGCATTGTCTGGAAGGATTTAACCACCTGACTGCTGGGGATGCCTAGAGGTTTTTTTTTCATAAAACCAGAGTTCAGAGATACTATTGCAATTGTCCACTCAGAGATAGAGTACAAGAATTAATACAAGAAAAGTAATCATGTTACATGCTATAAAGTTCTTCTTCACCAATTTTAACTTGAGAAAACCTTCCCCTTCAGAGATACTGAGCCACTTACCATTTTGTGAGTGTTGACTCTGAGATTTAGGGTTAGGAAACATTTCAGATCCTGATCCCTCTCAATCTGTGCCGCTCTGCATGGGATGGGGTCTGTGCTGGATGCCGAGGCTTGGACTCATCTCACACACTACTTTAGAAGTAATTGAACCTGAAGAGATTTGTGTGTCACAAATTAAACTTTGAGGTTTTTTCACCTACCTTTCTCATATCAGTTGATTAACAGGAAAAAGGATTTTTGCCACAGGTTTGCCTAGCAGCATCAATTCTTCTTGTCAACTCTTTTTGAAAACAAAAGTAGTTTTGGTAGTGACATTACCTCTATTCACTTTTTCCTTAAAAAAACCCACAGAATCCCAAATTAATTAAATCATAATCAACATAAGAGGAAAAGATTATGGATTTGCTAATTCTTTCCTGTGTAATTAGGTATGTCGAGTCTTTTGTGTCTCTTATCTCTGTTCCATCGAAAGCTTAGCACTAGGGTACAAAGCAGCGACCCAGGTAGCTAATTAGGTTTCCTGACTATTTGATTTATAAAGGTAATTTTTTTTAAGTGACGACTCAAACATCCCCGAAGAGTGCAGGCACTCTGCCTGGCACACGGGGGTTAGAAAATACTGAAAAAAAAGGGCTGGTGTAGTTTTAGCACCACCGAGTGGACAAATAAGGGAAGAAAAAAAAAAAAAGTTCATTTTTGAGACTGGCTACGTGGGTGTCCTGGGCAAGCAATGGTTCCACTTCTGGGGCTGGAGCCCCAACAGTGCCCCACCCTCATCCATGTGCTGCTTCTTATCACAAGTATCTGGGGAAGCTTTCATACACCTCGGCACCATATCAGGCTTTTTTGTTGCACTGCACATGGTCCCAGAGCCTGGAAAGGTGCTCCAGAAAACATTAGAACTGTAAAGACAAACAAATTATCTGTAATAAATTTGTCTGTAACATAAAACCAATCAGAATCTGTAATTTTATAATACAGAATGTCAGTCGCCTCAGAAATGGCTCGGACGCGTCTCAGTATTTTCTGCCAGTTCTGGTCATCCCTTGAAATCAAGACAAATGAGTGGGACATACCCTAAATCACAGAGCAAAAAAAACCAAACGACTTAATGTAATGTTTCAAAGTGTTTCTTATACCCCAACCATTTTGTGAGGATTTTGGACAGTAAATCTTGTGGGTGGCTAGCCTTGGACGGCTTTTAATGCTGTTCACAGAAGATATGTGAAGGCACGTAGCAGCTGTAGCTACGTAAGAACTACTTTCCCCTGGCACCAGATAAGATAGCTTGTTGAATTAGGTAAAAGTGCATTCATCCCCCCCACGTATATTCTCTGTATTTTTACTGGCACACACACTTTTGCCTAAAGCTTTGGCCAACTCTGTCTCCTGTGAGTTATCTGTTATGGATCTATTCTTTGGATTAAACTACAGCCCAGAGAACTCTTTGTGCTACTCCACAAATGCACATGCTGTCTCTTTACCGAAGCACTTACCGTTGGCTGAGATAAGCCAGGGAGAAAGTGAAAGCATGGGCCACTTTGGCTTTCGCAGCAGCTCTGCAGCAGGACCCCCACGATGGCCTGCGCTGTGCAGAGGGACTCGGTGTCCTCCCTCGCCAGGCTGGTGGAGAGCAGAGATGGCTCCTTTCCAAGAGAGGATCTGCATGCTGATGTGGGAGATGAAGAGAGGCAATTCTTCTGAAACATATCCTATAAAAGGTTAACACTTGGACGACTGGTGAATATCCTTCAGGATACCTGGCCACACACGTGAAGCAGAGACACCTCTCCTGGAACTTGCACGGGGCAGACTATGCACACTCTTTCTGCAAATTCCACATTTAACAACATGTTTGCTGCTTGCTTATTATATACAGCCTGCTTGAAATAGAAGCAGCTGAGAGACAGCTGACCTCAGGTCCTTTAAGCTTTGAATGAAAGAGAAAAAATAAAATTCCCTTCAGAGACTCTACAAATCTACAAAAACGGCTACAAATTCTAGTCATTGTTAACCTTTGTCACGTAATTCTCCTTCATCCCACCCACACACCTCTAAAGGTCAAGTGAATCCTCAGAGCCAGGTTCAGCAGTTAATTTCTTGGCTGTTTGCAAGACATCAGAGCACCCAAGTCCACAATAATGCTGCTCAAGACAAGTAGTCATGGATCTAAAGAAAGCAAGAAGGAGCCTCACTTCTAAGTTGCTTGTCAAGATGGCTTAGTGGGGGGAAACCCACCTCCTACCCACCTGCGACTCTCCAGCACCAGACGCAGCACTTGCGTCTTTGTCCATAGCACTCTATAATCCTTGGCTGCTCAACAGTCCAAGCATCTATAGGAAGACCAGCAAATTGTGGCATTATTTCAAGTTATCTATAACACAGATGTGTTGGTTGTACTCGGTTAACCCTTCAGAGTAAGGAGGGAATACACAACAGGCCCTCCGCATCCTGGGTGTATGAGCTGCACAGAAGGCTACTGGGTCAGGTGGGCCAGCGTGATGGCCTAGATCCCAGGGTTGGGTCACCTTCTTCAGCTGACAGCACCAATTTGCTGTCACAAGAGCACGACTTCTTACTTTCTCACAGGCACTGTGCAACTCATGGGACTGGAGACGTGAATGCATGGGGACACAGAAATTACTCAAAATCAGCAGGGATATGGAATGGCTGTCTTAAATTCCATTCAGTATGCCTTAAAATGACAACCTCAACCACCTTCTCTCTTCTAAAATAAATCTGAGGCTTTCTTCCAGGAAAGGAATTAAATACAGGCAGCTCAGCTCAAGGGAAGCCTCTGACCCTAAGTAAAGCTAGGCAATGAAAACTCTGAAAGGCAAAATTTTATTCTATGCTTGTCCCTAGAACCTCTTTCTGATTCATTCCAAGCAGCTTCCAAGAAAACAGCTTAGTATCAGGTGGCACTTGCTCTACATGTTGGCATTTTGGATCCTTTGGAGATCACCTGAATCCTCCTGAATGTTGCATGCAGGGAAGATGGGTGCCTAAGGCAGGGTCCAGCTTCCATTCCACATGGGAAGCTCCTTAAAGTCCAGCTTTGCAACATTCAGCTTGTAAGCACGTAAATCATCTTTCACATCTGGTTCTCAACATCTGCGAGATCTATTACTGACCTTGTTTAGTAAGTTTATTTGATCCCAGTGCCAGCTGGAGCAGCGTCTGCACTTTGTCTCTCCTCATTCTGTGTTGCCCAGGTGTTTGTGTACCAGCTTTCTGTGTAAACAAACCTGATTCACTCAGGGGTTTCACAAACCAGCATCTGTGACCTTGCAGTTCCCAGGCCTCCCTCGGAACAAGGCTGATTAAAGGAGAACTTGTACTACCCTGCAGCTGTCCCAGTGCCTCACAGTAATGGGAAAGGGGATACAGAAACCTAGGACCACGTATGGATTTGAATACAATGAAGATATTGTTTGAGCTCACCCAGCTGTGGCAATGACATTAAGGCAACCAAAGAGTTTGTGCTGTGATTTTCATACTAAGAGTACAAAGGCTTTAAAAAGCGCAGATACAGTATATTGCTTGGGTCCTCTTACCCTTCTTGCCACGTGGTTGGCTCAAGTCCTCAGCCTGACTTACCTGCTGCAGTCTTTTTCAGAGATGTAGCAATTTATTTTATTTCCTAGCTGAACTTCAATGGAAAGGCAGTCTAGCGAGCTAAAATCATCTGGCTCAGTAGCACCTACTCTCTCTGTGCTCCTGAGGACCAACTTCTCACCCTGTCTCCTCCTGTCTCTCTCTAGGCTCTGATCCTCCCTAGGAGGAACCAACGAGCAACTAAACATTTTCCTTCTGAGCTTGTTTCTCACAAGCACCATCCGATAACTGGGTAACAAAAAACCCAGACAAGGAAAAGAAACTGGACGAGGCCCAGCCGATGGCTTCCCACACCCCATGTGCATCACATCATCCTACTGCACCACATCCGCAGTGCCACCTACTAAACCACTCGATTACATGCACCTTCTCCAGAAGAGAGTGAATGAAGAAACCAGAAAGGCAGTCCATGTCAAGGCTGTCCCGATTCATAAAACCCATAAATAATTTATTTACTTTTTTTAAGGTGAGTTTCCTGCAGTTATGGTAGTTCTGTCTCTGTTGCCTTTCCAATGACATCTGCAAACATCTCTGGAGCAGGATTCAACAGCTGTGCAAAGGCAAACACCTCCTCAGTGCAGTATGCTCCCTTTGCTCCCAGTTGGTGGGAAAAGCGATTTTCACTAATAGAAAACCCAGGTAACTGCATCGATTAGTAGATTGTAAATTAGTTTAACAGCAAATTATGCAAACTACCCTGCTATTGAAATGTAATAGATTATTTTAAAAACAAATGTTCCTTTTTAACACCTGCAGCTGGTGGAACAGTTCTCATCCCAGCGAGGAAAAAAATTTCCTGTTGGGTAACAGAGATGACCATTAGTAAGACCGTGATTAAACTGCTGGTGTTACCTCACAGCTGAGTAACTCCACTTCACAGGGATTCATCACCATTTAGAAGGTGTCAACTATTTTGGTAACCTTAAGTGCTCACAAGTTATACCCATAGTTAACCTGAAAGCATTATAGATGCAAAACTTGGGGGCTCAGTGTGTGAAGTACCTAGAGCTACCATAAAATCGTGCCTGGGTATTGCTTTTTCAAGAAGATTGTGGTCTGCCTGAGTAAACATCAATCCAAGGAAACCCCACAGCCTGTATTAGGCAAGATACCAGATAAGATAACAAACTTTTCTCCTGAATTTACAGCTGTGAAAGGGCTGAATCCTTCCCAGGACTGACTGGGCAGAATTTTAACCCTCTGTGAATCCAAGGAAGAACTGGCCGAGCAAGTTGACCTATAGATAGCTTATCCTGCATGGTCGGTGAGCAACATACTCTCCTAAGTATGCCACTCATATCTGTTAAGATTACTTTTAAGTTTATAGCTGAAGAGTATATAAATGATATTCAATGTTCACAGATGGGGGCTATAGACTATCAGGTTTTTTTAGTTGGCTTTATCCAAAGCTTATTCCTGTGCTAAATTGTAAATTGATACTTCTTCCTTGCTTCTCACATGGAGATTTTTTGTAGCATTAGTAGTTTAGAAAAATCATTAAAAAATAAGCAGAGTAAGCGGAAGTATCTACTAATATTTCTGATTTTGAAAACAGACTAGATTTTACTAAAGGTGCCTTTTTAAGATGGAGGTAATCTAAGTTAAGATGTCCATGGCTTTTCCCTACTGATTTTTTTGCCTTCTTCTAATTTAAATAATTGTTCATGATCAGGAAATAGCCTTACATAAATTGCCCAGTAAAAGTCAGTATCGTAAATGTTGATATATTCAGGATCACATGTATTTGTAGCTGTGCCTACTTTGAGACAAACCCCAGATATTCTCAGCCGAGTTTAGTAAACCATTTCAGAGATGAATGTTAGCAGAGAAGAGAGGAGAAAAGTAAGAGCAAAAGACAAGGGATGCCAGATACGTATTTAGCCAAAAGCTGACATTAGAGAGTTGATGACCACCGTTCCAGATGGCAGGAACTGCCAGAGGAGGAAGAGCACAACTGTGAGAAGAAATGAAGGGAAGCTAACGATAGATGAAGTAGGATGAGAAACAGACACTTCAAGGCATGTATCCAGTTCTTCAGGTTACATAAAATTATCTTTACCGTTTATGCACTTCTCTCCTTTGCTGGGTGATGCACATTGCAGATAGAGTTGCTAGTGCTCTTGGTAATTACCACTGCCCGACAGTTCTTGTTATAAGCTCCAGCTTTCAGTTGCCGGTAAGTTTGTTAGATGTTATTTATCCAGGCTGAAATGTCTTCTGCCAAGACTTGGCCTCAGGCTGATTCTTTCCCCCTCCGTTTTCATTTAGGAGGAGGAAAGGGGAGAGCAACTTCAGTAAAATTGGTTCTGTGGTTTTCAGGACAAGATTAGGCAACGGTTTATTTGAGCAAGAGCTTGAAAGTTGGCTAAAGAGGGGGGAGGTCACCCCAATGCCAGAAGACATAGCCAAGTTATAAATGTGTTTTTAAAAAGTCTGAGCTCACATACTTTAGCAGAGACTTGTCAGCTTGGCAGATGAGTTTGCAGAGGGTTGTGTCAGCACAGGGCACGCTGTGTCCCCTGCCAGCTTCCAGGCCCTGGCAGCACTGTCCCCAGCAGGCAGCAGAGCTGGACGCTGCCTTCACCCAGTGCTGCCACTGGCCCAGAGCAGGGGCAGCTGCCTGCCCCTAGGCACCCAGGCTGCAGCTGCTCTGGGAGGATCAAGGCTGGGGGTGGGTGTGAGCAGGGAAACTGGGCTGAGTTAGCAAGGTAAAAAGGCTCTCGATTGCAAAACAGTGGAAATAAAATTGTGATGACATAAGGAACTTGAAAGATACTAGTGCCCTAGCCTAGGAAAGAGCCCAGGACCTGAAGCAGGGTGACTGGCAGGACAAGAGGAGCAGGGTGATCAGGAAGAGGAGGAGGAAGGAGAACAGAAGGAAGGGAAGAAATACATCCTGGTGATAGCTATCATGTCCTTTCCAGCACCCAGAGCAGAGCTGAGGCCACCTTTTTCCTCCTTTACCAGCAGAAATCTGGGAGTTGACTGACATGTTTGTTTCTTCCTGCTTAGAGGGGCTTCTTGAACTGGTTGAAAACCTGTTACTCCTGTTCCTTGGATAGGTCTAAAGCTTCAGTTCTCCAGCAGGGAGATGTGTTAGTGCTTCTCCTTGGTGAAGCACCTCAGCTTGAGATCAGGGCAGACTTCTCTGCCATCTGTCATGCACACTTTCCCATAATGCTGTGGAGTAGACAAGAAGAGAGACATGATGCACAGCCAGAGGAGCTGTCTGTGCTCCCTTCCTTGTTGCTTTCGGGGAGATGAAAGACCAGCTGTTGCCAGGCTGGGCTCCACAGAGATGATAAAGGGCCCTAATACCATGTGTTGCTGCAGGTCCTGAAGCATAACACAGAGCAGTTATGGAGGAAGAACTTGAAGAAAGGCGAAAGCAATGGCCATTAACTGTATACTTACTCACATGTCCTAATGATCTTTCTTCTCCAGCCAAGTCAACAGCTAGTCTCCCCTCATACCCCCATCAGCTCCTAACCCAAATATTTTCAGTCCACGTAAAACTAACCCTCTGCCCCAGTTATGCCAGCATACCCTTGTTCCACACTTCAGCATCTTCCCAATAGCATTTCCCCCAGTGACTGTTCTCTGTCAGGCCTTTTAGCCCCAGTATCATCTAAATATCCCAGCATCTTCCTGATAACAGTGACAGCACCCTGGAGCCCTTCTAGCTCTTGCATTAAACACTGTTATTCTGTAGTCTCTACACCCCCATGCTCCAGACATCCCCACATCACCAATGACCTCACTCACTTTCAGATTTATTCATATGATCCCAAATGACTATTCCTACAACAACTCCCTCATTCTTGGTGCTGCCCAAGTCTCCAAGATCTAGTTCCTAGTATCATCCTGAACACCTTCCCCAGCTGGCACCTCCTCTCCATGCAAGGGGAGCTGGACACAGAGACCTCACCAGCAAAACAGCATAGTGCTGCTTTCCTATCTTTTCTAGATACAGTCAGCTCAGTCCCAAGGGTTGAGATTCCTCCCAGCTGACCTTAAGACACCTACATCAAACCAAGTGATCATCAATTTCCTTTAAAGTGGATGGAGATAATTGGACACTTTTAGGGCACCAGTGATCTAATTCAGTGTAGACCTTTACTTTGGCTGTCCCAAAAGCACCATTACCTCTCTAACCACTCTTAAGTGGAGACCAGTATTAGCTCAGTTTAGAGATGTCCCTTGTTGACGTATAAAATTTGTTGAGATGATTGCACCCCAGACAACATCGTGTATTTATTTCATCATGCTCAGCGATGATTTTCAAAACAGCGTTTCGAGCTTCCAGGGGAGTGTCCTGTGTTGTGAGCTTTCCCAGTGAGGGGTGGCTCAGCAGCAGCACTCTTGGCTGATGCCATCAGCACACAACCACACCACTTAGTGTTAAGAGTTTGGATCTCAAAGCATGGTATTGAAAAAAAATCCCAATACAGCTGGGCACAGAAATGCCAGGGTGATGTTACTGAAAAGCAGGAATAAGGAAAAGTTCCAGGAATTATTTTTCCACCATTTCCATCTCTGTTCTTGGAAAACACTGTTCTCAGCTAGGCACTGTTTAGAATACATTTGATTTAAGTGATAGTTTTTGTTAAGGTCAGTATGCTCCAATTTGATCAGCTTGACCATAAAGACTGAAAAACAGAGGAGACAAAAACATTATGCACTGGAGAAATCCAGAGCGGGATTATGTCTGGAAATCTCTGGTCAGTTTTCTCCAGTGTAGAAATGGAAAAGCTCCAAGAAGGGCTACACAGGGCACAGAGGTTTGGGAGCAATTTCACACAGGGAGTACTTGAACAAGCTACAGTTTTTCATCTCAGAAATAGAGAGGACTAAAGAGAAAAAGACAGAATATAAATAGGAAGGAAGTGAACAGAAAAATACTCATCACCCTCTCTTCTGTTATAAAAAACAGACGACATCAAATGAAATTAGCAGGGACCAGGTTCAAGACAAGATGCAATGGCTATTTGCACAGCAGTCAATGAGGCAAAGAACTGCATAACGTTTTGCCACATGATGTAAGGAATACTGAAATGCTTACCACCTGTCAGGAGAGCATGCAGGGCTTCTACACCCTACTCACAGAGTGCAGTCTGTGATAATACTTCTGTACTTTGGACTTCAAATAGATAAGAATACGTGTGCATCTTCTGGTACTTACAACCTCTCTGCTGTTGGCTACAGCTGGCAGTGGGGTACCTTGGTTCCAGGAAATAAAGGTGTTCCTAGGGAAGAAAATTATGTTTAAGTATGAAACAAAATTCAGAAATAAAACCCCATAATGTGCAAAGATATAAATACACCTGAGATTTTTTTTTTCAGTTGATCTTGAACAATTGTTTTCAAAGTTTTAAAGTAGAGAAACTAAAGTTTATTTTTTATTGTGCATTAAACCAAGAAAATCTGAAGTAACGACATATTTCAAAAACTAATCTTGACTCCAAGCTCCTTTCATACCGTATACCTCATTCACTGAATATTTTCATTAAGTTCTTCTGTAGGGAAGATGATTTGTACCCATATTTATTTGAAGACAATATTACAATGAATAAGCATAAATAATGTATATGGAAAGGCAGGGTAGGATTGCCTGGCAGCCTTCAATCTGTCACTCCCATGACTCCTAATTTGGCAATCTTAACACAGCTCTTTGTGTGCGACAAATTATAAACCAAGTAATCCTGAGGAGAGGCTTTCATTGCCTACACGGTACTGAATCTATTTATTTTTCAATTCCATTCAAGTCCCGCATGCTGTCGGAGTGCCAAAGTTTCAGTCAATACGAATTTTCATATTGCAGATCTTAGTTTAGTTTAAAATGGAGCCATCACATCTATCATGACGACTGGAGCAACAGTTTTTACAGATATCAGAAACTACTGAAACTTTTCAGGTTCTCCTGAAAATTTCCAAAGCAAGACAAAGCTGTTGAGTGACATCCAGCAAGAGCCTCTCTGGAGGCTGAAAGAGGACCTTATAATCTCCGCAGTCCTTCTCTTCCGGTCTGGTGGTTACATAAGTGATGTACTGCCCAACGAGAGCGTCACATAGCCAAGAGCCTGAAGGTCTCTGTGCAAAAGCATCTCCTGAAAGCAAGGGCTCTGCAGGTTCTCCTCAACACGCATCTTCAGCAACATCAACGACGGTAACTCTTTATAGTATCTCAGCATTGTAATGAAGGAATACCACTCCTTAATGCACATCACCCACCGCCTAAGGTGCTTTCAAAGGCTTTTTCTTCCCTTTGTATATGGGCAGGCAGTGGTTTGCCTGGGAGTTGGGAGTGGAGCAGATCTCCTAACGCTCTCCAGCAGTTCGTTCCCTTTTTCTTCTTCATATACAAGTGAATAGGGGTACAGAAGGAGGAAACTGAGACCTCTTCTGGGGATGCAGCAGCTGAAGATCTAGTTTAAACTGCCAGAGAGATTTCTTCTTAGTTTACTACTGCAGAGCAAAATACAATTACCAAGGATTTAGTTAATCTATGACAAAAAAAAAAATCTTTATATCACTACAAATGACACATCCTTTTGCTGCTTCAATACTGGTTGTGTGAAAGTTTCAACAATTAAAAAAAGTAGCCATATTAATTTTGTAAATATGCACCATGAACAAAATAAAAATAGCTTAGGATGCTAGAATCATTCCAAAGCAAATACAGCCTAAAAATAATGAAGCTAAAGTTAAATTTAACAGAAATCAAATATATTAAGATCCAGGAAATCTTAAGCTAAAAAAAACCCCTGCTTTGCTGTGACTATTAAAAAAGTTATTTCAGGATCATAAACACTACTTTGAGTTATACTGAGCCAGGGTTTTTTTAATGTCTTGTCTATATATTTTCTTCTGTTTGAGATTCTGGCCTTTACAAACATTTAACGTTGGGCATTTATGAAACAATTAAGCATTTAGAAATAGACATTCCTGATTGACTATTATGGCGAGGTGATTTCTTAGGAGGCCAAGGATGAGGACAAAGGAAACTCTTCAATATAAGACACAATCAGTTCAAGAGGTGAGCACTGCTCTGCATGAGAGAATTTTGGTTGAATAATGAAATTATTATACAAACCCAAGAAACATGTACTGCTGTTTACATCATATTTGGTAAAAATATGATTCAAGCACACAATTAAATGTAATCTTTGGTGACAACCTCCTCTGGTTTTCAAAACATAAGCAAGACATTATGTTGTACATTTTGGGTCCATGATGTATTACCTTTTCAAAAGCAGTGCGCTGGGACTTTTCAGAGCAGCAAAGTTTCTGAATTGCTGTTGGGGTCATCTTATTCACCTGGGAGGCCATGGTTCGGTGGATGCATTAGCTAACACTGCTACGTAGGATACATTTCATTTTCCATTTTTTTTTTTTTTTAATGTAAGAAGCTGGTACAAACTCCATCCTTTTAGAAATTAGTTGTCAAGTATTTTCTTCTTTCCTGGGAGACAGTTTTTATGTATCTCAGTTTTCCATAAAGATGGGTTGAGGGGGCCATTCTGTTTGGGAGAAGGAGGGGAAAGGCTACTGCTACAGACAGGACTGGCTGCACACGTTTCAAATTCTTTTACTTTGGAAAAAACACCAGAGTTAGGCCAGAAGAAAAAATGGGAAGGGCTAAAAGCACAGAAAAACCTCCAAAACCCCACAGTTATAATTTGTAGACTGTTTGTTTATTGTGAAGGGTAAGACATGAAGTCCTAGCTTTTTCTGTCCATCAGTGAGTAACTGAGATTATTCCAGCTGGTACAAAGCAAAACTCACCCTGAGTCCGATGTTTATGAACTCTATTCCCCAGACAGACATGAATTTAAAAGCTGCTCTTCACACAAATGCCATAGAATAACAGAAGTCAGCTTCAGCTGGAAAGTAATGGCTCTCAGCCAGTTTCAACAGCACTAGTGTCGTAAGGACCATCTAACCAGCTCAAGTTGGTGGCTTCTCCAAACTCATCAAGCCAAATCTCTCAGAGCACACTTCTTTTCAGATCTTCCTAAAGCTATATGAATTAAAGAAACAAAAAATTACCTTTGCCTAAATACAGCACTGCCACAGAAGACCACCTTTTTAGGGGGGGAGAATCTCTGTTGTTTATGGGTTTAATGGGTTAATCCCATGGGCATAGGATCTTTCAGATGTGTGGGTCTCCGTGGACTTTCTCAGGCAAGGATGCTGAGGCCTGAGTTACCAAATTGCTGGTGGGACAGGAGATCCCAGGCTTTTATATATAGTCTGCTATATTTTTGGGGGTCTCTGCTGAGAGGAGTACAATGCACAGAGGGCTGTTGGAGCATCTGGCAGCCTAGCAGGAACGGATTGGCAGTGTGGCGTTTGGATGATTTTTCAATTCCTCCCAGATCTTTTACTGCAAAGGTGGAATTTACACCACCAAGGGAAGGTTGAAAACACGAAAGTATTCATCAAGCAAAACTAGATTCAGTTTGTTGGAGGTCCCACACAGATCTGTGATTTACTTTAGGCTGGAAGCAACGTTTAGAGTTCCCTGTCAAGGCTCTTAATTATGTTGTGCAGAGCTCCAAGGTTATTTAAAATCGTAGCAGACAAGTATAATTTGCATGTTTAGGATCAGGGTAATTCACTCAGCCACATGAAAACCTGTGGCCTGCACTGGCAGAGGGGCAGCTTGAGGTCTGCTGAGAAGGGGGCTCTGTTGGCGTCGACTTCAGCTATTCTCTGACATTATTTAAAGCTGAAAACAAGGAGCAATTTGAAAGTAATAGATAGAAATTAATTACTACTATGAATCAGGGGAAAAAAAAAGTCCAGCTAAACAGAGAAATCTCTTTTAGAGGATGGATCTCCTACTGCCCCTTCAGCTGTGTTTCAAAATATTTTTTTTATCCCCAGACAGAAAAATAAAACAGGAACTAAACCAGCTTTATTAATTTTCAATTTACAGCATAGCAACAGTTATCCAGAAGGATGCTGGGGTAGCTGGCTCTCTGTTTGCTTTTATCTATGCACATTCTGGAAGGATACACTTAATTCCTTAATTTTTAACAATGGTCGTGCTTTGATAATTGAACTATACTCTGGAAGTGGGATTTGTACACGTTTCTGACACCTGGCCATCACATCCTCCGCCAAAGAATCATGGCAAATTTAATGTAGTGATTTTTTTTGTAAATGATGTGGAGACTCACATACCTGCTGAATGGATGAATGAAGCAACTTACCTGTCAGCAAAAACATTTTGAGGTAGCTTTACAGGTTTAGTAAAACTCATGAGAAATAACAGATGAATGACTGTGCTCTCATTGAAGTGATCATACTGGGCATGACTGCATGCTCACTTACAGCTTTGCAACCATGTTTTTCGGTACTGAGACTACAGATTTTGGTTTCTCTCATCCCACTAGATAGAATAGCATTAACAGGTTTATACTGAACAGTGAAGGCCGTTGAAGAATATCCCAAGGGAGAATTTTCCAGGGTCTGTACTACTTGTAATAACTCATTTCTACACCTGTGATTTAATAGTATTTTGCTCCTGCTTTTCTGGGCCAGGTTTTCACACTTTCAGAAAATATTTGGGTAGTTCTTAACCCTACTTATTTTTACTTTTTATTTTTTTTTGTGGATGCCTTTCATGAATGACTTGTTAGCTTGCAAAGGGAAAGAAACCTTGAAATCACTTGATAAAGCAAGTTATCTTCATGGTGGCAAATTAACTACACCCATTTCATAGGTGAGGCATGTGAAGGGAGGAGGTTTGCCAGAAGTTTGTGCTCTATTGCAGTTCAGGGTTTGGCTTGTGATCCTGTGTGATACCCTCACCCATCCACTCAGGAGCGACTGCTTCACTAGTCAGAAGTACCAAGTGACTGGTTTCACCATTTGCTTTTCCACACAAAGCAAAGTAGAAAGGCTTGCTTGTATAAAATGACTATATTTTTACTCTCTTATTTTCCGTGTCAGGGAATCAAGAGAATCAGTGCATTTTGTAGATCAGGCGTCTTGATCACTGGCATCAGGTGCAGGCTGGGTATCATACAGTTAATAACCTCAGAAAGGTGGTGGGTTGTCTTTTGTGCAAGATGGAAGCACACACATGCTAAGTAGTTCTCTGCTAACTGGACTTAAGTACTACTTAAGTATACTGTTCCCATCCCTCTATCCAAAAATAGAAGAGGGAGAGATGATTCTTCTTCAGGCATGCACCAAAATGATAAGGGAGATGAACAAAAACCACTCCCAGCTCCAAACATCCCCTCTAAGCTCACCAAAACACTCCCTTCACCTACTCCAGTACTGACCTTGCTGATCCCAAAAGTCTCATCCCTTCAACACAGGGCCGAGAGAAGCAGAAATACTATCCTGTCTGCATTTTAAAATAAAATCATTTTAAGGAAAAAAAAAAAATATGCTAGTTAACTTCTGAAGGAAGTGACAAATCCTTCGATGGTATCACCTAAATTGGCATGCTCAGGCTTGAAACTCCACCTCTGGGATGTTGTTCGTTGTATGTTTAGTTCACTAAAGTACATCTTCAGGGAGAGGCTGTCTCCAGAAAGCTTCAAGCTACATTGCTTCCTGTCTCCCTAATCAGCTGTGCAACAGGGTAAATTTAGAAACAAAAGGCAGCGCAGCAGTACTGGCAAATGGGTTTAGTGCACATTAAAACCTGTTTTGGAAAAGTCAGAACAGGTCGTGCATGTCTCCAGCTCAGGCAGAACTGGCAGGCTCTGAGCAAAACAATAAATGACTTTGCATGCAGTTAGCACCTTTCATCCTGAGAGAGCCTGAAGTATTTTGCATAACAGGAGTTATCGCCCACCCACCCATGAAACAGGCACCTGCAGAAGGCAGGCTGCATGAGCCAGATGGGGCACAAACATTTTAAAGAGGCAAGTAAAGGATATCATCTCCTCTAGTCAAACACACAGGAGGAATTCAGGTGGGCACAGGTTGGAATTTAGCCAGGAAAACAGCACATGAAGTAGTCCTTGCTTAGCAATAAGTATAGTGAATTGCTTAATGACCCTGAGCCAAACACAGAGCATTTCATCTTAACTTACTGAAATTGCTCCACAGTCCCAAACAGGTTTATATCCCGCGCCCTCCCCTCCCCCCCCAAAAAAAATCTCCTTTAAGTCTCATGAAGCTTGTTTATTCAAGGGCAGAACTGCAAACAGCAGAAAGTCAACTACAAGGAAGACCTTCCTCAGTAGGAAAAAAAAAAAAAGAAAAAAAAAAACCCCTATCATAAAGAGAAGTTTTGAGGTGAAAGGGGTGGGAAATATGCCGCTCCCTTAAGGGAAATATATACCAGTAAACAAATGATGTATAAGTCTGCAGGCCATCATTTTTACCACACTGCTCTACATCGGAGAACGTGCAAAAGACTGTTCTATTAGGAAAGACCACACACTACTACTGCTGGATTTTTTCCCCTTCTTACCCAGTTTGATGCTTTTGTTTTTGCCAAGACTGGTATCTGGGCTTAGCTTCAAGCTCTTGAGTAGTTCCAGCCAAAAATACATCTTTTCCACAAAGGCTGGATGATTTTCAGGATGATTTTACTTCTCTGCAGGAGGTTTTTCTCCTACTAAGTGGGAGCTGTGCTCAATCTATTGTATCTTGGCCACACTCAAACTCAACTAGCTGGGTTAATTCACAGACAAATTGAACACACGCAGTACATTTAGTTAGAAGACAGATAGCACTGAAGTGCCCTTCACCACAGTGGACACATTTTGTCCAGTTTATTAAAGCAGTTGAGTTTAATTAAAGCATGTAAATATTTTCAATAGAAGAAAAGAGCAGATACTAAAGGACTTAATCAGAGGAAGAACCAACGTTTGGAAACCAAAACTGGACAAATGTAAATAGCAAGCAGTTTTTTTTCCCCCCATTTTTACACTGTCAGTGTGATTGTCCATTGTAAGGAATAACCAGACAAAGGGGTAGAGTTAAAACTGCACCTTTCTGAGATGTTTACCTTAGCTAACTACAAAGTACAGGCACAACAGGAGTTACTAGTCCAACCGAAAGTGGACGGGGGTCTGCTTATCTGAAACTCTAAGAACCTTCATTTTCTAACTGAGTGCTTGAACTCTAAAAGCGGCCTCAACTCTTCCAGATGGTGCGTGGCAGTGGACCTGAGAGATCAGCTAAGACACCCAGCCACCCTGAGGCTGGGTCAGCTCTATCTCATTTGTGTGAGATGCTCATTTAATTTGTTCCTTGAATTCTCCTGTGATAGAGCTACTATAGCCTCCTCAGACACCCCAACAAGGCACACCCAGAAGAGTAGAAGGTTTTCCTAACCTGAAGTTTACCTTATTGCAACTTCTCATCCTGTGCTCCAGGGGTAACAGATTCATAGTAGCAGTTGTTTTTTATTTGAAGGTCATCTTTAACCATTTCATCAGCTTTTCTGTAGATAAATGGCCCAACTACTGTAATCTTCCTCTCCCACATTTTCCTCCGCATCACTACTCTTCTCTGGAGCATCTCCAGTCAATGTCTTTCACCAAATGCTGCACCCAAAAGGGTGACCAGCACTCCAGCTACTCACTGATATGAAGCAGCATAGAATTGCTTTCTGTCTGCTGTATTTGCATTTCTTGAGAGCATATGCACTTTTATAACATAAAAATCCTGACAGATACATCAATTTTGTGAAGTTCTCCTGAGTCACAAAAGCAATTTTATCTGCTGAGCTACCAGGTCCTCATCTTCAATTCCTGTAGCTGACTATTTCTGAGTACATACTTGTGTACCTGTCTTTATTGGTTTGCCTCCAATTTTTCTCCAAACACTTAATTGTCTGATCTTGTCTTACAGTACACTCGGAGCCCCTCCAAACGTCTGTTTCTATTTCTAAATACAATTCACAAATATATGCAAATGTATTAATACATATAAGTACACAACGTACAAACATCCCTTCTAAGATGTGAGTATTTGAACAACAAGCAAGGCATTATCATACATTTTTAGAGATGACACAATGGAAAAAAAAAAGCCTCAGAGTGGCCACTGGAGTCAGAGCTAGAAACAGTTAGAGCACTCAGTTTGCCTATTATGGGATATAAAAATCTCCTCTTTGTTCCAGTAGCAGACTAGGTCCTATGCAAGCACAGCACGCAGTCCAGAGGGCTGATTCAAAACCTACAGTCAAAGACTTCTGACTTCAAAAGCACCCTGAACTGGCTTCAAATGCCTGCACATCAGCTTGTCATCTTATATTCCAGTACTACTGTTCTACTAAAGAAATACCTAGCAACAAAAGTCATAGCACATAAATAGTTATACTCAAGTGTGGAATAAATCCACGTTAATACATTTTAAAACACTCTAGGCCCACCCATGGAGGCAGCTTAAATCTTCAAAAACAAAAGAAACCCCAGCAACTGTCATGGGATCTTGGGGATGGGGAAGTAATCCAAACCCATCTTAATCTCTATTTAAAAAGAGTAACTCAAGCAAGTAGCATAGTATGTGTTATGTACCAGTAGAACATGGCACTCAATTGTATCAGGCACCCATTAGGAGTTTAATCCCTGCCATGAGCAAACATTTTCCATCATTATGTACCAGTTCTCTATCTACTTAGCCACACATACACATCTTTGTGTACGCACATGTATGACTACGCAGTTACAGAATGCACAACATTAAGATGCACGGCATGGATTATGCATTAAACTTGAAGCTAAACTTCAGTGTAGACAAATCTTACCTAAACTCCACTTAACTTCTGTCCCACCTTAGCAGCAACAGATGCATTTTGACAGGAGGGGGAATGACTGGCAATCCATCTTTTCTTACCCTGCCCCTTTGGTTTCTGTTGGCAGGTTTTGTTTGTGTTTTTTTTTTTGTCGGGTTATTTGTTTTGTTGTTTTTTTTTGGGGTGTGTGTGTGTGTGTGTGCGCGCACACAAGGTGCCTCTAAGTCCCCAGAAACTAAGCTAATTTACCTAAGGCTTGCTATGACTACTGAAGACTGGTTTCTTGAGAGGCAGCACAGCTGAGTAACATGCACCACATTCACATTCCCTCATTATTAATTTTGGGTTTCTGATTGAAATGCTCCTACATCACACCTAAAAACCTGAAGATTTAAACATAAGCAACAACTATACAGACTTTATAACTGGGATGGCATTTGTATTGGGTTTTTTTTGCCTTGTGAACCTAAAACAAATAGCCTAATGTTCATGAGAATCTGAGTGGTCTTCAGGCAGGAAATTAGTGTTTATATATAGTATATCTATATATAGGTACACACACAAACACATGCAGCATTACTCTGCGTATCTCTGTATAACGATGCAAGGGTTTTTCCCCTGCTCACACTCGTAACGCATCAATGTACTTCTACACCTAAAAGATTACCTTGGCTTCCCAGAAAAAAAGACTGGATAAAGCTGAACAGGAAAGCCGAATCCAAAAAATAGCTAAAAACTTAGGGACTTTGGCACAAAAGATTTCAGAAGATGAAGAACTTGTGCACCTTAATCTGCCAGCGGTAACTGTGTATACTCTTTTCACCAAATACAAGGTAATTCAAGTTAACTGGTGAGCAGCAGAAGTGGACTAACTTGAATCATCACACCCTTCCTCCTGAGCGTCCACATGCCAGTGAAAACTGTCAACTGATACACACATAGTGACAGATATTAACATATTGCCATTCTGCAACATATTTGAGGGTCTGAGCCAGTAGAATCAGATGTAAAATTTATATTCCTATGGGGTGATGTCACTCAGTAAAAGACTCCCAAAATAGCACGGTTTGAGAATGAATTAACAGGAAGAACTTAAATAATGCTTCACCCTCAAAGCATTTTGCAAACATTAACATTTCAGTGCTCCCAGGACACAAATAAAAACACACCACACAGCTTTCCTGGGAAACAGTAAAATGCCTGGCTTACAGGCTGAGAAGAATGTCAGATGTGCCACTACAAGGTGGGAGTCCTCTTTATCCAGAGTGATGTGTACCCAGCTAGAGTGCACTGACCAAGTTTTAAAAAACATCTTTATCCTTTGTTTCAGTTGTCACCAATGCACTCACTTCAGTAACAAGGTCATCTGTTAGGTGTTACCAACGTTAATAATAAAATTCAAGCAAAAATGAAGCCAGTGGCCACAGAGAGACAAGTCCACCAGATGTTTTCACTTAGAAGTGAGACATTTCTAAAGGCAGTAAAGAAACTCTAGCCTTACAGAGCAGTACAGGTCTGCTCCCTTCCTATTTTCATGGACCTCACCAGACTTCATGATTTCATTTCCAAGGTGACAATAAAGCAAAATCCACAGGTCACAACAGTAAACTTCACTGGCAGAAATCACATTCGTAAGGAACCTGAGCCTTACTGCGACCATAGATTTTCTTGTAAAACCAAGTTATTTTCTGAGCCACGGCTAATATATGGATGAAAGGAACTTGGATGCTGGTATTACTGTTGGGCTGGCAGGTTTTCTAGCATTCTTGTTACTAAACTGCAAAGAGGCATTTGTAGTCCTCAGTGATCTATCCGTGCTTATCGCATTCAGATTTTAATTCTTAGAGGAATCTATATGCATATAAAGATTGCTGTATCTTGAAAGGCTATTCACAGGAGTGAAGACCTTTAAAAGCAGAGTCATGTCTTAAGTGAAAAACAAAATCAGAATCACCTGTGGGCAGGGATGAAGGAGGTGGCAGGTAAAGGTGGTGGCAGCAGGGGAGCTTTAACAAGTCCAGCAGTTGTCATCTTTCGCAGGCAGCGTAACTTCTCAGCAACAGTCCGAATCTCTCCTGTACAGAAAGTGTAAGGCTGCCACACAGGCTTTGATTTTGCCAACATCTTCTAGGACTAAGCAGACACCCATAGCTCCTTGCAGACTGCAGACCACAGGCTGAAAGCCACTGGTCTAAGCAGAAGGCATCTCACAGTTACTGCTATTTGCTGAGATGCCACCACCTCAATCATGCAGCTTCTTAGAAGTGTGGGTCTGGGCTGTTGTCATACACACATACAGCTAGTATCTTGTTTCAACTGTAGACTTTGAAAGTCCAGAATTACAGCTGAACCTCTCAGAGGCCTCTGGGTCACACACTTCCAACAGGAGATGATGGGTATGAAAGGATTAGATCGCTTGGTGAAATCTGAAAAGGGTCACTTGTCAGTCAAGAGAGCTGAGACAATTGTATCTGCATATGCAACAATGACACTGAGTGAAAGATTGAACAAAACTGTCAGCTTTGGAAAAAAAAAAAAATAAAAAAAAAAAATCACTGTTAACATCAGGTTGAAGCGCTGCTTTGCAGTCCTCCAGCAGGCACGGTGGCACTCGTGTCGGGAGGAAACCGTGCCCCTGCTATCGCAGCTGGCTGCAGAAATCAAAGGAATGACATAGAAAAACCAAACTCTTCCAAGTCTCTGGGAAGTCAAAGCAGAACAGGAATCCGCCATCACTCATAAAAACCACGCTTGCCAATAACAATCCTGTAATAGTAGCTGGGCAGCACGTTTGGAGTCAGACTGTAATACCTGCATTATATTACAGACTTAAAGTAATGGATGTCAAAGTATGACAGCAAATGACAGCAAAATTCTGGAGAGGAGGAGCTGTGTTCTCCTTGGGGAACAAACAGCACCTAGCACTATAGTCCCAGTCTTTAGAGCTGCTAGGCAAGCAAAACTCACAGATAATAAGTACAATAAATTGTTTAAAACATGCTAGAGTAGCTCAGAAATAACATGTAAGGGAGAAGAAGACAGGGCATTTCAGGTGAGATCTAACATACCATTTCTATGGAGCTCTATTTAGTCATTGCATAACACCAAAGCCTCTTGGGCTGCTCCTCACTCCCCCCCTCACTTGTTTTTTGAAATCACTTGCTAAATATAAAGACAGAAAAATCCAATAATTACTTTGTCTCTCATGTTCTAATAAAAAACATTTTAATATAGAAAATACTATAATCAGAGTGATCAACTTCATTCAGCTATTGAGAAAATAATACCAGTCAGTAGCAGCCTACATCTGTGGCATTGATCATTACAACCTCTGCATTAACACGAGTAGAGTATGTCAGGAAAAGTAGAAGTAACGGATTCTCAATGAAACCCATTAGGCAGATTTGTCACATGTATTGATATTCATGTTTCTTATTCAACATGCTTCCACTATCTCTTTTATTTAGAGAAAACCATACTGGCTTCTTTGTTTAAAGACACATTAAGTACTAGATACGGTATTTGGCACACTATAGTTTTCGGTTAGTGCTGGTTTTACCATTTCATGTCAAACAGTATTTCTCATCCTGTACAGATGTCTTCCTATTTTGATGACATCTAAATATAGAGGGTGCTGGTAATTATTGTTAGCAAGAACAAGCGATGACAGCAAGGGGGAAGAAGCACACCTTGACTCTTCAACAGGAACACAGAAACTATGGATGCTGATACTGGAAATAGAAGCGATGGCCTCACTTTATCTCTGAACCTCCAGAACAGGAGGTGCTAGACAGAGCAGAGCCCGATCTCCAATAATTGTTTTGTTCGTGATCTCAGGTGAAAAATGTTTTTTCTGCTGATAATGTGCTCATTAGCATAGGGAAGATTCAAAGCTTTCTTGAAAGCATGCTATTTCTGGCTTACTGAAACCAGTACTTTTTAATGAAGTGTTGAAAATATTTCAAAAAGAATTGCCAAGTGAGCCTGGAACACCTGGACCAGATATCTTGCCTTGCTGTAATAAGGTTTATTTAGGGCTGCCTCCCTCAGAAGGTCACTCATACTTCCAACTACTGCATTATGTCACCACCTCATAAATGGGAGAGAGTGATACCAGCAAATAAAATTGGTGCCTGGTCGTGCCCCAGCACTGCCTTTCTACTCCCCCCAGGTTCAAGGTGTGCTGTTAAACTTCAAGGCCCTGAGTGACTAAACCTAGCTATGAACTCGGGAGTAAAAGACAAACTGATAGAAGCATCAAGCCCTGGACCTTGAACTACGAAAGCACACAGGTGCACTGAATTTCACAGGACTGAGGCATTTCAGTACTGAACAGGAGTAACTCTGGAACCTGCAAAACGCAAGCAGTGTATGACTTCAGCCATCATTTCCGTTTACAGACATTTCAGTTCTACGGAAGGTCAAAATTAATGAATTCTGTCAGGTTTTTTAAACTGAAATCTTCAGACACTTCCAAGGTATGTCATTCCGTATTTCACAATTTGTTAAGTCAAAACTTGGAAACGAAAATAGTGTGTCTTTATTGATAGTCTGCCACAAATTATTGTACAAACTTAGAGTTGGCCAAAAATGTACTGCTACGTGGGAAGTTCCTGAACATTGTAAGCATATCTGCACAAAGTGGATGCTTTCTTATAGCAGATAACAGATGTTCTTTCACTTACCAGCTCTCACTAGTGCCACATGCAACTCAAGCACTGTTTTACACAAATGGTATGAGGCTCAGGAGCGTTGCTGTCTCTTCACTATTGCAAACGCACAGAGATGCATCACACACTAATGTGAAGCCCTCATTGACTTCCGTGGGACTACTCTGTCTCTTAGGTGAGAGCTTGTACAAAATTTAAGACTACAAAAGCAGCGACAAGGGGAATGAGAACAGACATACTACAATAGGAATTCCAACAATTCAATGCATCCATCTCACTGAAGGAAACTGGTATCTTTACATACTGTTGAATGTTAAAAACAAACAAAGATGTTTAAGCACGAAGTATATATTTATATCAAATAAAACAACTGAAAAAGTATTACATAAAGAAAAATAATGTAACAGAATGTACTTAAGTACCTAACTTACAGTCATGCTCATATCTAAAAGTAACATTGTTAACTAATATATATAATTTTTGACAAGGGTGCATTTAAGAGTTCTCTAACATACAACATTCTAAATGTGGAGAGTATTTTTTTTCCAAGATACAGAAAACAAATTATTTTACACAGGCACACCTGTTAATTTGTATTAAAAAAAAACAAACATGCTTGTAAGTGAAAAGGTCACTTTAGTACTAATTTATCAGATGTGTAAAAGCTATGTAGTGTTAATCGTGTTGAAATCGTCTCTTCTCCTTTTGCATTGGTGAGCGCCAACACTGAATGGTACAATATTTGATCCATATGGTTTACTGACACTGCAACCTGTTTCCAAGCAGTAGCCCTGCCCAGGTGTTGAACAGCGCAGTACTGTACAGCCAGCCCCATCTGTCTGCACGTAGTGTATTTATAACTAAAAGCTATTACAATTATTACAATGATTTCTGTTTCAATATATACATCAGTATAAAATACTACCCAAAACACTTTCTCATTTCAAACAATTTTAACCACTTCATCAAACAATGCATTTGCAGAATAAAAAAAAAAAAAAAAATCCAAATTCATGTTGATTGCCAACAATACAGCATTTCTATGGTACGTTTCCTAATAAATGAGAGAACGGAAATGTATTAAAAATCAATTAAAATAAGTATCTCAAAACATAATCCATGTTAGAGCAGTTCAAGGATTCCCAGTTTGTCAGTATCTACCCTAAGCAGTGCTACCCAAATACAGTATAAGCCGTTTAGTGTTTCTACAATGGAAAGAAAAAACATTCATATATTAAAGCTGTGACAAACACACAAAAGCAAGGAAAGAAAATTTGTTCTGTACTCATCTCCGTTGTAGCAAGGTACAGCATGTCAGGAGGTTGCACTCAGTGCATTGTATGTGCTATTATACCTGGATACAACTGCGGAAGACAACTGAAATGGAATCAACTCTGAATTTCCTTGCTGTTGTGGTTTTACGTCAGACCATTCAAGTTATAACAACTTAGTGTCTTTTTCTTTTCCTGAAGGCAAGAAGAGAGAAGAACTCATAATGAAATCGTAAAAATGCTACTAAAATCCCTATCTTGGACACAATACACTGCTTTAGGAGCTACTGTGTCATTGCACAACATAAGTGGCCTATTAATCGCTGAATTATTGGTGTAGCAGAATATATTTGTCGTTGTGGATGTGTTTTTAAAATTGCTACTTTAAAACCTGCCTGTATACGACAACAAGCCACAATCATTTTTGTGTATTCTGAACATTAATATCCTTACGTAAAGTAGTAAAAGTACACTTATAGTGGCAAATTTCAGATCTCTGCCTCTGCTGCTTCAGTTTTTAAAATGAGACTTGGTTTAGAGCTTTCATTCTTTACATTATCCTAAACCAGAAATATTTCTGAAGCATAAAAAAATCTAAGATAATAATACGGGGTTTTTTTGCTTTGTTTTGCTAATTCATTCCTAACTTGAAAGATAATCAATGTCTTTAGAAAAACATAAAACAAAAGCCCCCCAAAATCTCTCTCCAGGAGAAGTCCCTATTAGCTGAGACCAAGTTTCACACTTACAGTATCTTTAGTCATGTTATACACCCTTGAAAATCAAGGCTCATGTTGAGAATAGTGACGGGCCCTTAATTACAGAGGTGTTAACTGGTGACACTGTTTTTAATCAGACAAAAAAAAAAAACAACCCAACAAACAATAGAAGCTCCACAAAACTTCATAGCTTATACTGGAAGTTTGATTCATGCTCATTTTGTTCATTTAAAAATACTCTTTGGAAACTGTGTCAACTCCTGCAGACAACTTAGTGATGCATCTTCTCCTGTTAAAATAAAGATAATTCATATTCACCTCTACCCCATGCTAAGCTCTACTACTAATATACACTTCATTACCTGCTCATGTCACCATCTAACACATATCTTTACATTCTTCTACATATAGTGTCCAGGGCTTATTTTTCACCAAACAGAATTTGGTAACTATTACACTTAGGAGTTTTTCTTGAGGATTTTTTTTTTTTTTTGGTGTTCTAGCCTTTTCATTGCAACCTAGAGTGATATTAATAGCTCAGATTTTTTCCGTGCTAACTGGAGAAACTTTTCTTCAAGATTTTTTTCCCATTAAGGATTTAAAAATCTAAACTTGTTTAGATATCAAAACTGAAAGCCAGAAGAGAGATTAGATGTGTCTGTAGTTTTAAAATGGTTTCTGCTACTTTAAAATACATTTTCAAATTGTACATATGACAATTAGGATTCTAATGTTTATATTGCTGCAATCAGATTCTAATTAAAAATCTTGTAAATAAACATGAAAAATAAGCCACTGGTCATGAATTCTAATGATTACATTCAAAACTAGCCTTTAAAAAAATAAAAAAGTTACAGGCAAAACATACTGGTTTATGCACTCACTAGCTTATCAGGCTACAATAGGCATGTTTTAAGTATAAAAAAAAAGCAGACAATTCAGATTTAAATAAGACTATGTGAAATCAGAAAAAAAACCTTGGATTTCACTATTTAAAAAAAAAAAGAGAAAAAAAAAAGAACACCTATAATTACTTCCCATCCTACAGCTACAGTTAAACCAACTAACAAAAATAATCAAACTATTTTTGACGCACAAAAGTTAGGCTAGAATATGTGGCAACAATCAAAGTTCATATATATGTTTCTAGGTAAAATGACTCATGATTTACTATAACATAAAATATGAACAAGAGCACTTCGTGACTAATGAAAGAGCTACTAGTAGAAACACTTAATGCCAAACAGTCTTCAGCCCTCCTTTAAGTCGCATCTCCAAATCAGCATTGACTTCTTTTGACCAGATACATCGTTTTTGGCTTGTCACCCCAGTACGTTGTGTTTTAACCACTTGCCACAGACAGCAGGAGACAACTAGCTGAGCAAACTACAAGCAGTGACATGCAGAAATTAACTCTCAAATCTGAGCACTTAGATAAAATGATATGCAAGCGCACATTAGGACAAAAGGAATGGCATTCGTCATCCGAATAGGCTCATCATCCCTCCCCACCTCCCTTCAACAGTAGTTGCAACAGCAATAGAAAAAAGATCAAGAAGATGTCTGTTCTTCAGAGTCAACTGTGGAAAAAAGTCAGCAATATATAACAGCAGCGATGGACAAGGAAGAGCAAAATGAAAGAATCTTGCTGAATATTTGTTCATTTACTTTTTCTGACCACAAGCCAAAGTGTGCCACACCAGCTTGTTCTGAACTTCAGATAAAGATGTCCTAATCTCCTTAGATCCTTCACAGATTTAGAATTCAGTCTCCCTGAGGCCCCTATAACCAAGTAAGAAAACTCTCTTTATCTAGCTTGGTGGCTGCCAAGACAGATTCCATGTCATTAAGGATGTCAGAGCTCAAAGCCTCTTGAAGACTTGGCATCAGTTCTTCTCCTTCTATATTCATCCCATCTCCTTCCAGTGTCCCAAGGTCCACATTTGTCCCTGGAATGGCTTCAAGGTAGTCTGGGAAACGGTTCTGATGGGACGGTATGTTACTTTGGCTGATACTGTCACCTAGTTGTAACACAAAGCAAGGTAGATATTAAATATAGGGGAAGTACCAAACTCACAATTTATCAGGACAATCGATTAGAAGTTAATCCTCTATCTCTTGAATTATACAGGCAACGTGGTTCACAGAAACCGATCACATGCAGATGTACAAAGAATATGCCTTTTCTTCAATCTTTTCACCTACTACCCAAATCTCTACGTATCTTTGATGTGATTTTCGTTTTTGATGTATTTTCATTTTTACGCCTCAAGGAAAAAGACAATATTGAGTCAAATACTGTTTTGGAGCAGCATTAGCAACACTGTATGAGGTATTATTCTTAGCTCTGAATAAACAGTATTACTTTAAAAAGCAAATGGACGTTCATGTCCCATACAACAACAGAAGTGATACTATTTATGGGCAATCCTCCATCCTCCCAATACTGTTGATTGCAAGTATGTTTTTCACAAATTTAACTACAACATTTCTATTACAGAAATAGAAGAAAGTAGAAAAACAATGCAAAAATGATAACAGCTTCTCAGAGGTGCTTGTTTTCATTGCAAACAGGCACAAGTATATTTGGAAGACATGCATTAAGGATGCATGCAAAACCAGACCTGTATCCATCTCATCAACACTGTTCAGGAAGTCATCGGGGGTTCTGGGTACGCTATAACTGCTCATGCTGAGTCCACTATCCGTGCTTTCATCTCTGGAGTGATATGTTCCACTATAACAGAAGAAAGGGAGAAAAAAACAAAAACAATGAGGGTAGGTAAAATAAATGCTTGCTTTCCAAGTAGTTCAAGGGCTTTGAAAACACTGCTGTCACTAGGCATGTTCTATTCTAATCAAAACCTGAAGCCTTTGTCTGTGTGAGACATCTGGGTTTTATTTAATGTAGACATTTTCCAATTAAACTCGTATTATTTAGATTCAATTTAACTTGATGAGTGCATATTTAAGCAGCTATAAAAAAGCTGCCTACCTGTGTTCTGCATAGTTTAAAACTTTCCACACTCACCCACAGCTAAAAACCTTCGGAAGCATATCACAGATAGTCTCTAATGATCATTAAAAAAACCCAACCAATAATGCTGTACCCTTTCACAGTTCTGTATGGATAGAAAAAATAATTTCTAACTACTAATGTCCTCATGTTTAACCAACCACTGAAGTGTATTTTTAGGTCACTGCTGTTATAAATAGGAGCTATAGTTGGAACTCCTTTAACAATTCTTCAATTGCTTCCCACTGCTGCATTACTACTACTTCAGTCATACGTGTCATGGCAAGAGAGCGCCCTAAAATAAATCAAATACTGGTACAGAAGCCATCCTGTAAACAGACCCAGTTCAAAAGGATCTTGTTGACAGACAGTTGACAAAACAGCGATGGCATGAGGCCTTAACGCGCGTTCGCCGCCTTACTGCCAGTGGAGCCAGTAAGACTAAGAAAGCTGCACTGAGAAACACGTGCGTGTGTGGGGTTGGGGGGAAGTAGACCGGTGTGCGCGTTGAGTTTATAAAGCAAGGGGTTTGTAGCAAGGAGGCTGCAGGGGTGGCCACTGTGAGAAGACACCGTGAGCTGACCCCATGTCAAACACAACTGGTGCCAGCTGGCTCCAAAACGGTCCTGATGCTGCCCAAAGCTGAGCCCATCAGTGACAATGGTGGTACCTTTGTGAAAACGTATTTAAGAAAGGGTAAAAATCCCACTGTGCAGCAACTGGGAGAAAGGAGTGAGAAAATGTGAGAAGCATCCCTGCAGACACCAAGGCCAGTGAAGGAGGGGGAGGAGCTGGAGCAGAGATTCCCCTGCAGCCCGTGGACAAGATTGTGGTGACACAGGTTGCCTCCCTGTAGCCCATGGAGGACCATGATGGAGCAGATATCCACCCTGCTGCCTCTAGAGGACCCCACAATGGCGCAGGTGAAGAATGTACCCCAAAGGAATCTGCAGTTCATGGAGAGCCCATGCTGGGGCAGGTTCCTGGCAGGAGCTGTGACCCATGGAGTGGAATCTAAGCAGAAGCAGGCTTTCTGGTAGGAACTGTGATCTGCATAAGCAGTTGTAGAAATATACCAATACCTCTCTTTTCCTGCATCTCCTAATATCCAAGATTCACAAAACATTTTCAAAATCAGTATTTCTTCAGGTTGTGGCAGCATTCACTTAGAATCCTTATCAATTTTTCAGCTTGAATATTGCATGAAGATCAACTTCATTTACAGTTCAGATTTGTACTTGAAGACATATTGATCCTTCTCATAATGTGCTCGTGAAATACATAGTGTGTATACCTTTGTGTCAAGTACGAAGAACCAAATAGATGATGGCTGAAGGTCTATTCAATATTGTATGCCAGTAGAATGCCATCAGCCATGAATATATATATTAGATTTCATAGAATGGCTTGAGTTGGAAGGGACCTTAAAGATCACCTAGTTCCAATCCCCTGCCATGGGCAGGGATACCTCTCACTAGACCAGGTTGCTCAAGGTATAGTCGAACCTGGAGTTGAACTTCAATTCCAGGAAGAGGGCATTCACAACTTCCCCAGGCAACAAAGATTTCACAAAGATGTCTTTGCTATACAAAAAAAAACAACCCAAAACCCAAAAAAACCCCACCTAATGTTTCTTTATAGTTAAATCATAAATATTCCTCTTTTTTTAATAGATTGACTTTAAAATTGTTTCACCACACATCTGATTGCAAACCTAATAAGCTATTTAAAACTTCTGCAACAAAAATTCTGGTTTACTTTGTGGGACAAATACTAAAAACGGAACTAAGACTATGCTGAGCATTTATAAATCATTCTAGTTGAGAAGGCTCTTTGGCTGCTGCTCTCACACTTGGAATGTCCAGCCTTTCTCTTCAAATCACTCCTTAATACACATTTCCTTTTTCTTCAGTAAGGATTTTTTCATTTAGTAGTCACACCACCCAAAATTACCGCAGACAACTAAACTAATACTTGTTAAAATATGTGTATACAAAAGAAGAAATCCCAATTTAGGAGTTAAACAGAGAATTACGATCACTACAAATATAACTCTTAATAGACAAAAATATATAAACAGAGTGACAACCCAAAAGGTGAAAGAGTCTAATACAGTCTGCATAGCTGGATGTCCCAGTCAAGAAATAAAATATATCACAATAGCAGCAAGTACTGAAGACATCACGAAGAAGACAGGCTATGTAAATGAAAACACTACTGTACATTTTCTCAAATTGCTCCAATGTAGCAATTTTTTTCTGAGATTTTTTTGGATGTTCTGATTATGTAGGCAATAGAAGGTATGCAACTATTTAAACTCTAGATCTCCAACTCTGGCACCTAAAGTTCGAAAGACTGCCTCACCAGGAACTTCACATATACCCTAAAAAGATAAAAAGAAGGGTTTCTCTATGTCTAAACTTTATCATAAGGAATATCAAGGAGATCTTTAGGGCAACACTATTGGACTGTTCTAATTCAGACAGTAACACATATCCACAAAATGTCCTTTTTTAAAATCCCTTCCCTTACCCCTAGGCCAGAATTAAGCATGGTGATGTACATAAAATTACCTAGAAGGAGACAATGCTCAGATCAAAAGACCAATTCAGATATTCTGATCTCAAGTCAGATACACATTTTCAGTATTTTGTATGGGGTAAGGGCTAAAAGAAAAAGCCCTGTTAATCGTATTTGCAATTAGGCAAGTAGGATCTCTTTGAACTTTACAGTAAACATCTTTTTAATTATCAACCTCCCAAAAAATTAAAACAATGTGAATTTGCCCTTTCTATTTTTTTTCTTGTTTCTAATTAATGGTAAAGATTCATGTGGTGGGTTGACCTTGGCGCTCAGCCAAGGTCAACCCACCGAGTCGCACTATCACTCCCCCCGCCCCACTTCCCTCAGAACAACAAGGGGGGAAGAGAATAAGATGGGAAGAGCCCATAGGGGACGATAAAGGCAGTTTAACAGGAAGGTAAAAGCAAAAAGCAAGCCATGCACATGCAAAGCGGAGCAAAACAAGATCTTATTCTCTACTTCCCATCAGCAGGCGATGTCTGGCCTCTCCCGGGAAGCAGGGCTCTGGTACGCGTAGCAGTTGCTTGGAGGACAAGCGTCTTCACCAACGAATGACCCCAACCCCCTTCTCTTCTCTCTCCCTTTTTATACTTGAGCTGACGTCACACAGTGTGGACTATCTCTTTGGTCAGTTTGGGTCAGCTGTCTTGACTGTGTCCCCATCCAAGATCTTGCCCACCCCATCCGACTGTCGGGGGGGAGGTGGAAAGCCAGCCTTGGTGCTGTGCAAGCGCTGCTCAGCAGCGGCCACAACACTGGCATCTTATCTGCCTCCCAGTACAAAGCCCAGCACCATAAGAGCTGCTCTGGAGAACATTAACTCCAGCTCATCCAAACCCAATACAATCCATCATTTTGCATTTCATGTGTGTAGATTCGCAATGGATAAATTGCTTCAATCCACTGCCATGGCCATTTGAAACACGAAGATGCATTTCTTTCAGGTCAGAAAACAGATTTTGAAGATGTGAGAATTCTACATCATTTAATAATAAATTTCAAACCTAGCCTCAATGTATTATAGCAACAGTCTTCCAGAAAGTCAAACTAGTATCTTACTATAACACAATCAAGACCATCATCGACCTACAGAGGATTCTCAGAGGACAGCATGTTAGTTTTAAGATTTATTATCCTTTTTATTCCTTTTGATGGGGCCAGCACAGTTAAGGCACACACCAGATCCCAGGATGAACTCGACGAAGGACAATCCCTTGAACAAAAAAATGGAAGTTTTCTACTCAGATTTGTCTGCATAGGAGGTAAGTCTTCCTGAAGGGCTTATCCAAAACCTGGAAATACCACTGACTTCCTTAGGTGGTTTAAAAACAAAACACCATTACTTTCTTCTCCATGTGCAAGTCTGTTTTGGTTTTATTTTTTCCCTTTCCACCTGGTTTTCTCCAATGTATACAACACACTGTGTTCCTTGAGACAGAAACTTTTCTCCCACTCTCACAGTAGCATACACAACACTAGCACAGACAGTACTTCATGCAGTAGGAGAAAAAGCTTAAAAGCAGCAGTTGTTATTTACATAACCCAAACTACACAAATGACAAGAGATTCCACTGGCAAAGATGGAGGGTACGCTCTTGCACCATCTCCACTGAATGTTACTAATTTTGAGAACTGGAGTGAAGACAGAGTGTACGAAATGACAGAGAAGTCTCCCGGAGAAGGCAGAGAATGAAACAAACTTAAGCTAAGCTGATGGAATGTCAGTAACTGGAAAAGTTACATGCAGTGACAGTATACCTTTGGGGATGAAGAACCTGAATGTGACATATCAGCAACATTATTGAAAAACATAGGAAGAGATTTGTAATTGCAGCCAAAGTTTGCAAAGACTTGACTCGTTTTCAGTATCTAGAATTACGGCAGGCATTTAAGGTTGCCCTGCTCCAAAATCATGCCAGTTCTAACATGGTGTGAACTTCTCACAAGTAGGTTTGAAACTGTACCTGTGGCAAACACCATGGAAGCTAAGGCGTATACTGAAAGAAGCAACAGGAATTTTATGGGGTTTTCCATGATATAATAATGTACTATTGAAGAGAAGGACAAACATGTTATATACTTCCTGAGCACTTACAGGAAGCAACCTCAAGTTAGGCTAACATTTCAGGGTCATGCAGAAAAGTAATGATGACCTCTGATACATAGTTTTTTCCCTTTTATGGTAGGGGATACTGAGTTGCTGTCAGTTTAGAATGCTGACAAAATACAGTCTAATGAAGAACCTCAAAATTAACTACTCCAACTTAAGATCAACTACTTGATACTGCTGAAATGTTAGCAGATTTTTGCTCCATTAATTAAAAGTTTATGTGGCTTGGAGATTTGACTGTTTTAAGCTTTTCACCTTTTCCTTCCAGCATGCTAAGCAAAAATTGCAGACACGACTTATCTCAAGCTGCAGCAGTTATTCCAGAATGGTAATGGTTAGTATGAAGCATCTGCAAGCTGTAATCAAAACAGTATTTCCAACAAAACAAACACTCCAGCTCAGAGGGATTAAGGAAAAAGTTATATGAAAAACACTAGTCTATGCTGCAAAATTTTAAATCTTGAATTAAAAGACTCACTTCAAAATAATATAGCACTGAAAATGAAACACGCTACTATCTGCAGACCTGGCATTAACAGAGTAAAAATACTGCTAAATTAAATACCTGCAGTGAAGGGGAGGGGCGAATGCAGAAACCTTAAAATGAACCTCAAGGTGTAGTCCTAAATGTGCCTCACAGTTCATTTGATCTCATAGCAAGCTATTCATAAATTCTTCTGAGTCAGTAATTTGAAATGACTGTTAGTCAACAGATTACACAGAGGCAAACATGTTATGACTTTTAATAAAAACCCTTTCTACAAGTCTGAACAGACTACTTCCTCCCACAGGAGACAGATTTTAATCCTCAACTTTTACTAGACTGGCCATTTAAGGAAAGATTCATTTACAGCTGTGGCTTCTGGCACAGACAGATGTTCAAAATAAACTATTACATGTACCAAACAGAATTTTAAATCAATTTTTTTCCCTCTAGTAGCTACTCCTACAAAC
Source organism: Baryphthengus martii (assembly GCA_013396935.1). Classification (NCBI taxonomy): domain Eukaryota; kingdom Metazoa; phylum Chordata; class Aves; order Coraciiformes; family Momotidae; genus Baryphthengus; species Baryphthengus martii. The sequence goes on from VWZK01019576.1 coordinate 213,190, forward strand.
CTGTTAAGAAAGGGATCAGAACTATTTGTAGTCATTGTTCTCAGTTCCTGAGACATTCCAGGAGATGACACGGGATTTTGAGATCCACCATCTTGTTCCATTGTTGGAAGCTGGCTACGGAGAGCCAATTCCTAGAACACGGGGAGGGGGAGAAAGAATGATCATGTTAGGCATTTGAATGCACTTTTCAGATAAACAAACACATAACATTATAGGTAATTGATGCTTTTACTGTTTCCAGTTACAAGATTTAAATTAAATTAACTTTCTGAAGACAAGCAAGATTTTTTACTGGTTTCAATGCTAATGGAAATTCCGGCAGTGAAGCCCAGCATTAGAGAGACTTCACTGTAAATGTAATTATGGATAGAAATATCTGTATGTTTACATAAATCTTTTCTAGTTCATGTCAATATCCTTTCGCTAAGTTTATTCTTAAGATTAAAGAAAGAATTGTTATCAATACCTGACCCCCAAGATACATCTGTCCAGCTCTGCTGACTAGCACTTTTCCCCCATTTCTTTTGAGTTGATTTAGTACTTGGTTTCCTTTTTACCTTGCTTGTTTCGTTCAGCAAAGTTTAAAGTCTTTCCCTACAAGCTCCTATTCACTCCTCCCGAGGCATGCATTGATCAAATCAGTGATTTTTTTCACATATATAAATTTTGAAGCTATCCCTAACAATTTCTTAGCAAAAATAAGACACTCCACTTCTGAAGTTAGGAACCTAGATTACGTATCTATTTTTACACATCTGACAGTGCACCAACTCGAATCAATCCATTCATAAAGCTTGTCAATACTATTTAATGAAAATAAATTTTAACATAAAATACACAAAATTAAAGGTGAGTGGAGATGAACAGCATTTTGTGTTATTTCCAGTGCCTCCTCTTCCCCTTTTTAAACAGGGAATCCATGAATTACACATGTGAAAAATACAAGAATTTTCTTCAGGCCATCTCTTATGATTAGTAGCTCACCAAATCTGTGCTTTGCTAATGCAGAGACTGGTGAAGAAATCTATTGACTATCTTGTTACCATGATTAGTGATATGTGATTGCCAGGCTGTGCCTGGGATGCTAATCTCAGACAAAAATCGATCTTCTTAGTCTTGACAATACTCAGTATTTCTCACTTGTAAAATAAGAGGCCTTCATCCATTCTCAGTTATAAGCATAAGAACTACTGTAGACTTTTAATACATAAAACTAATCTTCATTTCTTTTTAAAAGAAATCACTTTGAAGAAGGTCTAAGGTTATTTCATTTCCCAGGCAGTTGTACAAAATACTGAATCCTTCCCTACCACTTGGGTTCTTTCCTTTTTTTATCTGCACATGCTTTACTCCCATTCCTGTGGACTATTACTGCACATATTCCTTTAATACCAAGTTTCACATCTTGTCCTAGAAGGTTTCCTCACTCTAGTTGATTAGACCTCTGCAGAAAGTGTACAAACATTCCATTGGTTTTTGCATTTGTCACACCCAATTGTCTACTCCAAGTAAATTCAGTCCTCTGCTTACCAGCTCTTACTTGGTCCCTGTTCTAATAAACAGTAATAATACTCCTCCTCATTTTCAGAACGCAGGATGGTAGGCACCTTTTAATCATTTCTATAGGCTTAGCCATATGATTTCAAATTTGCTTATGTAATAAAACCAAGGGCAAAGACTATATAATGAGGTCTTACTTGACAGGTAAGTTTACAAACTTCTATCAGTCACACCAGCTTTGATACAAAGTTGATACACAGATGCACTCAATTGATTTAAAAAAAAAAAAAGAGAGAGAGAAAAGTTTTTCTTTCCTGGAATGTCTCCCAACTGCTCATCTTCAGAAGACGTAACATCTTAGGGTAGCCATCCCACAAACAGCTCAAGAACTGCATGCTCACATCACATGTTACCTGAGCTTTCCCTTTGCTGAGAAACTGCCTTCATGTGATGTAGCTACTTTTAACTAATTCTAGCTTGCTATTTGTCCAATTTAAAAGGAGGAAGGGATGATAAATAAATCACTTGCTGTTGCACCACTACTTCTAGAATCTTTTCAGCCTTAGGTTCATACCTGGAATAGAGCATACCTTCCTTCTCCACTCTGACAGCAGAGTTGTCAATCAGTGAGTGCTCTGCTCTGATGCAGCTACAACTACTTGGCTGTGGCAATAATGGTTTCTCCTCTCCCTTCCCTCTTGCTTCGATCTGTGTGTTGCATTTTTATTTCCTTGGGCTGCAGTACCTGACTAGGATGAAGAGGAGGGGCCAAAAGTGCCAGTAGCCTGCAGAAGAAACTTAATCACACGCCAGTGCTCCAAAGAGCAATGACAAAGCAAAACCAACACGGAGTCATTTGTGCATATGAAGTACTAAAGTGATGTTAAATCTCATTGTTTGGTAGGCCTGGTCTTCCCGATCAGCATTGCCTCCTGATGGGAAATTTTTTTTTTAAAACAGAGAGAGAGAGAAGAGAAATTCACACCGGACCCTTTTTCAAGAGCTAGTGACACCAGGAAAGAAAAGCCCTCAAGTTTTCCTTCTGTACCTTCTGAAAAAAAAAGTCAGTACAAAGGAATAAACAATTTGGAAAAATGGGAAAGTTAACTTTGCATTTTCTAAATCCTTAGAGGGTAGCAGAGACTGAAGTTTCATCAATATATGAACTTAAATAGTATGGTAAAAATAAATGTAGTTCAGATCCTAGCTAGCTAAAAAAGAAAAAGCACATTTCGCTGAAGGCCTTCTACAAAAGAGATGTATTAAACCAGGAGAGAGGACAGCATTTTGCCTCTTCTTTGGCAGGTACAACATAGTAGAGTAAGTTTTTAATATTAGTACTACTTTTATCCTTCTTTCAATAACATTGCTAAAAGTGCAAAACTACAACTATTTTTAACTATTTATAAGTAGCATTATTGCTCCTTATTCAGGAGGCAGAACTACAGCACTTCCCCCTAGAAAGAATGTTATTCCATTACTCATTCTAGTAATAAATTTATGTCAATCTGGGAGTCTGAAAGAGAAAGGAATTACCAAAATAGACGAGCTATTTAAAACCAAATACAGGACAACTTTTAATCATTTCATAAGATAAGCAAAGGTTTCTTTCTACAAGCCCTAAAGAGTTTACTAAGAATTTTTTTCATGAATGGTGCATGTAATGGAATCTAAAGTTATGTCGCTTGAAGAACAGTCATTTCATTTCTTCTTCCTTATAAAACTGATCTTCAGTTTAAAAAGTTATGTGTTTCTTATATTTAACAAAAACTAAAATTTAAAAAAAAAAAATTAAAAAAAATGTGTGGAAGCATGCAAGCCTCTCCCAACTCTAAGCACAGCGATGTGAACTCTAGGCTTTTAGTTCATATTTTAAAATATATCCTTTATTAGAAGTATTTAAAGTCTGGAGGCAAAAATAAAACCATGACAAAGTCCTGGCTTAGATTTCTATAACTTGATCTCATCCTATTTTTGTAAGTACGTCAAACTTCTTTTAAGTACCTCTGGGAAAATAAAAGCTTAGCATTCCTGTTGTTAACATAAAAGCTGAATTTTGGTTATTACATAAAGACGAAAATGATCTGTCATCTCCTTAAGCAAAGCAGTTTTAAGAATAAGGTCAGTACTGTCGAATTTATCTGGCTGACATTATCAATTATTTTTTTTCATAGTTGCATACGGATTAAGTTTTACATGATGTTCCAGGTCATTCACACCGTGTCCAAATTAACTTTATAAAATTACTCTTTTCAGACCATTTTTATTTTTGTTTTCGTTGTGCTTTTGAGGAAAGGTAAAAGACTCCCTTGTGCAACTCGCATATCATATTCTTACTGTATTAAACATGATTCAACTTGAATTGATATATCATTATAATTGCATGGGTTTTTTTGGTAAATTTACTTTTTAAAGTGCCAGTTGTAACGATTCTGCTCAACTATCAATCAATCCAAAGCCTTCACTGCGATGGGAGAGAAGTGTTAGGGGAAAGAGTGTGTTAGAAGGCCATGACTTACAGCACCAGCTGTTTCCTCAGACTAAGTATTTATGTTCTTGTTTGAGGGCCACAAAGTTACAGCACGTGTACAAAGGGAACAGGGAAAACAGACAGATGAAGACAAATGAATTCAGCAATGAGGAGTTATGCAATTAGTGAAGAGTAAGCGGGAAGCATGAATCATTCAGTGTTGCAATCATGAAAACCAGCAATATTACTGCAAGGTGATAGTGATGATAATTAATTGCATTGTATATGCTTGGCAAAGGACTCGGTGCTACGCAGAGCACTGCAAGCGCAGATAAAGCAGCGTAAAATGGGATGGACGGCATGTCTATTCTTGGCTGGTTCTGCTGTCCTTTTCTACGCCACTGCTTCATACTCCTCTGTCTATCTATAGTCCATGGCTCCAGTACAGCACCTGCCCACCCGAGGTGTCTCAGAGCACCAGTAAGGCAGGTAAGTGTCAGCAGGAGTCAGCAGTCATGAAGCACATGCAGATCTGGATAGTCTCCCTTGAACAATTTTATTTTTTTAGCTTCTAGCAAACGCTGTTATTCACGGCCATCTTGTACTCAGGTCAACATGACTCACGTCTTCTGCTGACCAACTGCTTTAGCAGTACTTCTGCGATTAACTTTTGGAACTCCAAAGAGCACCAGTGACTCCAGGAAATCCTCTGCAGTGAGCTACACCTTCTCTATAGACGCAAAATATCTGAAGCAATTAGGGGCATAAAAAACCAAAGGCAACGGATGCAGATCTGATTTACTCTGTAGACTTTTAGGCAGGGTATTATGAAGGTCTACATTCACAAGCAAGCAATTTTTTGTTTTTTTAAAAGCAAAAGTTTTGTTTATTTGTAAAGTTTAGGTGCTGCTAATGGAATCAGAGCTTTGAAATTTGCAAGTTAACCCACACACGACAAGCATCTCTCCTACTGCGTAACTTACACCTACCAATGCTCAGCGTTTTCCACTTAAACCAATAGCGTCAAACTCATTCTACAGCTCTTGCAACAAAAACTAATAAAAAAAGTTTCATGTTTATCTATGGTTTTCAACAAGGAATGAAGCTATACTACTTCTGAAGCTGAAGAACATTTAAAGCACTTAGTTCCCTAGATGGTCGAACAACTGCGATGTTGCTTTTGCAGTAAAGCTGAATTCCAGATTTTGGGTAATTTGATGTCAGCCAACATATCCTCCCCAAAATCTAACCACACAGGACTCCCTTTCAATAGTGCTTACCCATTTATGTCCAATGATGCTTGCAAACAGTTTCTAGGCAGTCTTTGAAGTAGTACCTTATTGTACTGCTCATCAAAACCACCAAAGACTTAAATAATTATTAGGTCAAGGAACACCTCCATAATTTCTACCGGACATCCAAGTCCAAGCTGAAATTCCTGATGCATTCACAAAATTTTCTGTTTTACTTAATAGTGTTTAGGAAGGGCAGAGTTTGTTAGTCAGGGCACAGGAAGATAGATATGTGCCTTGATCTCTTAATCACTGTGGGTCACAACCCAGGGCCAATTCCAAAGTGACTTTTTATTGATATTTACAGTTGGTCTTTGACTGCACATTCTTAGCCCTCCCTTCTGACCCAGCTAGCACTTGCATGGTCAGACACTAAAATGAGTTTGAAAACTAACCTAGCTGAGAAATACTTTTTCTGATAGATCAGGTGTCTGATCTATCTTGCAGTGTAGCCACACCAACACTTCCAGCAGTGTTGCTGGAACAATAGTGTTAGACACATCCTGTTCTCCTGCCTTATTATTATGGCAATCCCTGGCGAACAGCTGAGTATATAACATCTTAAATCACTGCACTTCAGTTTGCCAGAGTGTGTCTACCAGACCTTCAGCCTGAAGTCATTTTATTAAGCAGCAAATATTTTGCTTAAAAAAATATCACACAGCTCCTCAGCTACAGTCTTCAGCCCCGTTTTGGGATGGCTCCAGATAGCTGGTTATGTCTTCTAAATCAATTTCTAAAGCCATGGCACTGCATAGGTGTGCTGCTGTACCTGTCAGTCTCACGATACTCTCTAACAAAGCTCGGTGCAACTGATGCAGAGTAAATAAGTACTTCACAAATTATCTGAACTAATAACCTTTAGCTACCTAAAATACAAATGTTTTCCTAGAAATAGGAGCCTATTTAAATAGAGGGAATATGACAAGATTTGTTGTTACATCCTGAATTTACTGCCACAGACTAAAGAAGTCCATTCCTAATTACAAAGATTTCTGGAAGGTAGTCTAGTGGATAACAACGATTTGATTTGATAAAGTAAAATATTCCTGCTAACCAATATGTATCACCAATCAGTGAAAACTGAGATAAGTGCATACAAAATTGATTTTCTGCCTACTTGGAATCTTCAAGTTACTTATATCACACACACTGCTTAGTTTCCTTATCTGCATGATAGTTCTCCAGTAATATTTTGTTATTGATTTTGGAGAGTAAGAAATCACTAACAACTTCTGCTCATCGTGCACAACTTGCCAAAAGAGCTATCAAGCAAGTAGAACACAACGAAAGGAGGGATACTATATTTCCTTCCACTAAAATAAGACATTTCAGGTATTGTATGTGACTACTGATTAAAAAAAGTTAAAGTCAGAAGCAAAAATTTTAAATGGGAATAAAACTTTAATCTTTACCATGCCTTAGCTAGCCCTCCTCAAAACTTTTCAAATAATGGATCTTTTCAGAGTAAGATGCATCTCAGACTATTTTCTCTATGAAACACGAAGCAATAAGACAAATTAAAACCAAGGGACACGATATAGCTATAAATTTGCTGCAAATATCTTGCTACTTTATTCTTGCATCTTGTAAATATAATTTTGAAAAATGTTTCTGTATATCACTGGTCCTATCTGCACTGGTCAAAAAAGCCATGTCCAAAGACCAAATGGCTGGCTTCAGTACCCTACCTCTGTTAAAAAAAAACCAACAAAACCACACACAACAAAGCAAAATAAGCAACTAAAATGCAACCCCCACCCCCAACACGAGCATCCTTGAGAAAACCAAGACAAGTCATTTACCTTGTCAATCTAGGTCAGCTTCAGATAACACACAGCGGGGTGGGAAACCAGACATTCAGGGGACAGCACTGTTTGGGATTCACTAAGAAACTAAAATAACTACTGCCCACCATTTCCACTAAGATTTGAACACAACTGTATCTTGTTATCTAAAGATATATTACAGAGAAGAGAAAAAACAAAATCACAAATCAAAATCTAAGTCCACAGTAAGACTTTCAGCTACCTAACATCCTAGAAATTCAAGTGTACAGAATTCAAGACTATACTTGGCTTTAAAGATGCCTTCTTTACTTTCTAGAAATTGTCACAAATTTGACAGTACCACAGCTTTGTGCTGGTGTACACGCAAAGTGAGTGGAAAAAATTCTTTCACTGAAAATAGTAATAGTGTCCTAAGAAATTAATACTTTCCTGGAACACTGGAAAAATCTTCATGACTAAGGTGATGAAAGGTGTCAAACACCAACTAAGATGAACTTAAAAAAAAAAAGGAATCACAGGAAACTAAAATAATATTTTAAACTATTTAGTACTGTAAGTGCTTATATTTTATGCAGTAAGAGAAAATATGAAAAAACTATGACACAAAACCAAGTAATTCAGCAAACAGTGACAGACTGGCCATAGGTCTTTGCAGATTCTTCACCAAGTAGGGAAATTTCCAGAACATCACAAAGTTGGTAAAAAGTAAATCTGAGGCCCTAGGACCGGGAATATAAGAGCTACTTCTTGAAATATAAAGGACAATGAACAGAGAGCGCGTCCCAGATCTGCAGAACTACCGAGAAAGCAGCACAGAGATAACAGAAGTAGAAAAGCACAACTGAGCATAGTCACAAGGAAGTAGGGTTGTGTCTGGTTCTCAGACAGCTATCTACATTCAATGCTAGAAACAAGCAGGATAAATGGAATGAGCGAGAATACACAGGGGAATTTATCATGTAAACGGCTGTGTAGTGTGCTGATCTCACTAGACAATATCCTAATAGTAGCAGCAGATAAAGTAAAAAATCTTCTGGTCTTAGAACAAGAAAGTAGTCTGCATAACATCCAAGAACAATCTCAACATGATTTGCCTCTGTCTCTTTCCACTGTATACCAGAAGACAAGAAATCTGCTACCTAACTTCTGGCCAATTTTATGATGTATACAAAAGGTGACTGACATCCATGTTAGGTGAGACACTGTTGACACCCAGATGCTAATCGCAGGAAAATGGAAGGAGAGCTACTGGGGATGGAGAGAAAGTCAAGCCACTCAATCTGTTCATTAAGACAGGTAGGTGTCTTTAAGGTCTTCACAGATACTTGACGATGAGTGTAAGTAACTGGACAGACACTTGATGCTTTCAGATTCCCTGGATGTCTCAATAGCTCTTGTCTATATATAGTAAACATGGAAGTTTTAATTTTTGCTTCAAAAACCTTTGACCTGACATTTTTAGAATAATGATAATAAAATATACTTTCATTCAAACAAGAAGAGTATTTTACATACAGTATTTGCTTCAAAAGAATCTGTGAAACTGTTCAATTTTTCCAGGAGGTGTCTAAGTGCTAAGGCCTCCATCCATAACACTTGGAGTGTTAGGGTCACTACAGGACACTACAGTATCATGGCAGGGAGACAAAAACTGGCAAGGACACCATTTTCACTCAGTACCAAAGAAACCAGACCAAAAATACGGTACAACTGTGGCACTGTATCCAGGTTGTACGAACAAAAATTTCACAAAGGAAGAGGAGGTTGGGCTGGATGCAGGATGTTGGGACTAGATGACCTCCACCAGTTCCTTCCAACCTACTTGATTCTGTGTTTAAGAAAAGCTCAGAGATCCAGTTAAAAGTTAAAGAACGTTTCAGGGTTTTTTTAATCCATATAAAAGAGACACTACCTTAAAGGCAAGCTTCAAGAATGATCACATAATTTCTTTACACATGGAAGACCTTGACCATCTCTCTCTAAAGTAAACTTACGTCTTCCCAGAATTAAGAGCACTGAACATAGGAAGATTTTACTTCTGGTATTCCTTAAAAGAACATCTAAAATTTAGCAAAAGAAACTATTATTCTTCCTCTAAGCACAGCTTTATCATTATGAAAGCACGTAATTCCTCTAAACTTCATTAATTTTATTCACAAAGGTAAGAAAGGAGCTGTCAAAGAAGCTGACCAAAGAAATGTTCATTCTTTCTACAGGTTTTTCACAGATTCACGAGGTTGACTATGACCTGATAAGATGTACGGACTGCAACTTCAATAATAGCATCACTGGGGAAGGCAGACAACATTTAAGGCCTCAAGAAGCATTCAGAGAATAATTTCTAGAAGCAGTTGTCTATACACCTTCTTCCGCATATGGCTGTTCACTACCTTATTGAAATGACATATGGAAGCACAGAACATACATTTAGGTGATAGCACATGAATAATCTAGTGTTACGGAACTTCAAAGTTAACACGATTGTCTCCTTTTCTATCCAACAGATCACTCAAACACAGCTTGACTCATCAGTAAGTACAGACTAATAAAACTGATCCCAGGCAGGTGAGTATACAGGTGAGCCTGGTATAAAGCCAGTTTAAATGTAACTGCAATCCTGATTTTTGCATAAATCCTTTCATCAGTTCCCATCCCAAACAAGCAGAGTGACTACTACATATATATTTAATGAATTATCAATAAGGTCTCTGAGTTTTTGCAGCATCTTAGTGTTTTAAGCCAGAACTTCAAGAAGTTCCAAAAAAATCTGATTTTATTAAGTATGAAACTGATCCCAAAGTTCTCCATTTGCTGCATACTTTTGAGTCTGCAACAGGAAAAATTTACTGTGGAAGCATGAATAATTGTATGACAAAGCTTCAGGCATACAAAAAACTATAGAATATACTTTTGGCATTCACTAAGAAAAACATCCCTTCCGAATGACCTAATCATGGAAGAAGATAAGGTGTTTCCAGCTGGGGTGGAGGAGTGCGCTTCTCTGTTATTCTCTTGTATATCATCAATTCTTATGGAATTTTTTTCTCCTCCATAATTCAATCTAATATTGATCGACGAGATCAATATGTGGCTAATGCTCTGTAAATGAATCAAATGCTTATATCTCAATTAAAATGCTGCAGTTTTAGAGCTGCACTGATATTACCAAACAAAAAAGTATTTTTTCCAGGGTGGCAGTACTGTTTCTAAGGTCTGAGGTTCCTATTTTGAAGATGATGATCTTAGGAGAATCCAGTTTTGTGGTACTCTTCAGAATACAACAGTGCACCAGTAGTCATGGCTTCCAAACATAGAATAATTTCTTTGATTCTGGTTTTCTTGCCTAGTCTGTATAGTGGTTTGTTTTTTTTTTTTCTTGGAAAAACAAAGTACAACACAAGCCAATATAAATATTGTCCTAAAAGCTGGTAGATTAAGAATACTGTTAGCAATAGCAAGCAAGAAGCTCTCTGAATACAACCATAAATCCACCCTTTCAGAGATGCATTCCATATCCAACTACTTAAGAGTCAAAATGAAGTCCACGTTAAACTGTTTATTATGCTTCACATTTTGACCAATTTTCTTTCAGTGTGAACTTGGAAGGCTTTTCAAAATTGTCTCCTATACAGAAAATACATCTGTGCCAGACCATGTTAGTCAAAATGGAATAATTACATATTATATGTCCATAGCAATTAGTCTAATCTATTAAATAATTCTGTTACACTGTACATGCTTAAAAATCATAAATATTTCAAGTGACTTTTTGTTAACTGATTACAGATACTCTTCTTTAAGATCACACCTGTTTAAACAAACTGATAAGAACATTCATGTGAACAGTACTTAAAAGTCTCATACTACTACCTTAGCTATAATGGGAGGTTTGTTTTAAATATACATCCTGATGACATCAGGACTGGAACAGCAGCATCCTCAAGAATGCTGAACAAGAAGGTTGCTTTCAATGCAGAAAAATGTGCATTGAATTCCTCATTGGCTTTCAAACACTGATATAAAGCTGTGGTAATGCAGCACTCTTCAAAACAATGTTAGGGTCCTGACCAGAGAAGCGGTTCAAAAATGTGTATGGCAGAGCTTGGTTTATTTTTCTTTTTTAGAATGTCTCCATGTAGCTAAAAGCTCCCCTGCTAGCCTAATTTAATGCTTTCATTTTTCTAATTATGCTGAAACATCAGTTATGAGCCTACCTGATGTTTTGGAGAATTTGCTGTGCTGGGATTGATATTCCGCAATGCCTAAGAGTAAAAATAAGATGGATAAAAATTACTTTAGCTGCATGGTTTGCCTATGCAGGTTGTCTTATAAACACCATCTTGTAGTATCAAGCCCCCAAGACAGGCCAGATGAGACAGGAATAAGGGAGTTAAGAAACTACGAAAATGACGACACAGTGAAACAAAACTCACAGATTTACCAAGGATGCGTATTTGACAGATAAGCTTAATGACCAGGGAGAACAACACGAAGGGAACTGGCTGTCACCTGGTCCAAAGTTAGTCAGGCTCTCAATGGCAACTGAGGCAAGAAGACAATTAGAAGGCCTACCTAAAAGCATGCTAGGACAGAGTAAAATGTTTTTTGGTGGATTAATTGCAAAGCAGGAACAGCAGAAGCCCAGGCGCTTAAGCAGAGAGAAAGTCCTGATGCCACCTTTGCAATATATTCTTACCTAGAGGACTACAAAAAGTAATGGCTGTAAAGATGACCCATCTTACACCAAGAGATGCTGAAGATTCCTACAAAACAGGCCTTGACTACAAAGGGGATAATGGGAGTCAGATTCCAGGACAGAACACTTCAGGTGATGAAGAAAGAGAAAAACTGTCTTTGAGGATGTTAAGATATTATCCTCTTCGGATACAAGGCCCATCACCCACAGTGAAAAGGGAACAGGGTAAGATTTTAGAAGGTTTTCCTCAAAGAAAAGATTAGTGCTTTCTCTGGCAGTGTCAAAAATACAAAGAATATCTTAAGTATCTAGCACAGATGGTAATAACTCTAAAACATTCAGATGGAAAAACTGAAGCAGAAGACTTAAAATCAAAAGGAAATCAAGCCCGAATTAAAAATCTAGAGATTTCAATGTCCAGCCCTACCCTTTAACATTTGCTACAGCTCTATTCGTATAGCAGAAAAATACTGAAAGGAATTAGCTTATAGGCTAGTTATGAAGTTTGAAATTCTTCATCATAAGAAACAGGTTCAAAACACAACTCGAGTGATTCTGTTGTTCTGTGCTCCACTCCACAGTTTAACAAGGTGTCTCCTCAACGTGTCTTACGTAAACTTTAAAAGTGCTCTCAAATCCTGCAGACTGTGACGGGTTATAAAAGCGAAAGACTTCCCTCCACTTAAAAGGGAGAACACTAAAGCAGCTGTGGGAAACAACTTCATGACTTTTTGCATGGCTCAGATCTCAGTGAATATAAAATACGTTCTCAAGAGGAATGTCCAATCAGACCAACAGTCCATGATGTCATCCTAACAGTAACAAAGCCTGTTCTTGGAAAGTTTTGTTAGACGCAAATGAGGGAGCAAAATCCTTCAGTCTGATGCTTTCACTACCAAGTTGATATCAACAGAATGAATTCAGACCTTTTTAGATCTCAAAGCTTTTTGTACAGGCACTCATCTTTAAGACTCACTGAAACAACAACTCAGCCAAAACAAAATATAACAGACAAAAGAAATAGTGGAAGTAGTTGTCTAACCTGTGGCCTCACCTGCCGAAGCAGTTCTTGATGCTTCAGTCTCAGCCTTTCCTTCTCCATCTGTAGCTGCTGAAGTCTCATCTGTTGTTGCTGATTGGAGCTGCTCCCACCCATCACACCACCTTGGGGACTCTGAGGAGCCAGAGGGGGTGGCTGTTTCACTGGAGCACTTTGGCTGATTCGCTGATTCATGGCTAAGGAACCAAAACAATAAACATTTAAAAATTAAATTCAAACAAATACATGCAAAGAAAGTGTTATCCCTAGAAGGTATATATTAAAAACTTTGTCAAATTACAAGCCATGACACTACAAAACATGCAGCTTCGCTGATGTTCAGAGTGTGTATGCTTGCACGTGTTACTCCTGTGAAATCAATACAAGTGTCTCATGTTTAAGAGTATGTACTTCTAAAAACTTCTGAAAAGTTAAATGCGTAAGTTTTTGAAAAATTCAAAAGTGATAGTAAAATATTTCAAGTTTAATTAGAAGGATCTCTCTCTTCTTCCTAATAAACTACTCTCAATTTAGACTTAAATAATACAACATCACATGTGAAATCTTAAAATCACTAAACTCAAAAACACATAGATGACAAAACAGACCCTCTCACTTATGTCAAACTACATTTGTTTAAAGGCTACCATTCTTCTCAACATGGTGCAGGTCACACAAGAATCATTCACATTATTGTCAGATCAAGTTTTGAGTGTTACAAACTCCATTTAGGGCATCTTGATATGTGAAAATAGAGCTGGTATAGAAATAGCAGATGAATTATACAGCCAAAATTCTGCCATCGACATAGGGAACACGTTGGTAGTGCTCTGTTTTCTTTTACCCCATAGAAGTACACGATGCATTTTTTAGGGGGTGTGAAGAAAAAGAATTGTCTTGTACGCCTAATGCACAATGAGAACCCATCTTCCCTTTCTCCAAGAAAACACAGCCAAAGATAATTTTATTTTGTAAAATAATGCACGACTGGGATGTATCTACTTGACAGGCCTCATTTTTCCCCAACATGAGACCGGTATTGTTAAAGTCGACAGAGGCACTGAGTTCCCATAGTGAAACAGAGGGCTGGGAAAGGCTGAATGTATTACAAGAGCACTATTTGCAGGGGTTTTCAATTTTGGAATTAGCTCTCGGATCCTGTTGTCTGGAAAAGCCTGAATCTGTTAGCATTCACAGTATACTGCAGAATGTATTTGCCAAAGCAGTGATGGGATAGTGGTAGGGTGTTTGTTGGCTTTTTGTTTTGTTGGGTTTTTTTTCTTTTTCTTTCCCCTAGTAATGTGGATTATGTTTTCTGGGTACTAAGGAAAAAGGGTGTAGGCTTCTTTTAGGATGACAGGTTGATTTGCTGCAAAGAAAACCATCTGTTGTATTAGTCCGAATTAATGTTTTCATCATATATAGAGGATTCCTGGAACACCAGCATTTCTAACTATTAAAAGAAAGGAGAACTATCTCATAAAGAAGCTGTATCACCTTTTCTTTGAAAAGTCCTTCTGTCTCCACTGCCTTTTGAATGTTCAATTTAAGGTACAGTAGTGCTTTTCTTCTGTTTCAAGAAAGCCTAAACATATTTATCCCATAATAGCAGTGAAAATGGCTGTGGCTGACAGCCTTGCTCCCTTTTGCCTTAGCCACAGCTCATCTCTCCATTGAGAGGTAACATATGAAGAAGAAATGCCATATGCTCACTGCAGTGAGAACAGAAAAGAAAAAAGTCAAAACCAGTTAGTGACTCTCTATACCTTTCCAACTATTCTACAGGTCCAGCACAGAGCCAATAGCCTAATGGACAAGTTGGCCATGTTTTCATGAGTCAAGTTAAAATGAAGTGTCAAATGGCTTGAAACAACTTGAAATAATCTTTTGTGTAGTTACTTGTGAGAAAGCTTCATACATATGACTATAAATACAATAAAATTTCCTGTAAAGGCAAGTGAACAGGTAAACTAGGAATAGAAACTGAATCCCAGTATCAGGTAGAAACAACAGTGAATACAAAAGGCTAGAGATTCAACTCCAACCTGCAAGTCCCATCCTGACTCAGTGGGAGATAAAAATGTGGGGAAGATGACATGCTGTGGATTAAAGCTTAAAACCAAGCAATTGATCCTACGACACATCCAGCACAGCTTCACCATCAAAACTGAACTTTAGGAATATGATAACCAAGATAAGCCAATTGACCAACTTGGTGACATGAGCTGTGGTCTCAAGGCCAGCAACAGGACAATACAGGACAGCTTGCTTCTCTGCTAACAGACACACAAGGTTCACGTGCCTCAAGACACCAGAAACTGTTAAGCAAAAGTTTCCACAGGACCAGCAGCTGTCCTGCAAGGATGTGAGCAGTGAACTGTAAATATAGGCTCTAGAACCTCCACTGGGTCATTTGCGCTGGAAAACTGACAGCCATTAGACTACCTACATACACCAAATCAGGGTAAAGTTGAAGCTAGAGAGAGCAATGCAAAAAAATAAAGGTAGCCCACCAAGCAGCTCTAGACAAGCCAGACATGACACTGCTGGAATGGGGAACATATATATCTCCTCCCTTCTCTCTTTTTACGCAGAATCCTATCAAGTCTGGAACCTTAAAAGCAGACAGTGAAGGGGTTATAGAAGGGGACAACAGAAAACAGCTGCCTTCTCTTGTCGTTAGCTAATTCTGCAATTCAAGCAGAAGTCTGTAGCACCCTTCAGAAGTTCGTGTTATTAAACAAGATGGAAAGTCAACTACATTGAAAAGTAAAGAGGTTCGAAAATTACAACCACCCAAAAGGAGCACATCTAAGTGAAAAGCAAACTACCTAGCTTGTAAAAATTAAGTACCTCAAGCTGAAAAATGTCAATTTTCTTTTGGCTAAAGAGGCCGCCTTTATGGTCCAGTCTCCAATTATGTAACTGTTTTCAGAGTCCCTGACTCACACAGTTCACAGCCAAGTCATGTTACAAATAACCTCATAAAAATTTAAGTTTCTAATCTCAAATACTTAAGTACAGTGTCACTAAAATCCCTTCAACATGTCAGAAATTTGTTTTTTCCTATATGCACCATACAAGTATTACTTCTCTATGTCTCTTTTCTACTAATATGCAGCTTTGGAAATAATTTCTTTCTCATGCCAAATTCTTCATATTTTTATATACCTGTAACTTTCTGATAACTGCTTGCACTATTTCTGGTTCTCTCTGATGATAGTTTGCTCCAGTCTTTCCATCTACTGACTTTGCAATTAAAATTATAAGAAACAAATAATGTTTGAAGTTTTTAATTTTATTCCCTCATCCCAGATCCCTGAAATACCTTCTAATGTTCATTTTGAAAGTAATGTTTCTAACTAAAAGTGCATCTAAACTAGGAATATATTAAGATACTGAGACTTCATTGTATACTTAATATCCATCAATAGACATTGGGAGAAAATGCAATTAAATTATTTGATAACTCTTCAAAAATTCAACCTAAAAATCTAGTTTCTAAATTCTTAGTCAGGTATCCATTAAAAGGATTTTTCTGAGCATTTCATTATTTCAAGAATGCAAGTGGAAAAGAAAATTGACAAGATTTAAAATTGTTCTCAGCACAAACCATGGGGATGTTTTTTATGTAAGGGAACTATTTTTAACTATGAAATTCAACTAAAAGTTTGTACATTAAAAGAAGATAATGCTAACTGAATTTTATGACTTAACAACATACCTAAGTGAAGCACCAGTGGGAAAAACCCAACCATATTAACATTGCATGATTTTCAGCTACCTTGGCTGACTACACACCAGTGTGTGTTTCAACCGAAAAAGAAAGAAGAATGTAATATTCTATAATTTCCAACATAATATTTAATGAAAAGATGGAAAACACATCTCATTTCAAGCAACAGGAATAAACAAAGTGTTTCAAAACTTGAAAGGTTTTTTTGGTGGTGTTTTTGTTTTTTCGTTTGTGTTCTTTTTTTTTCCTTCTGAGTTGTTTTGTGGTTTGTTTGGTGTTTTTTTTTAATTATCAATTTCTGTTACTTACTGAGAATGTGACTGCAGAACTCTGAACTCAAAAGAATAAGCTTATCAGTGTAATCTCAGATAAGAACATTTTATTTTTTTCCTTACCTCATGGGTTTGCAATGATCCTGACACACAGTGCTCTTTTTCCAAGTACTTTGAATTCAAAAGGCAAAGAGCTTCATTTATCTATTAGTTAAGTCTTATCAGCTTTCTACTGCATCCTCTTCCTTACCTTCCACGGCTATGGAAAGCATTTAAATAAGGGGCTCTGCACCCACACAGCGAAGGCTGCAAAGACCTCACAGGCAGAGAAGGAACAAACAAGTCTTTGTTTCTAGAAGAGAGGGATTTGAGGGAGGAGGAGGGGCAGATAAGTTAAAAACCACGGGCAACTAAAGACAATAAAATAAGATCTTGCTGCCCTATAACATGGCTTAGCTTCACAATCTGCAGAATACAGTCAATTGCAACAGCTGCAATATGCTTTAGAGAATAGACAATTAGTGATCTTCAAATGTTACACATTAAATGTTCCGTTCAAGTTCGACAGCAAATGCTTTTTCTCTACTATAGCAGGTATTTGACAGTAACTGAAAAAAGTTTAGACTGCTGTCTACATCCTCAATGGGAAAAAAAAAAAAAAGAAAAAAAATTCTCAAAAACCCAACTCAACATACAAACAAAACATGAGAGAAACAATTACCAGTCACTGGTGCTAGAGAGAAAAGGCCAGCAGATTGTTAACAACTCATATAAAGGGCTAATTCTCTCCCAAGATCCGATGTCAATTTAAATCACCCGTTCCAGGGCAGTGACAGTATGCAGAATCACATGCAAAGATTGCTGTAGAACACTCTTAATGATTAATAGACACAGCTGAATGATTGTCTTTTGTATTTATCATTTTACCTTTCAAAACTAGAACTAATTTTAATCTGTAATTTTAAAGACATTATTTATTTGAACAAACAAACAATAAGAAAAAAGGTCAGGATTTGAGCATACCATGATTTACTCTTCTTAATAAGAGGAATCCATGTTTTTATTGAGGGAACTGAAAAAGAATACTTGTCCACTTCAGTTCCGTTTGGAAACTAGACAGTTTTCGGTCATCGATTTTTGGCTATGACCAGGGTTTTGAATGGTGCTAGTTTGCAGCACTGTAAGAAAGGCAAAAATCCTGCTCGAATGAATTGAAAAGAGTTGTTAAGAAAAAAATAAAAACAAAAAACCACACACCAAAAAAAAAAAAACCCAACAGAGGATTTGAAAGATTAAGTCTCGAAACTAATAAAAACTTATTAGAAGTGTGTCTTGGAGTGATTCTTTCTTTAGAGAGACTTTGTACAACAACTTGTTTAATCAGGATATAAGTCATGTTTCTGGATTGAATTCTTTACAATGCATTGCTATATTACTTTAAGGAAATCCCACTTGCAGTTGCACAATGCTGCTGTTACAAAACAGCCTAAAAATTAGCACAATAAAATATTCTATAGTTTCCAATCTCTGTTTAATCTGAGAATCCTGAAGGTTAGAGTAAGGGGGAAAACCTGAAACATTCAGGTTCATTCTGCCGTCTTAACTGTACAAACGAATCTTAATGTCTTAGTCAGGTAAAAAGAAATATTCATACACTCCTGAGCTGGACTCTTGGTTAAAACAAGATATATCCAATGAAAATACTATCTATTACAGAAGCATGTACAAACTACAGACTATTTACTCTGCATTTATTAATTACTTGTATTCAAATGAAATTAACATTTTTCTTTTTGTTCTGCTATCACTATGGCACCTGCTGATTAAAACAATATAAATTAATTTAAGTGGTTCTTTGCTTTCTTTCATAAATCTACCTTTGTTTTTAAAAGTCTTTCTGTATCCTAAAATGCAGAGGTGCAACAGCTGGATTGATTGATTACCACTAAGACTCTATAGCATCAGACAGACAGACTCTTAACACACTGGAACCTAAAACTGGAGTAAAATGCTGCTGCAGTTGATCATGGATTTAACTTTTTTTCCCCATAGAAGTCAACAGCAATATTTATAAAGCATTTTAACTCAAGGTATGCCAGTTTCAGAAGAACTGAAATATTCTGGCCAGACAGAAAAGCAAATATAAATGAGATTCAGAAGCAGTGTAAATAGCTCTAAGAAACTTCCACTCAGGCTTGCATATAAAACAAAACATTTTCCGTTCTCTAAAACGGAATCAATTTTAATTTTGGAAATCTAAACAATTTCTAAAATGTTTGACTTTACTTTTTAAATCTTCAAACAGAATGGAACTGATTATTAGCACTACAGGACCGTATGTAGGATGCACTGCACAGGACAGATTATGAGAAGGAACCTCAACTAAGGTCATGTAAGTTTAAACTGTATGCGTGAAACACTGAAGATGACAGAAACTGTGGGACTCTGAGCTCATCAAGGACCCGTGTATGTACACTGAAAATCTGGCAAAATATATTTAAGGAAAGCTGGTCTACATTTTAGAGCAATGTTTAATCAGCAGAGTCTACATAACGGTATTAGCTGCAAACAGTTTCACTGCTTAATGGCCACATAGTACTTCCTGGGTTAATTAAGCCAAAAGACAAGCTTCTGTATAATTTCCTATAAAATAATATGAAAACTTTTGCTTTAATGCAGGTTTCCTTCATTTTATTTGAGTGGAACAAACCCTGTGTATAAGCATAAGTACATCAGTATCTTTAAAATCTCACTCATAAGGCCATTTGAAATGATTAAACAGGAATCACAAAACCCAATGTGAAAAATAAAAAAAAAAAAAAATCAATAGTATACTGTCAAGACAAAGTAAAACTTTTTTTCTCTATGTGAGAAATTGAAATCATGTTTCAACATGACTAAATTCAAGGAGGAAAAAAGCCAACACTTCCTTGAATTTTAGATTATATACGGTTAGATATAGAGTATATAATTAGTGTGTATATATATATTTAGATTACAGATAACGAATTATGTGTTTAAAACAATGCATCTTCAGATTTTAACGTAGCATGCTCATTAACAGAGACATGCAAGCTGTGGTGTTAGAAGAACATGGTGGAAAAAATGGCCCTATTATGTATGAATGAAGTTTTCTTTCACTGTCACAGCTCTTCTAGAACAGCACTGGAAGTATGCATTATTTTTACTGGCATAAAGACATCATTATCAACAAACCTTCATCAAACAGAGTTAAATTATTCTGAAAACAAAACCAAACTCAAAACAGGTATAAACATTACATAAACCTACTGCAATGACAAATGCTTAATAAAAGTAGTTTGTTTTGTTTCCTTTATTAGTACACAAATATTCTACCTAAAGTAGGTAGCTGCATCCTTATGCAATACTTGTGGACAGATTTAACAATTTCTTTAGTGAAGTCTTTTCAGTAAAGAGGTCTAAATACATCCTGCTTTCAAACAAAACAAGATTTCTCTTTCTGATATGATGATGACCGACTAACAAGCATTTATTGTCACTGCTATAGGGGCAGCACTCTCAATTACAAAGGGATGTTTACCAGCGCAATTTCGTCTGCCTCTCTTCTTCCAGAAGAAATTGTTCTTCTGGAACAAAAGAGACAGGGAAGGGAAAAATCTGATAGCAATAGACCTTTCATATGAGTCAAATCTACTTTGTTTTAGAGAGTATGTAAAGATGATATGCTGCTGCATTTGAAGATCAAAACCAACTGTGTGTGGTTCATGGTCTGCTTCTGTGCAAAAATGGAAGGCATATCTGCAACTTAAAAA
This sequence comes from Baryphthengus martii, assembly GCA_013396935.1. NCBI lineage: Eukaryota > Metazoa > Chordata > Aves > Coraciiformes > Momotidae > Baryphthengus > Baryphthengus martii. Next base: position 233,779 of record VWZK01019576.1, read on the forward strand.
AAGCATCACTGTAACCAGACATAAGGTTCGAGCTTTTTTTTTTTTGACCAGTCTAGAGTTCTAGTTCTGTGTTGCCCACAAATCTGCTTCTGGTAAAGATCATACAAATTAATTTGAAGAAATGCACATTAAAGTGCTAGACAGGTAAAGCGTAAGAAAGTAACAGTATGGAATACTTCCTTTTAATTTCCAATACTTACAAATTAGTAGATGGTCTGAAGCTTGAGCTTTAAAGTGCATTTCAAGTTTGTTGTGTGGTTGGATTGTTTTGTTGTGTTGTTTTGGTTTTTTTTTTAATGAAAATGATAAACATGTTTCAATGAAATCCACACGTGCATTTTATTTCAGCATTCCTCAACAAGCCCATCTCCTTGTTTCAAAGGTATAACATTCTTAAATTACAAAGAAGGAAGCAGAAAATCCTGATGTTCATTCTCTATGATTCTACTGTTATCATTACCTGTATTCCTTTTCCTATTTGTGCAGTTCCAGTAGCTACTGTACATAGAGCCCTTGTGGCACTTTCCATACTGATATTAAATCCTGTCTTAGCTTCCCCCCTTCATCCCAAATTCACACAGAACTTCAAAAAACATGAACAAAATCTCTAAGCAGGAGAGATAAAAATAAAGTCAAGGTAATGATCTCAATCAGAGGTCATACCTTTTGCTTCATACCCCATATGGCAGTTCTAACATTTGAAAGAGCAGAGGGAATAAGATTGGACCTGTGTAACACTGGTATCACTAGAACAAACCTATAAAACTGAAGTCTGGAATAAAATAACAAGAGAACTGAAACAGGATCTTGTTTTACTCCAAATTCCCACAGACAGACTTGTCTGACTGCTCTAATGGAGCACTATTATTTAAACACGAGACTTACACTAACCCAACAGAGACACAGAAATCAACTACCAGGTTCCAGTATTTTCTCACTTCAAGTTCACTGTCCCATCTTTGAATTTAAAGAATTAATCGTCTTCAAAAACCAAATTATTTCAGGCTGCATATCAAAACCAAGTCCTATCACCTGCAAACTTAAACGACAGTTAAAATCCCTTTAATGGTATTTGATACAAAACTGATTCTTGGAAACTTCAGCAAAGTTGAATGATTCCAAGCTTAACTGGACCTAGGAAATTTAATTTTATAGACAAAGCAGATGTTGTTCTATTTTACCAACTCCAGTCACTCAGAATGCATAGTTTATTTGCTTCCTACCCAGATGTTCTTCAACTATCGAGAATACATATTAACTTATCTGGGAGGCTTAAGAAAAACAGTAAGATCTGTGAAGAATGACCAATAGGACAAGCTAGTAAAAGACAAAATAGTCCAAAACACAGGCTCAGTCTGACAGTTCTATTACCTTAAGGAAATCTTCTTTAAAAAAAAGTCATTTGAAGCGCCTTACTATGAGGTCTGCAAAGGCACCAAGAAGGTAGGACCACATGTTTGTACCAGATGCTTAAACAGACAAGAATCCTGCTGACACAGGCCTAAGGACCCCTCTCTTCCCACCCCCATTCCTTTGATCCCATGTCATCTTTTATGATTGCCTGTGCTTGGCATAAGAAAACCCTCCTCTCACACTTGGTTCTTTCCTAGATTTTAAAGTTCGTGAATTATAACACAAAACTGTTCTAAAGTCAAATACTTTTACTTGGAGAATCAACACTGCGCCACAGGAAGATTTCACTGCCATTTAAGTGATGAAGCTGAAAACCTCAAGCCCATTTCAAAGATGTTAAATCTGAGTCTTGGAACAAAGTTTGTAACTTCAACTTGAAGCACTCAGGTTTTAGACCCAGTCGGCTCCACAGCCAGGTATTTGGAGAGGGACTCTTATCCAACGCATCAGTCTTTAAAGCTTGCGTCAGGCTTAAAAGCCTGCTCAAAGAAAGAATCCATATAAAATGCATTCTTTTATTTCTGCTTAAAAGCATGAATACAATACCCAAAGTCCCCTTCCCAAGTAAGGCAGGAGGTGTGTCCACCTGAAACAATGGCTTCAAATTTATCCTCCTTCCTCTGTCGTTTCTAGTCAAACTAACGGAATATTCCCAGCACCACTTAATGACAACAACAAAAAGTAGATGCACACCTAGTGGAGAAAATAAAGATGAATGCAAAGTTTCCATCTGCTGAGGAACATACAGAGACGTAAGGGCTGTCGCCCTGGAAGCTGGGAATTCAGAAGTAATAAAGGCAAAGAGTCTTCAAATCCCTTTCCGAATACTGGAACAGAAGAGTACGTTTGCACATACCATTCAATAGCTTTATTGTTTTCAATGGTTCTTCAGATTGGTGAAAGTGGCAATATCAAGAAGAACTGAAATTCTCCTTCATTTTCAAATCAAGGTTAGTATCACTGTAATAATCAAAAGCTTCAACAATACAAAGATGAATTCACCTAGGATTGCTTCTGAGAGTGTTAATAGTCAAAAAATAGTGAAACCCAAGCCCTTATATTAAAACACGGCAACAGAAAAGAGTATGGCGATCCTCGGGGCGGGGGGGGAAATCCAAGTGGATTTTCAACCTATGTTAAGCACAGAACGGTAAACTTCTAAGTCATTTATATACTATTTAGGGTCACAGCGCATATTTGTCGAGGATCTCCACATGATAAATAAATGCAAGGCTTCGTAAGTCAGCTCTGTTAAACAGATTTTTTTCTTCTTGCTGGAGTGACTTAAGGAGGTCACAAGTGATAAAGCAACAGGAATACGATTTTGTATTTTCTTGGCTCAAATGATAAAAACACAAACCACAACACTACGCATACAACTTAAGACTTCAAGGAAAACTCCTTCAAGCTCAACAGCAGCTAGCAGCTTGTCTCTATTTGCCGTCACTCTAGATCAGAAGAGTCCACATGCCCTCTTTTTTTTTTTTTTTTTTTTCCCCCCCTCCCTTCTTTCCTGCCCCTTTCGGTTACACTTGAGCTCTTTGACTGAAAAGGTCTGGAACAGATTAAAAGTCCGACCACAAAATAAAGAGCCTTGGCATGTACTCAAGCCTGTCTGGGATACACATACGCAGTGGGCCCAAAAAGGGAAGCTATGCAGCAAGAAATCTTTATGCAGGCTTTTGGATATTTCTAACTTCTTTCAGTTTAACTGCACAGCCTTAACATTTGATGGAGTTTCAGTATGCACAAGACAAGAAGCTTCTGCCCTCACAATTAGACCATATTATTTACAGAAATATAAAATAGTTTTGAGAAACAAGATTCATCTCTGTCAGTGAAAAGCTTTTCCACACTCCTTTTTAATGTCAGCTCATCAGTGGAAACTATAAAGTAATACAAAGAAAGAAAAATACACACCCTGCAAGATTACTTAAGTAAATATAATTGACCTGCCTCTTTCAACTGTAAAAGGCGACACTTAATTTTCAAAATGACTGCTTCCTTTTCAGCCTTATTCACGTATTAAGTAATTGTGAAGTTTCAAATTACCCACACACTCCTCTTGCAACACGTAAACAGGTCTGCAACTCGGGCCGGTGTTAAAGCCAGCAGGGACATTTGCCAAAGCTGACAATCTTCAATAGATGCCCCACCTTTGGGTTCAAGTTGCACAGTGGTTCAACCTGTCTACAAACCGGTGAGCGGTTTATAAACTAAGTGTGACAACCTGGTGTTCTCCAGTGGATGTTTAAAGCATGCACTCAAGTCCTACAGAACAAGAATCCTGGTTTCTAACAGACATCTCAGGAAAAAAAACAAACAAACAAACAAACCAAAACCAAACCAAAACAGAACAGTGACTGTTGAGTTTTTCAGTTCTGTGTTTATATGGCATTCATGGAGTTAATGCCGCTCCCAAAAGGGGCCCACAGTTGTTGTTAGGTCAACCCTTGTAAAGCTTCAAAGGCTTTGTATCCCCTCAGCCTGACCTACTCAGTGATCTGCACACTGTTTTCATTTAGTTGCGCTGAGTCCAAAACTAAAGCCTGAAAACCGCAATGATCTCTTCTTCTTTTTTTTTTTTTTTTTTTTTTTTTTTTTTTCCCCTACTGTTTTTTCCATGGCTCTGGAAAAGTAACTAAAATCCAAAGGAGTTGAAAATAGTAAGATATTGAGAAAACGAATCAAGAGCAAATTAATACTGCCAATAAAGCTTACACACACAGGTCATGCCATATATATGAAAAGCATTACAAAAGGTGAATTATCAGTTCTGTTTTGTTAAATTTTTACATCTAGACTTTGTGGTCCCTAAATTAGTATTTCTGTTTCCAGTATTACGTAGTCTTTACCCCACAAAAAGATTACCAAAGTAGAAACAAGTTAATAATTTTTCTCCATACTGTTTAAAATAGAAAGTTTTGTCATGATCATCACTGTGACAAGCTGGAATTATAAGCTGGTATACGTTTCAAGTATATTTGAGCAACATAAATTATTATTATTTGACAATGTCCTCTTAAGATGGCGCAAAGGAAAGTAAGTATTTGTTGGGGAATTAAAAATTCTTCTCTGGTAAAGCTTTGCACTTTTAAAGGGAAGAGTAAGCTTGGCTGAAACTATCTCTTAAGTAATTTCTGAATGCCATCAAGTTTGGGAAGCGTATGGACCGCATGGTAAAATACCAACCCTTAGCATTAGAAGCTTTGGGGACATACACTCCAAAGGATATATGCTAATCTTTTTTTAAAATAATGATTTAAATGAGGTCTCTATCATTCAAATTGAAATATATTTTAATCGCACTATAGGAAGTTTCCAAAATATGCCTGTAAAATTAAAGCTGAGCGAACTGAAGCGAATCAAATACTCTGAAGCGAGATGAACTTTTACCAAAGCGTGGGTCAAGCCTTGGGTCTAGCCAAGATGTAGTCTTGTTCTTATGGTTTATGTAGTAAATTTCTCCATCCTGGGTCATAGCTTGTTCCCATCCATCGGGGAGTGGGCCTGCAATATAGAAGGAAGGAGTTGATGGTGGGCTCTTATTTGCTCCAGCTGAAATTGATCTAAAAAAAATTCCAACATTTGACATATATAACAGTACATGAAACAGAATAGTTTCAAGCTCATGTCTAACATTTCTGGGATAAGGGCAAAGAAGTGGCGGGTGGGAAATCAAAGAACAGAAAACATTGCTATCATCATTTTGATTTAGGATTTGGAGTTTAATTTTATAACTTGTTTGCATTCTTTCATATGCTTTTGACACTCCCTTTTGCTATAGCGTTATAGTACAAAACCAGCAATAAGTCAAGCCTGCCAGAATGAAACCAGCATGAGCACCAGGAAAAAGAACAAGCACAGAGATATTCTACCTCTCATGGCAAAGTTCATTCAGCAATTAAGGCCCAGCAGCAGCAAGGTAACGCAACACTGATGAGATCCTGAAACATTCCTCTATCTTTCACAAACAATTTTAAGAAGTGACAAAACTCATTTTCCCTTTAAATCATACCATAACATTCTGTGAAAGCGCTAAAGGCTTAAGCAAGCAAAAACACACCTGAAGAACAGGAGGCAAAAAAGCAACGAAAAAGCAAAGATAAGAAAACACCAGAAGCAGACATAGAGACACAACGCTACACCTCTATGAGCAGAAAGGCACAGGCATCAAAACCTACATTTAGTAAATGGGAAAAGGGAGGCAGGTGATGGTGTTCTAGAGTCCATAGCTAATGTCTGAACACAGAGTCTTGAGGTGTGTTTCCCTTACGTATCAAATAACAGCTTTCAAGAAGACCACCTTTCATTGCTATACAGTTCATAAACCACTTATTCCCATCTCTATACGATTATGTATGTTTATTCTGTATTGTACTTAGACTGAAAACTTAAAAGTTACATTCATCTCATTTGGGAGGTACTTTACAAATGTATGTTTTTGAATTATTACACTCACATAGATAGGCACTTTAAAAATGTCAGTTAAATACAGGAAGATCTTGACCGTGTATTTTTAGTTTTAAGTACAATCCAAAAATGATATAGGAAAATATTAACTACAAATGTTAAGAACGTAAAAGAACAAGAAAAAGACCAGCTGCAAGAAGCCAGGATATTTCAACCTCTCCTTCCATTCTTCCTCAGTGTAATATCATAATAGACCAGCAAAAGCCATGTGGCTGTTAGTCCAAGTCTAACAAACAGTTCTGTATAAGGTAAGATATATTATGCATGCACAAGTATAACTTCACACGTGAGATTCAGACACACACAGCAAAATATAAGTATCTGATAAATACCTGCTATACCCATGCTCAAACTACATGAGTTCTTTGCCTGTCATTTCACCCTGAAGTCATACTCCTGTTGAAGAATTCATTGTCCAAAGCTGCAGTGGCGGGGGGGGCACGGCTAACTTTGTTTAATCTCAAAATAGATTTGCTTAATCTCAAAACGTGTTCTTGCAGAAATGTCAAAAAGTAAAATCTGCTTGCATTACAGTAATATCCCAAGGCATAACTAGGACAAGAATTTCTTACTATAATTCTTGAAGATCCCTTGCAAACATTTCTAATTTAAACACTTTCATTTTGGATCAGAGAATTATGCAATCTCACTACTCCGCCATTATAGCTGCATGTTCTCAAGGGAGGAAAACCTGTCATATAATCAATGGACATTTTCTTTCCATCCTTAATGCTCACAAGCTTTAAAAGCAGCATACAAGGTAGTAAGAGAAAGTCAGCTTTTATCAGAGGCTAGTCAACAGAACAAGCAAGCAAGAGTGACAACACTGTAAAATATCCCTAAGTCCTAACGTACTCACAGTCTAACAGGACTTCGATGTAGAATTGAAAGCCCAAGTGCAAAGAACCCTCTACTTTGCTCCTACACTCAAAGACTGGTCAGCCAATTGGTGAGATGCTGTTTTATAAACTTGAGGCACAGGAGCACAGTGACATGCCCCACATTATCCAAGAGAAGCAGCCAATCAAGAACCAAAAATATTCCTTGACTGCTAAGGCAACAGGCTAGCCATGTGGGCAGATCTTCTCACTACCATTCTCCTCAGAGTCCTAAGTCACATATCCCTGGGAGATGAAACTGCAGTTCAAAAGAAAAGTTCTTGCTAAGTCAAAAACTCCAGCTGCCTTGAGGAAAAACAAAACTAGCCTTGGGTTGTCAGTCCTGCTGAACACTGAGTAAAGTGTATACTGGTCCAGCATGTTCCTTTGTAGTAAATAAGACCAAAATGCCTTTGAAGTAGGATGCCAGAAGCTGATCAGTCCACCTACCTGGTGGAACAATATTGCTTATGAGATTCAGTGATCTGATGAGTATTACCTGATGAAAGACAAATCTGGGCATGGTTCTCTTTCTAAATAAAATGTACAGCTGTGGACAGGACAGGAAAAGTCTGTCTGCTCACCTGGCTGTCCTAGCAGCAAGTCTTCCTTACTAAGTGCCATCAAGGGTTGTAGAAAACAGAACTTTCCTCTCTAGAAACTTTTGGCATTAATCATGATGTTGCTTTCTTCCTTGGCCAGTAAACCACTGTCGTGTTTCTGCTGTCATCCCTACATGTTGAAACGGTAGTTCAAAAATTGATTAGTACTGCTTTCTGTAATTCCTCTTTGGTTTTGTAAGCAGTTGTGAAACCAGAAGACTGTCAAATCTGATTTTGTAACTGGCTGTCTGACAAACTCTGTATTAGAGGCAAGTAACGGAGGAAAAATGGAAAACCATAGTGAAGAACAGCAGGCACATTCACTCAGAGCACCTAGGAAAATTCCCATGCAATTGCACGTGACTTTTCCCCAAAAAAGGCTTAATAGGAACAAAATTACCAGCATTAGCTTATGTTTTTAAGTGACTGACGTTATATAAGCTCTATATTGCTGTTCTTCAGAGCTTCTCAGTAAAATTTCCATAGTTACTGTAGTCCATGTTATACAAAGCCAGACACGCTGGGTTTAACCAAAAGTCCATCTAACCCAGGCACCAAGCCTGGACTGATGGACAGATTTTGTTGAAAGCAGTCCCCTTAGTGACCATCACCTTCTATAAAGTTTTAAATAAAGCACTGCATACACATATAGGCCCAAAAAGTATAGCAGCTACGAGTAGTCACTTGGCCTCCAAGTACTTTTCCAATCTCCCCTTGAACCTCTGTAAACATTTAGCACCATCAATATATCCCTGTGGCATGGTCCCATACTAGCTCTGTTTGGTGCCTCCTAGGTCAACTGAACACAAGCACATCATTCTATGGTTATTTGCAAGGGAAGAGACAACCCTTCTAGGGAACTCACTGTTTACTGTGGTACTTTTAAAGACAAGGTTATCCAAAAATTCGATTCTGATTTCCAAATGTAAGCCATCCTTACAAAATTACTGATAAGGCATACTTCTCTAACTAAATATTTATGTAATTGTGTAACTTAACATAAATACACGTAATTTTAAAAGTCTGTGTTCATGTCTCTGGTGCCTGTCTCCATTTTTTCTAAGTTTTTACGTTCTCATATGCTATGAAATGCAGAGTCTTGAATGCAAAGCAAAGCTTGCTACTAGCAGATATAATACAGGCAAAAAATATAGTAGAAATTCAATCTATCCTGGTATACAAAGGAGATCTTTCAAAACTCTTCAGTTTCTGATATTTAATTGTAAAGTAAATGTAACTAAAGCTGTATTTTATCAAAAACTTAATGTATATTAGAGGGCATCTGTATCTAGATATTAAAAGAATACGCATGGACAACCTAGGAATCAGAACACCTATTTCAACGGTACGAATCATCTTTGCCTAATACGAACTCTGGTCTCTAAGAACCTTCCTGATCTTTCTCTGTGAAAGTTGAAATGTTGCCCTTAAATCACTGTCACTATGATTCCAAAATTTTTTAAAATGGTAAGTCTACAAAATTTACCTAAAGTCCACCTTTATTCTGTCAAATCAGCAAAATCTACAAAAAGATACTACTAAAAAAACAGGCATTTCTCTCAGATGAGGAAAGAAATGAACATTACTGTCATGCAGATACTTGGACTGTCAAGTTTCACAACAGATCACATGTACTGTTGACTGTACACAAAGCAAAATTTATCATATGACTGGTTACATAGAGGAGAAATCAGCAGCTTACTGAAGTGAGCAAGACCTAAGAAGAGCTACAACTTGGTTTTAGTTATTGGCATATTCCTCCTTAGTCTCCTGCTCCCAAAGGGGAAAGAAAACCTTCAAGACTTAAGAATTCAAGTGTCAATTTTCCTACCAGCCTTTAACATGGCACTACAGCCTTACCCTAAAGAGACAATGGAATTACACAGGTCTAGAAACTTTCACCAGGAAGCCCAATTCAAAACGGCAATGTTAGAGGGAAGACAAAAGAGGACAGAGACAGGTAATCTGCTTCAAAGCTAATTATCTAATATCTACGTGCAAGCAGAAGACACTAAAGCAAGCAGTGCTGTCAAGCATGATTCAAGAAGTGTCTGAAGAATGGAAGTACAGAAATACAATCGCTATCCCACTTCTGTTGTATCGACTATAATTGTGTAAGAAATATACATTGTTTATTTTCAAATTCCTAACTTTACCTCAGTAAGAAAGGTATAGGAGAGGTTCCTCAGAAGAGCAACATACTGTTATTGTCAACTTTTTTTTATAAAAAAAAAAAAAAACAAACAAACAAAAAAAAAAAAACACCCCAAAACCACCAGAAAAAAAACATCGTTTCTCCTGTAATACCTTTAGGAAAAAAAATGGTTAGAAACACACACACAAAATCAGAACTTTCAAGACTAAATTTTACATAGGTGTTCCATATTTAGAAGTAACAGGCTAGTTTTCTTTCCATTATTGATGTGAAGATGCAAACCTATTCACAGGAGATTATGCAACAAATGCCATCTAAGAGAGTACTGTGTTTCTCTGCATACATGTGGCCCAAACCATTTTAGTTATTACACGTAGGAAGCTAGATTCAGCAAGACTGAGACCAAAAAAAATAAACAAACAACAAAGAACCAAAACAAGGAGGAAAAAAAATCCTCAATCTTCACATACTGATGACCTCCATGCTGAACTACCACTCATAAGCTCATTCACGAAATCATTGTTGTCACCTTTACCACACCTTCTAGCTTTTCTTTCTTACAGTTTTCCCTGAGCTCCACTTACCCCGTTTATCCAGAAAAGACAACAGGTTTAATATGCCGAGAGCAGCCTTCAGAGTTCTGTTCTCTCCGGTTCATTTTCTTGTTCTTTATTGCAGCTAATGGCTAGAATTTTAATTCTGGCTAAATTGCTAACGCTTCTAATGGCTTCTAAGACAGCTCCTAAAACCTTTTCTCTAATGCTTTACCACAGCACCTCCACTCACAAGCTCCTACGGTAGTCTGTAATTAAATATACTAAAACTGGGATAGTAACTTCTGATTAAGGGCTGCAATTAATGAGGACTATACAAGGATGAACTGTACAGAAAGGAAAACATTCTCCCTCCTGGCATTTTGGACATTTTTTTTGCAAGTCAGTGACCTCCAGCTGTCACAATACTTACACTTAGTTTTTCCCAGTATCTTTCACAAAAAGCTCTCAAAGCACTAGGGCACGTTTCATTGCCAGTAATATTTCATAACAGGAAACCTCTGTCTTAAAGGTCTCAACTTTATTTCCCAGTTCTTGGGGATGAATATCCAAATTAGAACATTAAGTGGTCTTATATTTATGATGTTAGCACTCAGGTTTAAGTTCCACTGTGCTGAAGTGGTACATAGTTACTTGATTTTTCCATTTCTACCAAAGATTCTTTACGAGGCCACCAAGGAAGCATAAGTTACCACAAACTCGGTAGTAAAAAATAACAGAACCAGATATGAGACTTGACTGAAAATAAACAGTCCTGATTTAGTTAGTACATAAAGATTTGCCAAATCAGGTATCAAAACCAGAATCATATCCAATAAATGCAGGTTCCGTGTTATTTAATTCAAAGCAGACTTTTGTTAAATGCAAGTTAAGGGTAAGCAGGTGCATCCAAAGAGCCAGTTCCAAGTCACACTATCTCAACTGATTTAAGCTTAAAAGAGGCAGTGTCGTATAAATACGTAACTCATTATACAAAGAAGTTCTGATTTCTTCAGGCACTTTATCAAATACAGAGCACTGTGGAAAAACAACTTTACATGATTTTCAGTTCATATTCAATACAGTACCATCTGTGAAATTAAAAATAAACGTTCAATGAATTTGCATTTAACTAAGTGCTTTCTCAAGTCACAACCCACTTAAACATCTCTATTGCATGAGCAACAGTGTCTACACAGAATCACTTGCTCACACACACATCAGTCAAATCCATGTAAATTGTTGATTTTCTTTTAAAAATAATCCTCATGTACTGATGGCTAGAGTTTCTTTTAGATCTTGCAACTAACCAGTTATTTTTTTGCTAAGGACCTTTAATTTCTTTTCAAGTACATAAAGTGAATGCTACCTCACTATCAGTACTTTTTCCTGTTAGTTCTTGGTACAACAGAAGGTTTGAGGAGTTATCTTAAAACACAGAATTTATACCAATATTCAAACAGCAAGCATCTAACTTTAGCACAAATACGGTAAGAGAAAAGGCAAGACGGACCAAAGGAATCATTTCCTTTCTCCTAGTCTCTGTTCTTCAGAAGCATCACCACAAAAACATGTCATTTCTACTGCTGTAGGTTTCCTGGGATACATTTACAGTAAAAATAATCACAGATATGATGCTTTCAAATCAGAGCCTGAGACTTGAATTGCTCTGAATCATGACTTCCTGAATTTGAACAGGACTCTCATTTGTTTCAGGATAATCCAACCTCCTGGCGTAGGCAGCGAAAGTTTGATTAGCTTCCCCTCTAATACTCACTCGTGAACAGCACAGTTTGGTCACGCCTGTTAATCTTTTGCTATTGTCTGCAGCGTATGAATTGCAGCATGAAACAAAGCTGGCTAAACGGACAACAAAAAAAGCAGCACCAGAGAATAACCTTTGTGAAATACAGGAACAGCAGACATATACAGAATACAATCAGACTGTGAGAAAATAAATAAATCATGAGCCTCAGTGATGGACAGAAGGTGACAAAGCATAGGGAAGAGCACAGCAGTCAAACTAGCACGGCGCTAAGTTTATCTGCTTGCTCTCTGCATCCTCAGGACAAGAGAGCTCTGAAAACATACAGCAGTTTCTATAGCAAGAACAAGCACACTTTATTGCTGCCTAGTGATGCCTCATCCCTCTTGACTAGCTGAAAAAAAATTCTACATTCGAGGGAAAAATACATCAGTCTTCCTCAGCTAGTGGAATAAGCATCATGATACAGGACTTTGGAAATAACAGGAAAACAAGAAAACTTCAAACATCTCTGGTTCTAAACAAGAATCTCCAGGTGTTTGATTTATTCATTTAGGTAAGACAGGAAAAAATAAGATGCCCATACTAAATGTAGGAAATGTAAATGAACGGACATATACCAAGCCTAGCAAGTGACCAAGGGGAGGCAGAAGAACACTGCAGAAGCACAACAGCTTTAATGAAAATTGACACTAACTTAGTGGAAATTCTGGTCTTCATCAATTTAACAGCATTTTCTGTCAGAAGAAAACACAAAAATTCTGCTTCTTAAATGTCTGAATCACCCAACTGAAAAAAATAAAAAAGTCACAACTCAAAAAAACTACAGAATACTTTCTGCTGACATCACAAATATTATACAAATTCTCTTATCTCATGTATCAGAATTATTTGATGCATTAAGCATCAACAAATTTAAAGTCTGAAACCAAGATAACCAGGACAACTGTGAGATTTGGACTCCCTCCCCACCAACTAAAATAGTCAAATCTTTATTTGTACAATCTTTTTCATAAATATAAATTTTGCTTACCTGATGCAGAGTTCATGATGTTCTGCTGCACAGAAGGACTGGTGGGAGCTGTAACATTCATCTGGGAAAGCATGGCCTTCCTGGGATCTTGCCATGTTGTTGTTTGATCAATGTGACTAAGATAAAAGAAAGTGAGAGGACAGTTATGCACTAACAACAATGACCTGCTAGCACAGAAAGTTTCACAACAAAAGGTTAAGCCTGCCAACAGCAGCCACATGCAAAATGAAGCAAGAACTGTTTGGATTTTTTCCAAGCATTAGGGTATGTCCGATTTTCAAACTCTTCCTCTGGCTACCACCACCTTTCCCAACAAACAGCTGTCGTGGTCAGAGCTTGAGGAATGGTGAGATGAGGCTCAACATCGACATCATCATCTAGACTATTGCACCAGAACTAGATGTTGTATCCTTGAACTAAACATTCTCTTCCTTTTCTCATTGATTAGTTACTCGTTACTTTTAAATGTGACTTCAGAGTCTTTCAAACCAAGCCAGTTTTGTCTGGAATCTCAAGCACAGTCCAGTAACTTGGCATGACGAGTTCGTATTCAGTGCCTAGAAGGTTGTAATGAACTGGTGAGTAATCGTCAGTCTTCTCAAATTTGCTGTGCATAGACCACATCCTCAGATTATTTGATGGACCATTCACTGCTGACAACTGAACGATTTCTCTGCGATAATTTAAGTAACCAGTCACACTAGAGCAGTAATATGAAAGTGATGTGCAGCTGCCTTTCAACTTCATGCAAAAAGGTGACTGTCAAGCAACCCAACCAGCCCTCTGTAGAACTTAATTACAAAATTTTGGGTACTTAGGTTTATCTGTTTTGAAAAAAACCTGGGAAGTACATTCAGCACTGTCATTCACAAAAGTATTCAAATCAGTGAAAATACAAGTGTAATGAATGGTTACTTCAACTTTTGATTAGCTTGTTTTGCTAATCAATAACACAGGCCATTCACAACAAGCATCAAGATTATCTTGATGTCATTAAACAACACTGCTGCAAGAAGTATACCCAGATAAAAATCAAAACTACTAATACACACTGAGCACTGACAACATAGTTTGTGATCGATTCATTTAAAACTGGTATCAATTAAAACTCAAATTCAAATAGTATTGTTATCAACTAGAATCAAACATATCATTAGCTTGGCACTGTTCTTTCCTCACATTAATAATCCATAAAGTTACCTTTCCCTGTATTACATGACATATCCATTTTCATTTAGCTCAGCAAAACCACAATATTTAAAAGTGCAAAATAAATTCTATTGGTGATCTCTGTTCAAAACTATGTACTCCAGCTTATGCCTCTGCTTTGTACGCAAGTCTTGCATTGTGGTTTTTGTGTATCTTGGTGGATCAACATGTATTTGTACTGAACTGTCAATCAGGCTTTAAATTTTCCATCATTTTGTTGGGATTAAATAATAATTATGCAGCAACTGTTCCCAATTCACAGTTTTTCTTAGTTTAAAGTATATTCAAATTTAGGAGCTGGTACTGTATTATTTTAGACATTCTGAAGAGAGAAATAATTCAGAGTTGTCACGTCAACACTAATACCTTAGTGGACACTGACATCTGACCTTGTCACTCTGCTCTCCATCAACAAGAAAGGAACCTAATGAAGCACTTGTAGGATGTCATTCATTTGACCAATTAAAGCAACATATTGAAGGTGAATCACGCCTATCTTCTTCAAGAAGGGAACCTAACTAAACTAGGTCAAATACAGTGACATTAGAAGAGATGATTTCCAAACTTTGTTTATGTATTTGCATGACCAGAACATCCAAAAGCTCTGGTCATAAATTAAGACCTCATCATAGAACAAATTGGACCAACAAAACAGAGTATTATTTTCTTCCTGCCTTGAGCAACTAATTGCTGTGCCTACAAACTTACTAAGAAGAACCTCAAATAAATAAAAATGTTCTCCTCTGAATTAACTATTTTTAACATGTTCTTTGATGTTGAAGAAGTTGGGTGTTTTCTCCCAAAATGTAAAATTTTCTAACTACTTCATGTCAAACAAGTTAGAATGAATTACAGTTTCAGAAGATCGCAAAATTGGGCGGCAGTTGTCAAAATAATTACTTTTGTAAAATTACTAATCACACTCTAACCATCGAAGGGACTTTCAGTTATAAGGTACCACAAAGTGGCTTTTAAAAAGAGTTTTTAAGATATGCTTATTTTACTCATGTCTAAACATGCACACAAATAATTTCAGGTCAAAGAGTTACAGACAGACTGTAGCAGGATCACAAAATAGGCAGGAATGCTACTTGTACAAAAATATAATAGTAAACAAAGCTCTACTTTGCCTGCACGTGGCAACTACTGCCAGTTTTCCCTTGCGTACAGGAAACCCCTGTTACTGTAGTATTAATTAAAATGGTGTCACTGTTAACGTTCGTTTTCACAATACAGCTCATTTAATACAGGTGCTATTGCATCTTTGGTCGCATATGGTTTCCAAATTCATCTCTACTGAGAAGTATGCCACATATGGCAAGACTTCTGTAGTTCCTTTTCACCTATTTATTTATAAAACAGGACACAACACAGCAAAGACTGCCCTGTACATACTGGACTATACATAAGCCTTCACAGTGGAGAACATTTTTCCACTTTTCTGCTGGTTAATTTTTAAAAGCAACGAAAGCAGGTAAAGATAACACAGATGTAAAAACATGGCAGAGTAATGCTTCACAGACCATGTGTTTAAATTACAGTACCAGCATGTGATACTCCTCCTCTCTATTTCTGATTTGTTATGTTTGCTCAACTCAGTTCTGGGAACAGTGGAAACTGGGAAAACACCACTGTACCTATGATAACACATTCATTTATTTCCATTTAATGCCTATAAAAATCCATGTAGCACGATGAACTTATAAAATGTCTACCTAGAGGTGCATATTTTATAGCCTTTTTTTTGTACACTATTTGAATGTAGAGTGAAAAAAAACAGAAGGAAAAAAAATTGTGCATCTGTATTACAGAATCTTTTTTGAGGTTAACCGTACGAATGAACACACTAACACATTATTCACATTTTTTCCAAACATATCTGAATATGGGGTAGATGGTTGGACGGACTACGGCAGAATCAACTTTAAAAGCACCTCCAGTTTTGAGCACAACAGCATTATCGATTCCTCAAGACAGCTTAAGCACACCACGCAACCGATACTTAATGCTCACATGGAGCTGGTAACTTGAATAGCTATATTAGGCAGCAGCAGCAGCTTCCAACTTTTCTCTAGCTGAGTATCACTTGAGAGAAGTCAGCATGTTCCCTACTTGATCAACTAAACAAGTAGTCTTTTCAGAGTAAAGAGTCACAGAAGAGAAGTCTCAAGGTAAGCAAGTGGATTACATGAAAATCATGTGAATGATAAGGCTGGTTCAATAAAGCAAACACTTCTTGTCCCCTCTCGCTCAGCACTGTGCCTCCTGACCTTCATCTCTCTTTCCCCCACAGCTCGCCTTAAAACTTTTCCCTTCAACCTCCATCAACCCACAGTCCTTACATGTATCTTACCTGCTCCATATCCTGAGTTTTTAAATGCTAGATACTAAGAAACCATCCAAAATCTAGCACAACAGCTCAGTTCTGTTCCACAGTTTCCCAATTATGCTCATCAACTTAGGGAACACAAAGCACACAAACCCCCACTTACATGGATGAAATATTTAAACAAATTCTAGTACTACAGGAGGGAATACAGGTCTATCAGATTGGTCAAGCACAATCTCCCCTTGGTGAATTCATGCTGTCTACTCCTGATAACGTTGTGATAAATCAGTGTATCTCTAGATCAATCAAGGAGTGTAAGATATTTTACTTCACAGGTAAATTTTCAAATCCAACCCCTACCCTAGCTGATTGGTACTATTATTGTCCATTTATGCCTAGGGAAAGCAAATCCTTATTAAATCAGACAAATGTTGTATAAACTAAGGAAATTAACTCAGACTGTACCATAAATGTAGGTTTATGGTAATAGGCCTTAGGAAAACAAAGCTAAAACACCCAGAACATGCTACACATTTGCTAGCAAACTTATGTCAATTCTGGTATCAAGATGAGTGACTGTTCCAAGCCACATCACCTGCCACCATCCACCATCAAGCACTTTGGAAGTGTTATGCATTTGCTGGAGAATCAAGCTGCCTGTCCCCACCTATGCCCAAGTTTTACAGTCACACACAAATTATTTACATATTGACAAGAACAACTTAAAATGAAAAATGTTCTCATTTTATGCCCACAAAGAGCACTTCTGCAGTTACTAAGAATCAGAATCTCTAACTTAAATAAATCTTTATTTGCATTAAATGCTATCATATGCCTGAAGATTTGGCAGATTCAATTTATAATCTAATTTTAAAGAGTTCACGGTTTGAGTGGGGGGTGAGGAGTGGAGGGTAGTGTTGGTTTGGTATTCGTTTGTTTGGTGGTTTGGGGGTTTGTTTTGGTTTTTTAAGTAGAAGAGAAAAGAAGATTCAGATACCAAGAAAATCTTATTTGTTACTTTTTATTGAAAATAACCTTCAGATGCTATTAGACTAATAAAATAAAACCATTCCTAGAAAAACAAAGAACTGATCCGCCTTTGCATTAATCGTGATGAACCTTTACATTTGTCCTCCAGTTGTACTGAAAAGACATGAACTGTATTATTGAAAGCCATGTCAGAAATTAACTGACACAAAAAGGACACTGAAAAAATTTACTGAATTCCTTATTCTTTCTTCCTCTTTTCTGCTTTTATCAGCATTAAGTCACCTCATATACAGTGCACGTCTGCTATGTCATTTGTACTGAGAACTTTCACAAGAAAGGATCTTCTCAGAAACAATAAGATATTAACATAAGCATGTCAGAAATTACACGTTTTAGTAAAATAATATGGCAAGAAAAATGTGTCGTTAGGAAGAAAATCAAAAGACAGTGAAAAGGTATTTTAATCTCAGGTACCAGATGAACATACACATCATGACAGATCTACCAAAATTGTTGATAGGGCATTGTGCACATTTTTGTATTGGGGATGCATAGGAAAGTCTCTGCATGTCACAAGTGCACAAATGAAGCTAAACCTGGTTATTTTCTAAATTTGCTGTGAAATCTCAACTTTTCATTATTTCCCAAATGTGAAACGCTCCATTCACAAGTGTGTCACCTATGATTCTGTCTCCTTAAATGACTGAGCCAGGGATTCTATTCTTTCATACTTTTGCCTTTGTCTTCCTCAATCCATACAATGCATGATCTTATGAAAGGTTTCCCTTTATTTCTTTTAACCTAAAAACTTTAAAGATTAGATGAATCATGACCAGAGTACATGTTGCCTCATAAATGCCTTTACTGCATTATTTTAGAGCTATCACCAGTACGTGTTAGTGCTTTGGGGCTTGATGTACATACTGAAAGTTAGTTCTCCTAGTGGAACCAGAAGAATCCGAGTAGCTCTACTCTCGAAAGTACCATAAATTGTCTCAAAAAAAACCCTAAACTCAAACACTTCAACTCCTCTGCCAAATCTTACACAAACTTGTCCTGTGCATAGGCAGCATAGGCTACCTTCAAGAAAGATACCCACCTACCTATCATGATAGCAGGCATAGAAGAAACCAGAATATCTACTCCTGCAGAGGTCTAACCTCTACAGGAGAACCACAAATGCAGTGGTCTGACTGTAGGGCAACTGAGAAAGTGACAGTCCCTACTAATTCAAGAAGAAAGCTGGACGCAAATTTCTAAGAAAGCAACAACAGCTAGAAGGCCTAGATCAGTTAGACATGGCAGATGGGCTAAAGGACCCCACAGGTGATTTTTTCACTGTTCGGCTTATAAATGGGATGAAAGAAGAAGTATAAATAGCCTCAGCTCGAACTGCTCTGATTACCACTCTCAAAAACTGGAGGGTAGCATGCAGAGATTTCCGGGTTATGGCTGTCGGAGCTCTTAGGTTATTACACACAATGGAGTGGATTCAGCTTTGCCTGAGGGTAGAAGCTGTGACGTCCTTTGTGCACACTTTTTTCTACCCTATTCAGGGGATTTCAAGAATTGGAAAAGATTAAAACATGAAGCTAAGTCTTCAGTTATTATGGGCCACTTTTAATTAGGTGCTGCTGACTTAAAGGTGAAGTACATTTCTTTGCAAATTGTGTCACAAAGTTGCAGATTCAGGTCTTAGGAAACATTAATATATTGTTTGAGATGACACAAATTTCAATTCCAACCAACAACAAGGAAGAAAAAAGCCTGAGGGGGAAATGACACAGCTCTGTTAGCGTTTTCTCTACCCCCAATTCAGTCCTCCATAAACACTTCCCCAAGCTACTATTCAAGAACAAACACTTAAAGCCGCCCCAGATCCTTTTAGGACTTTCCAACTGTCTTTGTAAATAACAAATTCAACCAAAGGAAAAGCTGTTGGTTTGCTGAGAGATGATATTCCACCCATTGCTTGGGAAAGTACTGTGTTTCCACTTGTCCTCTCCATATTAACTTGTCATATTTCCTTAGGTTTCAGGATTATTACAGCCTAATATATATAAAAGCACACAACAGTAAAATTCCTAACTTCTGAATCGGTTCTCCAAAATGTCAACAAAACCTCCTAAAATTCATAACACGGTTTGGCTCCTAAGGATAGTAATGTCTCCATGCATGGCCTAATTGACCCCAAGAAGCAGAAACACGGATAGGAGTTTCCGAATATTGCTGCAAAACATATACGACTGTATTTTGGAATTTTCCATGTTCTTTCCTGTGCTTGACAGGTCTTTATAAACTAACTAAAAGTGCTGGTCTACTCCATTTACACTACTAATGATGTCCTCACCAAACCATACCACAGACTTTGATGACAGAGAGCATAGTAGTGATATGACAACAGACAGCTCTATCCAACTTTCAGCATGCAAGAGAACACCTTAAAAGCAACGTGCAGTTGTTCACAGTGCAATTGTGCGTGTACCATGGCTGTCATTTCACTACATAGAGATAGAACACAAGCGAAACGTGTGAGAATGGTGGGCACAAATACCTTGTTGACTGGGCAGGAGGGAAGCCTGTCAAAGCTCCAGTCCTTTAATCAAAGTATGAAATAGAACCATGTATGTTATCCTATATAATTACGGTCTTAGGCAGCAGAAATTCATTCAGCAAATTAATGGCTTGAATCTGAACAAGGACAAAACAGTAAGGAGACCTTAAATGTCTCTGACAAAAGTCTAATTGGCACAGAAATAGATTTTGTACATAGCCACTAAGAGTCAGGCAAGCTCTTCTACAAATCCCTCTGGAATTTATTCCTAAAGTGGTAGCAGCTTACAAGATGCTAAGAGCTACCAGGAATTCCTGAAAGTACAGCCCATAAAGCCATGGACACAGATATACAGAACAGTTTTTACAGATACACGAAATACAGCGTTTGACATTAAGATGTCTGCATGCAGACAGCGTACAACATGTACACTGAGGACTTAATACTGAGCTTGCTGTTCTGATTATGAACACCTTTGGAAGTTGTAGAACGGCACTGCCCTTCTTAGAAAAGCACTCACAAAAAGGTCCTCACATCAGAATGTGTAATGGTAATACGGACAGTGGGCAGTAGGCAGGTCTAACCATATATGCATGACTACTGGAAGAGATGAAGTCATGGTATTACAGAATCACAGCATGGTAGGAAAGGACCTCTGGAGATCACCTAGTTCAATCCCTCTGCCAAAGCAGGTTCACCTAGGGCAGGTTGCACAGGAACGTGTCCAGGTGGGTTTTGAAAGTCTCCAGAGAAGACTCTTCAGGCAGCCTGTTCCAGTGCTCTGTCACCCTCACAGTAAAGAAGTTCTTCCTCATGTTCATATGGAATCTCCCATGTTCCAGTTTGTGCCTGTTGCCCCCGGTCCTGTTGCTGGGCACCACTGAAAAGAGAGGGGGCACCTGTCCTTTACATATTTACAAGCGTCAGACATGTGTGATGTTCAAAGGTTTGCCACAGTAGCACCACTTTTATTAGAATTACTCTTGAAACAACTACCATTTGTCAAAGCAAAAACAGAAGCAATAACATGCTTATTTTTGCATTTATTATTCCTTTTCCTCCTGTTCCACTTCCTGCTCTGCACTCTAGGACCTCACCTAGAAAAATAGGGCCAGCATCACAATGCTTGTAAGTATTTTAAATTGATTCTCAAAAATACGATTTTCGGGTTCCTCTATGGGTTTCCCAACTAAAATATGATTATTTTTTTAGTTTCAGGGTGGGGGGAGAGTATGGACGCATTTTCATTTCCAGGGCTTATTCCACCACTTTGAAAACTGTAAGAAACTGTAGTATTACAGAGTCTAAGAAAAATCCTTGCACTTACAAAGTCCTTGTACCAGTTCAGTCCTTTCCCAAACTCCTTAAAGGACTAAATGCTGTGATCACATTCTGTATCATCAGATTTACGTAATTTTAAACTTGCCCTCTCAGTTCGACAGCAGAAAAGGAGGCTATATTTTAAAAAAACCCTCCCCCTTCTCTCTACCCAGCCCCCGAAGTCACTCAGCATACTCCAAATTCATCTTTCTTTCTCTCCTTAATTTTAAATGAAAGAGATAAAGATGTATCACCAAGGAGGGCAAATCTAAAGGGAGAACTGTCTCTGACGCTGTTTCCAATGAAATGACTGGATTTGTATAACTCTGAAGATACCCTCCTATGCCCCTATTAAGCAAACACAGAGAAAACTTTCTCAAAATGCAACCATCTTGTCTTCTGTAACACTAGACAAGATTGCACAAACAGTAACTTTCACATGATTTTCTGAAGTGATGAGCCATAGAATCCTTTATCACTTTCTTGTCTTTTTATCTCTGACATACTGCCTCATTTCTCTCTCCCCACTTCGCTCTTAGAAGGAGGCAAAGAAAGCAAAAGGGAAATAAATGCCTCTCTTTTGAATGAACACGAGCCAGGCTCGTTTCTATATACTCTATTTTTGGTTGCCTGAAGGTTTTCAAGTGAGAGAGGCTTGCCTAAGCACGCTGCAACAAAAGCTGCTAGAGTCAGCTGCCTTAGTATCTAAAGGGGGTTCCTCACAATCCTGTTGAATAACCCTGAGGCTAACCACCAGCACCAAGGAAAACAAAATATTAAGATAAAAAAGATTCTTTAGGTTGTTTCCTTATTGCTCTAAGTAGGAAGTCTCAAAGGGCAGTTCAAACTGGTTGCTTGAGTGTTCAGACAATGATCATTCCCAGATGGCCCTGACAGGATGAGCTGACTTTTAAGAAACCATTAGGTAGGATCTGCTGAAAATGAATGTATAGCTTTCTGCTACAAAGAATAAATGATTTTTTTTTTCTTGCTATTAAAATCGCCAATATTGACAACTATTTTTAATGTATGCCTCGGAACTGACACTTCACACCCTAAATCAATAGATGTTCTCTGTTTTCATTAGACTATTACCTTATGGACTAGCTTTTGCCTCATTTGAGACTCCAGCTTAGCAAAAAAAAAAAAAAAAAACAAAACAACAAAACAAAAACACCACACACAAAAAAAAAAACACACCAAAAAAACCAACTCCTCTGTTTTCTTTCTCTATACTTATGTGGTTTTTATGGGTTTTGTTTGTTGGTTTATTTTTTTTTTCCCTTTCCACTTCCTGTATTACAGGGTTTTTTCATCTCTTTTTGACTTCTCCCTATGACCATGTCTCAAAGAGACCTTTTTACTTTCACAATTCAGGCAAACACTACGGGCTGCTGAGGTTGGAGGCAATTATTCTTGTCCCTGAAGACTTTGCAGATTGCCACATAGAGCAAAGGAGAAAAATCTTCCAATAGCAAGTTGCTGCCCGAGTCAGTACTTGTAAAGTACCTGCTCAGCCAACTCCAGGCAGTCTCGTATACCCTATTTTTCGCCAGCAGATAATTTTCTTTCATCCCCCACACTTTAAACCCCTGGAGACAGATTTCCCAAGTTGAAATGCACCAGAAGCAACAGCTTTCTCAGCACCCAGATACAACATGCTGTCTAAAGGCTATGCTTTGTAAAGTTATTTTTATTTACCCATTTAACCCAGAGTGGCAAAGACAATAAAAAGCAAAAGTATGAGAAGAAATTAAGCTACTTAGATTATACAATTTTTAAATGATAGCTATAATAGTCAAATAGTATACTTAAATATAATAGCTATTATACTTATTTTTTAAGGTAACTTAAAAATGTTTTAATTTTCAACCTGAGAATTTTCAAGTTCCAGGTTCTACACTTCCCTTCATGAAGCACAAAAGTTTAAAGAGCATTAGTTTAATTTAAAAGTATTTCATAAGCCTACTGCTACATAACTAAGTGATAAAATTGATTCTGAACTCATATTTCATTGCAAGCTTCTATTTTGTTTTATTATTAAGAATTTGGGGAAGTAACAGAAATAATTCAAGCTTAACAGTGAAAGCAGCAGCAGCAAAAAAAAAAACAAAACACACCCTTTCTAGAAATAGAGATTCGTGTATTATTTTAAAGAGATCTTTAGTTTTCATTTATTCCATTAAATCAAGATAATAAATAACAACATATCATCTTTTATGTATTTGATTTGTAGTAATGTGATTTGATTCGTGAGTATCTTGTGGTACAAAGGGAACTAAAAATAACAATTATAAAATGTGCTAAGTACAGGACTTCATTTAAAAGTACATCACTTAAATTACTAACAGTTCTTAAAGTACAAATTTCTTTTAGGGATGTGTAAGAGTTTAGTCTTTGCCAAAATTAGCAACTACCATGTTTTATCAATAAGCATAGTGAAGGACTTCTTTAGAAAGTGTTCAACCCCACTGTTAGATGCAAAACAGATTACAAAACAATAATCACAGATCTCCAACTTCCACTAAATTTTAGTGGAAGATTTATAGCATGAGTTGAAGATTCCAGTAAATCCTAAAGAACTTATTACCTTAAGTTAGTGTAAGTTATACTATAAGTACAATTTCAAATTCATAATCCCTGAAATCTTCATCTACTAGTTACAAAAATCACCATTCAGTCATTGGTGAGGGGGGTGTGCTGCTGCAGTGGGAGAAGGGGGAAGAACTTTATATTTACTTATTGGCATGTATTTTTAAAAAACATACTCATCTAAGTTCAGCATTTTAAAGCTTGTTTAATAGCAACAGGCCTCTCGAACACAATAAAGATATGAATACGTCCTACCCACATTAAGAGATGAGAATACAGTTCACATCAGAAGTTAGTTGCGTGTCTTTTTTAATGGCAAAAAACACCATTATAATCAAGCTCTTCTTCCAATACAGTCTCTCCCTTCTTTCTAATAGTCCAGTTTAGAGACTTCTCCAATCCAAACGTCAGGTTTGAATAGTACGGAGCTTATTTTCCTTTTGGCAAGTGAAGCCAGATCTTAATACAAGGACTCCTTTACAGTGTTTGCTAACCATTAGTCAGCACTTCCCTATGACCCATCCCTTTCCTTCCCTCCCTTTCAGTTCCAAATGCCACCATTATCACCTTCCAGCTTTGCCTTTTTTTGCCTGCAAAATTCACAAATTATTTCAGAAATTCCCTTGATGGTGAATGAGCTTTTTTCAAATCGGTATTAAGTCTCTTTGAACTCCTAGACAAATTGTGTTCCTTTAATCCCTTCTATAAGAAAGGCTTTCTAGAGGCAAAAGTCTTCTCACCACCATTCTGGAAACAGGGCTGCTTTTGCCCACCAACCAGGCAGCCAAAATAGTTTTAGAATTTTGTTTGAATTGAAGGTTTTAAGTGCAAGTTCTGAAGGCTGCTTAGGTTTTGAATATTTGGTTGGGTTTGGCTCATTCAGAAGCTAGCTTAAAAGAATTCTAGAGGCAAAACATATTTCATAACCTGTGTTTGGAAGATATATTGGTACTGATCTCCGAAGTGTCAGTATGTACTGTCACATACCAGTAATTTCAATAGCTGAGTAACAGGACACAACTTTACTGAATTTTGAGCAGTAAATTTGAAAATACAGTTAACTGAACAAGAGTCATCCCAATTCCCCATCAGCTTCTCACAAAGCAAGCTTTTATATAAGGTACCAAATATATACTTGCTGGGACAAGCGGTATGAACTGCAAAGGAACACACCGTTACAACACAGCTTCATCACAAGGACTCAATGACACTGTAAAATTCAGAATATATCCTCTCTTGCCTTTTAAAATCTAATCTAGATAGCAATCTTCAGATAAGAAGATGTAAACCATTACTGGCAGGCAAAAAAAGGAGGACAAATTGAGGAGAATGAAAGCCCCGATATCTTTTTTAATTAATATTCTTTGATAGTCATCCACAATTAGCCCGCTAAAACCTAATACTGAGCTCATATAATCCCTTTGGTCTGCCCTGCTCCAGTAATTCTGAACATTCTCATGAAAGTCTGGTTTTCATTTAGCGATCTGAGTCGACTGCTTCTAGTCACCATGTACTGAAAGCTTTTCGAAAAAGATGTCATTTTTTTCACACAGATTTTATATTTGGAATTATGGAAGAAGTAAACAAACCACTCTGCTTTTCAGCTTCCAGTTTCTTAGTTTTGAACTGAGAGGCTTGAATAAACCAAAAAAAGTAAACATTCACTTGGCTAATGCTTTCTGAGCTGTGGTTTAACACCTTAGTTCCAGGTACTTACCCAGCAACTTCCTTCCAGAATTTATCACTCGGCAGCAAACACGCACTGTTTTGTGTTATCTTTAAAATTTATTCTGCAATCGGTTTATATCACTACACAGGTCAGAATTTTAAACTTTATCTCAAAACCTTTTAAAAGTAAATTGTACATTAAAAATAAATAAATCTATTTCTAGATATCCTGACTCTACTAGTTTTATACATTGATGCATTACACCTTCCAGCCACTCTTCTCTGAAAACCTCTTATCTTTTAAATATATTTTCAGAAATCTATGTCTTCAGAAAATTGTTACAAACTGTGTTCAAATGAGAACTGAAAAGAACTGTTACAAATCTGACAATATCATGCTTTTCTCTGTAAGAAACTACTTGATATATATGAAAACGCAAGAAGAACAAAATGTAACAGCGTTACAAGGACAAAGTATATGCTGCAGAAGATGGACAAAGTATCCAGTATGAAACTGAAAAAACTGCACAAGGCCCTGGAGTTGAGTGGCTCAATTTCAGACTCCCCACGCCTTTGTGCTTCATTTCTCCTCACCTCTGACTTGATCACATAGATTCTGAGCTCTTCAAGGTTGCAATCTTACTTAACTAACTATATGGACCTTGACTGAAGCAGTCCTGTAATCTAGCAGTTTATCTGGTAACTCACCTACTCCCCTACAGGGAACAGCTGCTTGGACGGCAAATATCAGCCAAGCAGCCAAATACCACCTTCTGTGCTGGAGCACGCACTGAGCTAGCTGGAAGCTGCTGCTGCCAAAACTGCTTCCACATGAGAGAAGAGGAGGGGGGCCTCGGGGCAGCAATCCGCCTGCTCACAGAGCAGGTCAGGAACTGCTCTCGGCTGATTTTGTCAATGCAATCAATGGGGGATGATTTTGTCAATGCAATCAATGGGGGAGCTAGTAGGCAGATGTTGGATTTGTCCCTTAATACAGTAACTGCAATGAGACTCTATCGCACTACCAGTATACACAAGACAAATGAATCTGCTGATGGGAGTCACTCTACTACGATTTATTTAGAAATTCATTGGTGATGAGGGACTTCAAGCAAATCAATCTTCTGGATATCTTCATCAGATGCTAAGTGTCTTATCTGAAAATCACTGTATATGTTGGAGTAACACATGTCCTGCAAGCGAAAGCTGCTGAAGAACAGTTCGCACAAAAATAAATCCTGTCCACGGAAAATTTATTTCCATTCTACCCAGAACTGTGCAAGGATCTAATAAACTGTTTAATTACTGAAAAACTGTAGCTATTTTGTGAGGCAATGAAACTAATTTAAAGTTCTGCATTTCAATAAAATTTAAACACACTTCAAAACAATGCAGATCTGAAAATATGGTTTACCTGGCTCCATAACTGTGGAGCTGATTATTTCTCTTCAGTCATGCAAGAAAGAAGAAAATCACTGTGAACCACTTCAGCACTACGAGTGATTAATTAGGGAGTGGCAGAGGAAAGAGTGATTACAAGTGAATAATGGAAGTCTAAAAAAAGAAATACGACTTGGAGAGGAATCTGGCAATTATCAACATCTCCTAAGGAATGAAGATTCATGAAGAGAAGCTGATGTAGCCAACGAAAGAGGTGGAAATGTGCAAGTTTACAAACCACAGGAAGAATTCTTGCTGAGAATGAACAAACCCTCCAGTTCACTGGACAGCAGTACATTGGTCTGGGAGATTATACTGGGAGGCAGACTCTCACTGGATGGAAGGAAGTACTGAATGAAGACAGTATGAACTCTCTCCTACTCTCAGGGAGAGGAATACAGAGCACTTCAGCTCAGGTGGAAGAATTAATTTGTTGTGCAGAAAACCATCACAGAGCAGGACACAACTTATCAGAGAGACTAGGAACTGCAACAAAGACTGGCAACTGTAACAGGAGGATACAGCTGTATTTGAAGATCAGCAGCTGAAGAACAGTAACAAGAACACAATAAAGGAGGAAAGAAGCTAAGAACCCATTTTCCCAAGGTAAAAACAGATTCTGTTTGGTTTTAAATCTCTACAAGTCAAAATAAAACTGTTACACGCTTGCAAAGCAAAACCACTGCTCCTTCTATCAAGGATCTGAAATGCACTAAGTTTTACAGTAAAAAATACACCAGCTGTATATAGGAGATGTCCGCTTCTCAGTGCTAGAATTATTTTTTAGAACTTAAAAGTGTGCAAAAAAGTGCAATTCCTCCTCTTTTGAAAATCTAGGGGGTGGGGGATAGTTCTCTCACTCTCGCATTGCAAATTATTAAACACTTTCACTTCACCATAACTGATGACAACCAGGATTTTTCCTTTGTTTTGAACAGAAGGATTTTCTAACTTTCCTATGCAACAAACAGAATAGAAATGTGCACATATTCTACGTAAGATGGTAACGCTGCTCTCAGCTCAGAGAAAGCCAGCACTGACTTTGCAGTTTTGTGCACAAAGCTGCCCATTTGCTCCTTGCTCTCCTTGTTTTTGCTTTGCTGATCAAAGGAGTTGCCAAGTTTTTTCTTTACCATTACAAGGCAGGAAAAATGGCTCTCCTCGGAGAGGCCCCTTGTGAAGGTCACAAAGGTTAGCTCCACAAGCCCTGGAGTCTGCTCTGATGCTGGAGTGATTGGCTGGCTTCCCTGCACTTACCCTGCATTTCCCCTCCTTCACAATAGTGTGCTGGTTATGGAAACTAAATATGAAAGAACATGGTGGGGGAGGAAAGAATTTCTATGGAGACACACTCAAAAACACTGAGAAGTTCTACTTGTTTTAGCAGACTGAAAACCTAGCATTCCAAAACATTTGATTTCTTTCTGGAAAACTCAAAAATTTCAGCATGCACTTCCCCCAAACAAAAATTCAAAAGAAAAAGGATAAAAAAAGAAACAAAACGTTTGCTTTTTCTTGGAATACAAACAAATGCATACTGGTCTGGAAAAAGTTATTTCTGAAGGTGTTTACTTGCCCTATCCCTGGACTTAATCAACTGGAACCCACAGGTCACACCCTCTTAATGAAGGCTGAAATGAAGCCAACTAATCAGGATTCAGGTTTGTGGCACCTTCCAGCTCCTGAGCCATACCACACCAGAGACACTTTTAAAATCCTACAGAATATTTGAAAGCTTATAGGCATCAGACCCCAATTACTTTTAGGTCCTACAGTTAAGTAATGAAGATATCCAGGAATACCCAGCAAAACAATAAATTTCAGATTGTTGATTAAATACATTTTCTATAAATTCAAGCCTACCAATCTACAAGCAGTCGCAATTACTTACGTTTTTCTTAAACATAAAAAAATTAACCTGTAGTGTATCCACTGAAAGTTTTTGCCACTTCAAAACACCTACTCCTAGGAAACAGATTCAATGTTGGTCTAAGTCGGGGAAAGTAGCACAAATTTTGAAGAAGGAACTTTTTGAGGCTTTGAATTTACAGGGCCTGGTTTAGTATCATTTTACAAATAAAACTTCGATTCTCAGCACTGCTCAAGAAGCTTTCTTACCACCCTGAAAGCCTCTATATAACTGTAGGTGTCAAGTTGTGCCCCCAGTGCCATCACCCCTATGTTTGGACAGGTGAAGCCAATTAAAACTCAGCCATCGGTGTGTTTGACGCTGAACCCACCTTTGCAGCTGTTCTGAGTTCATTATGTTACCAGGAGTCAAAAGTACTTCCAGAAATAATCAGGTTGTACAGCCCCACTAACTAGGTATTTCAATCTGTTTAAGTGCTCTCAAGATTTAACAACATCCTGTAACAGAGAGATTCATACTACAGTTTTCTCTTCCTAGGAGGAGTCAAACAGGCTTTCTCTTCCCACCCAGTCACCTCTGTTCATAAAACATCTAGGAAAACAAATCACCTGTACTGGGACACAGCAATAAAGACTGACAAAGCCAGAATTCTAAGCAAACTAAGCTGAAAACAATAAAATGCATCATTAAAAAGGAAGCAATATCATAGTTCCTATAAAAGCATAGATCATAAGTTGGATTTTGACCGAGCTACTTTGATCTCTTCAGCTATAAAAATATCTAACAAAGCGCAGATACCTCAAGGGGTCTCCAGAACTGATTCACCTTTAAGCCCAGAGAAATCCACGCAACAGCCATACCACAACAAAAAGCAAAAGGTGTCCCTATAGGAAAGAATTGCAGCTGATCATCAATAATATTTACTGGATAACATTTTTTAAAAGCACAAAAACACAATACCAAATTCCTTTTTTTTTTTTTTTTTTTTTTGCAGGAGCGCTTTTACGATCAATGCTTGTCTATTGTTTTGGTTTTTTTTCATATAGCATAATAAGAGATATCTCTTCTGCCTGAAAACTTTACCAAACTTCTCAAGCTTCTTTAAGGGATGGCTACAAAAGTCAGCACACCTAACGTTTACCAAACCGAAGGCCTCTTCAGCTCCCACACAAAAGCCGGGTGCACACTGTTACGACCAGCAGAAGACACAGTCATTACACTACCTGAAACATATACAATGCCAACACATCACTTACCTTTCAAAGTTGCCATGCCTTTAAACCTAAGAGGACGAAGAATTGAGCCAAGAGTCCGCAACACAGGGCATTTTGCTAGCAGGTACATCTTTGACCATCTCCAAAAATTCATACCCTTCTGACTGATATTGTTATGCAGGCAAAAAGTCTCCCACGGTATTTGCCGTGACAAGATTAAGGCACTACTGGCCCCGTCTTTGTTACTCAGATGATACAAGGCAAAAAACTTCCTTTTGTGGTCACCTACTGAACCCACACTAGGGGGCTCTGCTGATGCAATCACATTTTCTGAGATTTATTTCACGACCACATTAACCCATTCCTACCGTAGCAATTCAATTCAGTATCTGGAAAAGGTGGAGCAACATCACCTTATCACAGTTCCTTGTATTCTTACAGACATTATGGCTAAGAGGAAGCGGGGGGGGGG
>VWZK01019576.1:264304-293335 GCA_013396935.1 Baryphthengus martii
GAAGCGGGGGGGGGGAGGTGTAGGTAAAATATCCAAGAGTATCAAAACCAACACAAGACACTAATAATTGAAAAAAAACCGCTCCATAAGCAGCAAGACCAGGACCCCACCCAAACCTGTAACATGGAAGAAGTTTACGGCTATGGTTTTCTAAGTTTTTATGTTAAAGGTTCAGATTGCTGTAATTCTTTAATGATGACACAACTGGGCCAAAACATAGACACACTGTAACAAGCCTCTTCTTTCTGTTGTATGTAATTCAGGAGGAACTTCCAGCACAACCTTGGAAAGCAACCCCCCTCAAAAAAAACCCAAACAGTTTAAGAAAACGCTAATTCCCTGATAGAAGCCTCAAGCAATACAAGAACCCATCCAGTGGATGTCGTACCAAGTGCTCTGAATAAATTCTGAAACTAGATAAAAGAAAGATGTCCACAGCTACTGGTTTGGGGTTTTTTTGACAAGTTAAAATTACAGAAAAATTACTAAAAATCAGCCTCATCACCTATCTTTCTTAAAATTTGAACTTAAAAGTGTTTCATGTATGGCAAAAAAACATTTCATTAGGTACCTCAGTTTCTTTCAGTTTTATAACTTACAATGTAATGAACAGGTCAATAAACTCGTAATTTCTACCTTTAAAAAAAGGAAGATACGTAAATTGATCACACAGCACATGAAAGAAGAATAAGGATAAAAACATCAAAATCAGCTGGTTTCACGCTTTCAGCAATAGAGATGGCTCAGCCCATCAAATACTACATATGACCTCCAAAGTTAGGTTTTTAGCTTAAACTATGACAGGCTTTCTTGTATTCAGCCTATACACGCCAGTAAACCTAACATCATGCTGTTTAGAAGTGGCCAATACTTCCTGGAAACTTCTATTCTGACATCATATAAAAGTGCAACTCCTAAAACTTTTACACCAGAACAACTGAATCAAAAACAATGTTACCATAATCATACTGCTCACACCAGACAACCTCACATTCACCCATGGAGGTAAACTCGATCAACTTGAAACAAAACTGCAAAATATAAAGTTGCATAAGGATACAGAGGTTCTCCTATAGGGAAGGGAAGCAGGACAAAGAATATGCCAAAATGCTTGTTCTGAGGTAGACTTAGACCAGTGGTCTCCAAACTTTTTTGACCATGAACTCTATCAGTAAAAACCTTTTGATTATGCACCCCCAAAATATGTATATTTGTAAGTTATATGCAAGTACTATGCAATTATTAAACATACATAAAAAAAGTAAACAAGGACGAGCTAAAGATGAACTAAACACTATTTTATTTTACTTTTTAAATTTGTTAATGGTACAAAATAGATTTTCTTCCCACACCCCAACAGACTGTCTTGTACATCACTTGGGGTGCACACAGTGGAGACCTCTGGCTTGGAGTGTCTAAAATGTGAACGTTATTCTTTTGAACTCTATTTCAGGACTTGAAATATCATTTCCCCTAAAGTAGCCAAAAATAGAATGAAATTGTTTTTATATTAAATTAAGCTGGTTGGCCACACCAGTTGTTGTACAACTATTGGAAATGCTGATGAGAGCTGTATTTTAAATCATGGCTAAAAACATACCCATTTTGCTCACAACATTTTAACCAGGGTTCATATTTGTTACATTCCAGCAAAAGTTATTGAGACTTCTAGACCTGCAAGGAGGAGACAAAGCAAAGCTGGCAGCATTTAACACTGCAAAATATTATTTTACAAGGAATTGCATAGTTTCATTTTTCCAATTGGGAAATCCGTTTAGGCACATTACAAATACTATCTGAAATCAGGAGTCTCATACTGAAAGCTACTGGAATTACTGTTGCCTTTTTATTTTCATAAATGCAGAGAGAAATGTGACCTGGAGTTCATGCTAAAAGAGATCCAGTCCTAAATATTCTCCATCAAATACAACAGGATTGGGAGAGAGGGTGAAATAAGGAAAAAAAAAAAAGTTGGTCTAGTACAAAGCCAAGTCCAAATCCAGAAGACAAAACAAAATCCTAGCCAGCAATGAAGCCAGGCCTGACATAAAAGGCAGAAGCTACTACAGAGACAAGTTTCCCCTATTTGCTGCAGAGAAGGTTCACCACAGATTTAACATCAACTCACAACTAAAAGGACAACCAGCTAGTCACTGATTACCTTCTTGAAAACTACTACCTCAGAGAATGCTGGGTTTAGCCTGATAGATGCCTTATTAAGAAAACAAAGCCATGGCAATCTGTACAGGTATTTATTTCTTCTAAACATTATTACTTTTTTCTAGTTCAAACAATTAAGTGTCCAGAATGTATATGAGCTAAGAGAACTGAGACAGGTTGGAGATGGAGCACTAGTCTTAAGGATTTTCGAGTCACTGGGCCACAGGATAAACAAGGAAAAAAGCACATGTCCAGGAAACCAAGAAGGGAGATGACACTTTGAGCAACATAACCTTGTTTTGATCCAACACTCCCCAAGCACATAGTAGTAGTGCCCCAAGACAATTATCAGAAAGACTCACATTCTTTATCAGTATAGTTGACTCGAAAAATACTGGTAATGTGGTTGGGGAAATTATGGCCCACTTACTAAGCCTACATTTGTTATGTGAGAGTGCTATTTATAATGTCACATGCTGGAACTTGTTCCCAAGCTAGCTAAACCTACATGCTTAATTGACTCAATAGACAATGCTGCATTGTCAAGACTAATCTTTTCCTACAGGCTACAGTTTCTAAACCATGAAAGCTTTTCTATATTTTCATTTTCTTAGCAGTTCCAAAATCAAAAACCTTCAAAATACACACAGATACATATACACACACAGAGTAAGTATCGGGGTAGTTACTATACTGACTACCACTAAAATTCACATAACCATATGTAAACTGAGTCATCAGAAAGTCCAGGCAGTTTAAAGAGTATAGGAGCCAGCAGGTTCTGTTGCTATTTCAGACACCCAAGAAACTGATTCATGTCACCAACATACACCACGTGATGCAGAGAGCAAAAAGCTCTCACATCACACCAGATTTTAACTAAGCCACCTTATAAAGTATTTGTTTCAAGTCACTTCCCAAGAGTAAGATTTTAGGAAGAAATCTACTTCTAATCAAAGTCTGAGAAGTTGTCAATTATGAACTAAGTTAAACAAAGATTATCCTGAATGCTGTGGACAGGCTGGATTGTCAGCTCCTGCAGACCACTTTTTATTCATATTGATAAAAAAACGCTCTCAGGAAAAAAAGCGCAATTTAGGAAAAAAAACCAAACAGATCAGAAGATACGAAGGTTTGCACAGTAAATAAGTTTCATTAAGTAATTTAACAGTGAAATGGAGCTTATGATTTTCAACACTTGTATACCAACTAACTGCTGAATTTTAGGAATTGAAATGATTCAATTGCCATTTTTTTAAAACAGCAAACTGTTCAATCTCTTCTAGAATCAGCTTCACAAATCTGAAGTTCAGTATCTTAGGATCCACCAAGTTATTTTGGTTTTTTTAATATCCCTCCTGCCCACTCCTCCCAAATATATGAAAAGAAACCGCTTTAAGAACAACACTATTAAATCTCAAAAGCTCTTGAGCAGATCTAGGGAAAAAATAACAAATAAAGAAGAAAAAATAATTAAGCTATGCCTTCTCAAACTATTGGCAGATGTAAGCAACAAGCAGAACTGAAGTCTTCGTAATGCTGCCAAGCAACTCTGATAAGGGCACTCAAGTTCTTTAAGAAGCTGAAACTCACTTGGTCTAAATGCCTGTAAATCACAGAACTAAATACGCCAGTTATCAATAACGCAGAGACTAAAAGTCAAGCTAAACATTAAAGGTATCCATATACTGATGTACACACATTTTTCTGTACAGACTGGCTCTTTAGTGAGTTTATGTTTCAAATTTTTATAGTTAAAATAACAATTGTATTTGAACTCATTCTTTTTGTTGCTATTATCTTGACCAGATAGCACTCAACAACAAAAATAGTCTTCCCCTTTTAAATGGCAGTGCCTCACTGTAAAGACAGCCTTTGAAATGACGGCTCCAAGTACACGCAACGTGTCTTGAATACAGCAGTCATGATTGACATTGCTGAGCATACTGCATCCAGCACACTACTGATGAAAAGTTTCAGATAGTCTGCCACATCTTGTGCTTCACGAACTCCAGCTGAAAACAACCTTCTAAAACAAAGGGGGGTTAAGTTAACAACCATCGTGTCCTTCTTTTATAATACATCTTCTAATTTTCCCCACACCAAGCGGCCGTCAAGGATAAAACAGCTTTGCAAAAACAATGCATTACTCCCTTTAATAACATGCTGAAGGACATCTGGTTCCATTTGGTTCACTTTTTCTGAAGCTCAGAAAAAACACCATTATTCAACCTGACTGCAAAAATTACAAGAAAATGTTGTAGATACAAAGCTGCTACATTACTTAAAATACAAAAAAAAAAAAAAAATGGACTCCAAAATGCCAAGCCATATTGGAAAGATGTTCATTCAATTGCCACAGGGTCTAATGATATTTTGACAAAACTGCAATTATGCTTCTGTTACAAGAACAGATCTTGTTCTCCACGTCTTGCCAGGATAATACTGCTTTTAATTAATGCTTTTGTTGTGAAGTGTACCCTCAGGCAGTAATAAGTTTTATAATGATTTCAGTATGTAGTATGTGTTTCCCCACATCATTTATTCAAAATTTCTCATCATTCGACCTCATAGATAGTGCCCAGCCCTTACTTCCCAGAATTCTTCAAAACATGGCTAAACACTGCTGTGCTGAGCAAGACACTGTTAAAACATGTCTTTGTATGATTCTCCTTCCCTGCTTCCCTCGAGAAAAAAAAAAAAGAAAAGAACATTATGTTCCTATCAGACTGGCACAACCACAAAAAAAAAAACAAAACGAATTTCCTTTTAACATCAGTCTCAAATTCACTTTCAGGAATCGGCACACGCATCTTTCTGCATTTCAAATAGCTGATACATAGTGTATTATGTTTTCAATACAGTTATAATCACTGCCAGAACGTCATAACATACTGATCTTCCATTACATTTACTGATCACTAAACCTGGGTAAAAAGAAATACAAGTGAAGGTTTTATTCTTACAATCCACTACATAACCCATCTCTCAAATTTGAAAAGTCGCGCTAAAGGAAGTTACAAGCCAGTGTCTCAGCAAACAAACAGGCACTTACTGAAGCCGCAGAAATCTAGATATGTATTTGTTCGAAGCCTGGGACCCATGAAGTACCATGTGGGAAATGTTATGAAAACCTTGTCAAGAAAACTAGGCCTCAAATTTAATTCATTGCCTCTCTCCACCACAAACAGCTGTGAAGCAACTAACTAGTTTATGGTTTAAATATCATTAATTAATAAAACATGACTGTCTAGTTAACTCCACAAGAAGGTGGGAAGTTTCAAACCAATTCTTATATGCCAACTAAAATCGGGTTTACAATGTCTTTGGATAAATTGCATTGACTTTGAAAAGCACAATCAATATACAAGCCGCTGTCTTTACAGACTGCAGGGACTCATTTTTATCTGCTACATTGTCTTGAACATATCTGACCATATTCAAAAAAAAAGAAATTGAAATTTTAAACCCACTCCCATTGGCATATTCAAGTTTTTTTTTTTGTTGTTTTTTTTCAGTGGTGTCTGTATTTTAGTAGACTCAGCTCTCCAAAGTGCTCAAGCACTAAAAGTAAGTTTATACATTCAACAGCAAGAGCAATTAACATTAAACAGTAATTTCATTTAGTTTCCATTACTTTATTTCTCTAATAAAATGAATCCAATATTCTACCTGATCTCTCCAAAGAGAATTTAATTTCAGAAACTTATGCCCGTTTGCAGCAGAAACATTACTCAGTTTCTCTTCTACAGTCTTTACACGACTTCATGGAAAAGTAAACATTTAAATAGAACACTATTCAGTAAGAATAAATGTCCGTATTGTCAACAGCAGAATTCATGAATTACCTTATCTGACTTTTATCAAGAAGGTCAAACTAGGTGACAGCCACCTCTACTGTTTCCAAATTCTCTTCTTGTTGCTGTAAGGTGCATCTGCCTGAAAGGGCACCACTTGAATTTTTTAGCCAGGTTGGACTTGTTCATGCAGCCCAAAATCTGATGAATTAGCAGAAACAACAGCAGGTTGAGCTCCCAAATTGTACGGTTCTAATTTGTGAAAGCAATCAGCAGAAGAGTTCTAAGACTTGCAGTATCACAGAAAGTGAAGTTATTTAGTATGAATTTTATTTCAACGGCTTAACAGACATACGATCGCTCACACATAGACACAAACAATGGAACTGTGTATATGCAATTATTTTTAGATTCAAACCCATCACGACTTTGAGCTTTTGCAATCTTAACTGTCCATTTCTCTGTGTCACTGACACATTTGCCCAGCAAATAACTACTGATGGGCTTAATCAGAAAAATCAAAGCCAAACGAAAAATAAAGATGTTAAGCACACAGGCTTTCCTTCTAAGTGGATGAATTGCCATAATCAATAGCAATCCACTGGTTATCTCTGAGCAGCATGCCGTAAGCACTGATTAAAGAAATCATCCTTTTGATCTGTCCCCGTTTCTTTAAGAGGAAGACTTAACTGCATTATTCATTTCCCAACATGTTTCTTAGAATGGAGCAAAATGTAACCTTGGAATGAAAACAGATTCATCAAACAGAAGCAGACTGAATAAAGAGCTAAACTACTAGACTGCTGGTAATCAGTCTTAACACTATTAACAACAAATCATTGAATATAGAAGTACTCAATCTCTAAAAAAATCTGTAAATATGCTTCAACTAACTGTATGATCAAACTGCTTGTATCTGGACACAGAGCAGTACCAAAAAAGGAAGTTAAAGGCATTTATTTTTACTGCCTCTTTGGTTGTTACTGGGTGACATTACAACCAATGGCATATCCAATGCTACCAGAATGAAAAAAAAAGGTCACAACCTACAGTATGAAAAAAAGTGCATAGCTCATGACCGAGATTTTTTCCATCTCTGTCATTTTTGTCACAGTAAGTTGCATAGTTACTCTGTAAAAACTATTAAAAACCATATGAAGGAACTTCAGATAGAAAATATTCCAGAATCAGAACTACAACCTTTAGATCTCAGGCACACCTGATAATTTCTACTTTGAAAGAACAAAAATTTCATGCTATACAAAGTCCTTGCCAAAGTTTACACAAAATATCTAACACTGCTATACCTTTTCATTTCAAGGATGCATCAATCATTTATTTCTTAAAATTCTGACTTCTGATTAGAATAAAACCATA
The DNA here is from genome assembly GCA_013396935.1 of Baryphthengus martii. Taxonomy (NCBI): domain Eukaryota; kingdom Metazoa; phylum Chordata; class Aves; order Coraciiformes; family Momotidae; genus Baryphthengus; species Baryphthengus martii. The sequence goes on from VWZK01019576.1 coordinate 271,639, forward strand.
CATCTTTTGATTTGTGTATCCAATAATATACATATGGGCAAATAAAAGGTTCACAGATGAGCTGAACACATCTTTCTGTAATGAACACATACACTGAAACTATGCGCTCTATCATCATATAGTAGGAAAGTTAATTAAAGCATTCAAAGTTTACTTTAGTTTTACACAGCACAGCAGTTAAACGAAGCTGGTCAACTGGAAGAACAAGTCATAAATCAAAAAGGAGCTGTGTGTAGCAAGGAACAACTTGATTTTTTTATTCTGCTGCTTGAGATGAACCATAACTACAGAAACAATTTACATCAGCAACAGAGAAGAAGAGATTTTTAAAACACATTTATCTTTAGAATGTTTATAGAATACTACTGTTTATTCACACTTTTAAATGTCTAGCAGAGTATCTAAGACAGACAACGGTATAGGCTTGGATTCTTTGTTAGCATCAGTTCCTCTAAGAACAGACCATGACAAATTTCTTTCACTATCAGACCTGCACCTACATGTGTCTCGTTTTCTTCAATTTTGCCAACAGCTGTGCTTCAATAATAAAACAAAAACGAAAAAAAAAACCCACCAAACAAACAAAAAAGAACCACCAACCAATAAGAAAACAACACCAAAACTATGGTGTGGATACATTTATGAAAAGTACGCGATTACCCTTTTACTAATAAAGCTGGTACTTTTTATGATTTATTCTACTGACGTAGACCATCATAACATCTGAGATTTTTGCTTGCACAGGTATACTTACAAAACTTTTGAGGATGGACAAGCACTTAATCTGATTTTACCTGGATCAGTAATGGTCAGAGTCACAACAGACTTACTGCTTAAGAGTTGTGCTGCTTAGTACACTAGTTTCAGTATTAAATATCCCACTTAAAAATAGAACAAGCCAGAATATTTACCGATACCCTACTTTGGATCTAAACCACCCTGCTTTTGTAAAAGCAGGGGGTTTTCTCCATTTTATTTTTAGCATGCTTTGATCAAATTATTACTCAGAATTTTTCATGCCAACATGGCAGATACCCATGGCAGGAGTTTGTTATAGACCACCCAACCAGGATCACAAGGCAGATGAAATACTCTATAAGCATCCGAGAGAAGTCTCATGGTCTCTAGCCCTTGTTCTCAAGGGGGGACTTCAAACTTATCATACATCTGCTGGAAATAAAATACAGCAGAGAGGAAGCAGTTCAGGAGGTTCCTGGAATGTGTGGAATATAATGTCCTGAACACAGCTGGTGAGGGAGCAAACTAGGTGAAGTGCCCTGCTGGACCTCTTTGCAAACAGAGAAGGACTTGTGGGTGATGTGAAGGTTGAAGACCATCCTAGGCATAACAATGATGAAATAAGAGTTTTCAATTCTTGGAGAAGAAGGGGGATGAGCAGAACTGCTACTTTAGACTTCCGGAGGGCAGACTTTGAGCTGTTTAGGACACTTGTCGACATAGCCCCTTGGGAGATGATCCTGAAGGGTGAAGGAGTCCAGGAAGGCTGACTGGACATACCTCAAGAGGGAAATCTTTACGGTGCAGAAACAGGTCTGGTTTCTGCACCGTATTAGGTTCTGGTGCAGAAACCTAATCTGGTTACTGCATAAAAGGCAGTTAAAAAAAAAAGTTTCTGTAAATACATTTAATAGCAAAAGAAGGACCAGGAGAATCTCCATCCTCTGTTGAATGCCAATAGAAATACAGTGACCAAGGATGAGGAAAAGGCTGAGGTACTGAATGTCTTCTTTGCCTCAGTCTTTAATAGGAACATCAGTTGTTCTCTGTGTTCTCAGACTCCTGAGCTGTAAGAGAGGGACGGGGAGCAGAATGAAGTCCCCAGAATCCAAAAGGAAATGGTCAGTGACCTACCACACCACTTAGACACACATGTGTATGGTGGTGGATAGGATCCACCCAAGGCTGCTGAGAGAATGGGCAGAAGTGCTCACCAAACCACATTTCCATCATTTACCAGCAGTCCTGGCTAACTAGTGAGATTCCAGTTGACTCGAGTTTAGCAAATGTGACATCCATCTACACAAAGGGCAGGAAGAAGGATCTAGGGAACTACAGGCCTGTCAGTCTGACCTCAGTACCAGGAAAGGTTATGGAACAGATCATCCTGCGTGTCATCATGTGACACATGCAGGACAACCAGGTGATCAGGCCCAGTCCGAGTTTATGAAAGGCAGGTCCTGCTTGACAAACCTGATCTCCTTCTATGACAAGGTGACCTGCTTAGTGGATGAGGGAAAGGCTGTGGATGTTGTCTACCTGGACTATAGGAAAGCCATCGGCACTATTTCCCACAGTATCCTCCTGGAGAAACTGGCTGTTCATGGCTTGGATTAGTGTACGCTCTGCTGGGTGGATGGCCCAGGCTCAAAGAGTGGTGGTGAATGAAGTAAAAACCATTGGTGGTCAGTTACAAGTGGTGCTCCCTAGGGCTCTGTATTGCGGCCAGTTCTGTTTAATACCTTTATCAATGAGCTGGATGAGGGGGTTGAGGGCTCCCTCAGTAAATTTGCAGATGACACCAAGTTGGGCAGGGCATTTACACACAGTGACAAATATCTAAGCTGTCTTCCTCTCAACACTCTTCGCAAAACCCACAGTATTTCAGATCTTCCAGTTCAGCTAGAGGTTTTTTGCTCTGAGAAATTACAAGGTAAAAAAAATATTTTATACAAAGACAACAAAATTTCATTTCATAACAGCTTTATTAGCATATTATCCACAATAGCCTAATACACCATACTGGCTAACAGCTCGAGTTCAATGTCCAAAAGGGATTTTTTTTAATTTAAAAAAAATTTAAAAACAAAAAACAACCAAATGCCCAAGTCACAAAAAAAACAATTGTAACAAAAAAAAAAATCCAACCACAAAATCACAACACACACCTTGCTGACTTCAGGTTAGTTTAACTCACACATCAAATCTGTAAATGCAGCAAAGCCAAGTTTACACATATTGTTAACAGTAAAACCAAGCTCAGTCCTCAGAGTATTGGCTACGCATATTAGACGTCAGCCAAGTTGCTCATCCAGTATTAAAGTACGCCTTATTTTGGTTTTATTTTGAGTTGTCGATACTAAGTAACTAAGATGTGCATTGGTGGGATTGGAAGAACCATTGTGTCACCCTAGCTCAATTTCTGTGCAACACGAAGGTGGTAACTACACAGATGTCTGCAATAAATCTTCTCCATGTGACTCATCACGAACCGCTTTTTCCCCATTATTTTATTTGCCGTTTTTAAAGTTCATATTAAGCTACGTATTAATGCACGGGCTTATTTACTAAATAACAAACAAAAAGCCCAACAATCACCACCCTCCTAAAAAAACCAAACAAAACAAACCATTCAAAGCAATGATTTGTTACAACTTATCTCTACTATTCCCACTGTCCCCCATTGATGTACCACATGCTCCTAGTGGAAGACTGAGGTTTTCTGTTAAAGACTCTGAAATCATCATCTTACACCATGATTCAAGATGACTCCAATCAATGAAATCTGTGCTTCTATAAACAGCATACAAATTCCACAAGATGCCGATCTCACATCTACAAGAGTTCAAACACAAGGGTTTTTTTGTTCAAGTTGGCGGTTTTTAACCAAATATCTCAAAAAAACGTTTTAAGAGTCAAATTTTGTTGACTTTAAAGTTAAATTTCTTGAGGATTGCAGTCCACCAGCTCTCTGAGTATTAGATTATGAATCACTAGCTTCGTTGAGCACCACTATAGCTGCTAGGACGTCAGTAGAGATTCACTGAAAAACCAAAAGGACCTCTTTTGTGGAAGTTCACAATAGAATCTAGATTGAAGGGAGACTAGAATAAATGTTATGCCTTATTACTGGCTTACTCTTGGAATGACTGTGTTTAATATTCACAATTAATTTGTTTGCAATCAGCAACAGAAGAATACTGCTTAGAAATTTGAGTCAAGAATTAAACACTAACATTTTTGTAAAGCTCTTAAAAATACTTACATTGTCTCCTATAAATGTAGTTTTATTATTCCACTCGGCCATTATAAGGTTGATCAAAACATTATTTGAGTAAGTCACAGGCTAAAAGAATAAAAACAGGCTTCAAGTAAATCTCAGATCTATTTATTGCAGACAATACAAACAGATCAAATCCTGTCTGAAGCTGCCCAAGATAGAGCAATGTCGAATCCATCTATTTGTCCGTAGGAAATGGTAACAACATGATTTTGCATTGGAGAGGACAGTACTGACAGCAATTTTAAAGACTACACAAACCGAAAAAAAAAAGAGAATTAAAGAAGAGCCACCCCAAAAGTAACAAGATCCTCCTTTAAACCCTCAAACCCATTCAGCACATACCAAAGAAGTAAATCAAAAGTATTTTACTCGCTCCAAAATTGCATTTCATCTGCTATGAAAATATCACTATAAATGCAGATGGATAAATATTTTCTTTAATTGATTGCATCATTTACTAGTTCTAATAAAATATTTTGTTTATAATGATAACGAAATTCAGGTTAAGAATTGTAAAGTAGCACTGGTGGATTTTACTGAGTAGCGGCTTGTTTTGACTAAAAAGTAAAACCAGATTCCCACGTCAGATGGAATGACTCCACATGAATCTCTCTTTTGTGGCATCACTAATTTAAGGCTTAATTTACTTTCATTCAACATCTATTTCTACTTCCTCCTCTAAGCAGTCACACCATAAACTCAATCACAGAACAGATGCAGCTGAAGAAAAGTAACACTGCAGAAAAAGAAAGTGGTATATGGCTCACGACATAACTACACAAGTAACTACGCCAGCATAGCAACAGGTAGGAAACCTAGCAAGGCTGCCTTGAAGTCTACAAACATAGCTTGCTCATACTTTTTGAGCCCAATCTATCCTAATAGAAGAATATCTTTAACCTCATTATGCTCTGTTGTCTTCCCGTGAGTTTCCTTATTCGCATTCCACATGCCATGACAAGTTCTCCAACAAATGACTTGAAGGGAAAAACTAAGAGTAACCGTAGCAGTAAGAACTAGGGAGTAGGACCCAAAATAGACCATGAACCACTGCTGATGAAACAACCGTATTTGTGGATAAATGTGGCTACCTTGCATTATAGGCCCATTACTGGAATCAGCTGTGAAGTTAATGTTAAGACTTTTTTTTTTTTTCCAAAATTGAACTACATTAAAAATAAAATGCACGTTTTCCCAATAGAAGTATGTTTTTCTCTATCCTATTTAGTTCTCTGTTCTGTTTTGTCCAGAAACACAAAATTACAGTACACCAAGAGTACAAACATGGAGAATGGTTTCATAGACAAGCAGCAATTTCTTCTATTTTGACCAGGATTCCCTGCTATTATGACTTAACACACAGCACAGAGATCATTTAAGAAGCCATGTCACGTGCAAGCTGAGATGTGATGACTGTAATGCACAGCCAGTATCCCAGCAGAGCTTGAAGTAAGTTAAAAGGAAAGGCATAAATACGATCACAACAGGAAGCAGAACCTAGAACACTGATATATGGCAACCAAGCACTCCAGGAAGACAAGTCCCTTTATGAATTACTTAACTGATGTAAGATAGGATTTTTTTTAAAAAAAAAAAAACAAAAAACACAAAAAAAACCAACAACAAAGAGCATTTAAATAACTTGCTCAATCTGCTTCATATACACGGTGTAGTGATGTGTGGCGACATCTCATACCCTAAGAAAATCATACCTAAAGCATGACATTCCTTTTTACTAGTAGAGAAACTACAGGCCATTTAAAAAGTCATTAAGTGCGAGCTGTTTATCAGGAGCTACACTAGATGTTTTGCTTTGCTGCAGAGAACCAGTTTCTGAAGGAAATTATTAACAAGAAGAAGGGAAGGCTGTGGGATCACCATTCATGGAGGTTTTCCAGACTTAGCTGAAGAGTCGTTTCTGACCTGGTTTAGCTTTAGTAATATTTGTGCTTTCAGCAGAAGGTTAGATGGATGACCAATCTTCACCAAATACTAGGATGGCTAGTTAATACTAAACACACTAACGGCTGTGTTTGTGAACTTTGGAAGAAACAGACAAACACCAAAATCCAACAAACACCACCATGTCTAGATCATCTGGTAAATTCAGAGCTCTTCGAATCTTCCAGTCAACTTAAGATCCTAATAAACCTGCAGCTTCTATGCAGAATTAAACAACCTCCACTGCTGGGAAAAGAAAGCTTCCATCGGAATTAATCAAGTGTTTTTTAGACTCAGACTACAGTCCCTTATCCAATTGTCATATTTGAAACAACATATTCAACAAAATCATTTGCAGCTGGTTAACAATCTTAAAACTCAGAAATTTGGAGAGCCAAATGCTTTTCTTCTGGTTTCTGAACTGCCACGATGTGCAGACACACTGCACGACAGAAAAATATGGTGTAAGCATCTGGTACTGAGATACTAGGAAGTAAGGCATATATCCCTTTAATTAAAAACCTACATACATGTATAGTATCGGCCAAGATATTATCTTCCAGAAATTAAACTCACTTGGATTTTTTTATTTTTTTTTTCAGTAACACACACAATATAATTTTATCACATCGGTACACCTCCATTTTATTGGAGCAGCTTGCAGATATAAGCTGGAAAGAAATGCAGGCCATTCCAGGTGAATGTACCAACAGAAGTATTTGTATCTCAAAGTTCATACAGAAGACTCAACTTCTGGAAACACAGCAATACTAGCAGGCATTAAGCTCTAGAACCCAATGACTACGGGATCTGTTTAAGAACAGCAAGTGTTTTTTTTCATTTAGTTGGTTGGTTGTTTTTTTTTAAAAAAAGCAGTTACAGGATAAGTATAGGTTCTGCTGTGATGTGAACAGTTACCAGTTAGAAATTAAAAAAAAAAAAAAAACCAACAACACACAAAACCAAAAACCACAAAAACAACACAATAAACAACACAAAAACACAGGAGGGAGGAAGGAGCAGCTTTTGCACCAGAGGTATGCCTCTGGGGAACTTCCACACGAGGCTACATACTAGGATCTATGCAAGAATAAGAGCAGCAGCATCACAAACTTCAACAATGACACAAATTTCTCTTGGTCAACCGCTAACTGCAAAGAACTGAAAAAAAAGAAGTATATAGAGTGAAAGGACAAGCACCTGAAGGAATAAACTGAATTAATTTGGGTTTAGATGAAAGGTTCAGAAAGGTGGATGTTGTAAAAGATTCTTAGCCTTTCACTTGAAAAATAACAGAAGTTGGAAAAGGCTTATAGAAGGACTGCAGGGATCACTGACAAAAGTTTCTATCCCAAGAAGACTCAGCAAGTTAGGACTCTTCAAGTTTCAAAAGAGATAATTTCCAGAGGAAAAGATACAAATCTTAAGCAGAACAAATACACATCAACTTTTCATTGTCACTTCCAAAATAAGAACTAGGCACCACTGAATGAAGTTGATGGGAGCCAAGCTTAAAACAGAAAGCAAGCGTTTCTTCATGCAGCGGATAGACAACCAGCGAGACCGCTTGCCAAAGCATGCAGCAGATGCTGAAAGTTTCTATGGCCTCAAGGGGAGACAGCACAAGTCTTGGAGGATAGTTGGAAGCTGGGAGAGTTCTCAGTGAATATCACATATGCTTCCCTGTTCTTAGTCTTTCCAAGAAATTTTCTCTTGACCACTACTGGCAACAAGACACTGATCTGAACAGAACTTGGCTTGAAACAATACGGACAGTTTATAAAGATACTGCTAACAAGCTCTCTTACAAGAGCAAAGCTGGCAGGGCCCAGCAGTTGCTAGGTTTGAAAACTGCACATTTTACCAAGAACATCAGATGAAGACTTAGGAAGAACAATATAGGTACTTCTACTGCCTCCCCACTGACAGTATTCTCACTTTTTATCAAGAACCACCCATCACGTTCTGAATATTTTCCTTCGCCTAATCATTTTGAGTATACCTTAGATGTATTAGAGAAAACGATACCTTTACGAAACAACACTATATTATACTCTGATTCTGAAGTCCAGCCTTGCTATACCAACCAAAAGCCACATACTGGCACTGCAGGATCCACTAGAGGGGTAACAGCTGAAATTCTCAGCTGATCTAAAACACCAGGCAGAAGCATGAGCTAAACAGCTATACCTTTGACAAATAAATGTTTTTTTCTTTAGCAGAAATATTGCCTCGAACAAGCTACTAGTTCTAATGAAACACGAATGAGAAGATTGCTTTATGAAACGCAATGTGACAGCACCAGTTCCTATTGCACTGCAGTCTGTGTATCTTCATTTAATGAAACTTTTTCTTTTGGGATTGATCAGTTTGATAAAGGAATCGCTTACAAAAATTTGCATCTTAATTATTTTTCCGCAGCTTTCAAAACAGATGAGAGACTTTTAGCTAGAAGTCCTGAACTGACCAGCATTCTATACAATAAAAGAATATGTGCATCTAACTTTTACAAAAGGTGTATCCTGCTGTTTGACTACACGAGGAGAGACAAAGTATATGCATATCTACCTACGTATAGTACGTGGGGTTGGAATATTTTAACCACCAGTGAGTACGTAATTTATGTAGTCTAAGCTTCCTATCACAACTGCAGGTGAGGGCAATAACAAACAAATGCATTTATCTGTAGAAACTGGATAGAAAACAGTTATTTCAGCTAGTTATGAAGTAAAAATACCATGCACTAGCAAAATTGTAAGTTTGCTTGTATCTTTCACATAAAGAATTTCACAAAGTTATAGGCAAATTATGTGCAGATCCTGACGAAGCACGAAGCATTAGCACCAGAATCTTCTGTATTTTAATAAATTCAAAAACATGAACTTGTTCTGCATGCATAAAAGAAGGGCTCAATGGCTCCTCATGAAGATAAAAAGAGTTCTTCCCATAAACTTATTCACATAAAGTTTTCAAATTACGGAAGCCAGCAATTTTCACTTTCTTGCAACTCCTTCATCTATTTGTTAAGTTAGCTGTTACCTTGGGTTAGAAAGCACTTAAAATCCTCCCTCTTTGGATTCACAGAGCAAGCATTTGAGGCCATTTTAAAAGGGCACAACTTGGCACAGATCGGAGTCCACACTCCTACTCCAGTAGGATTGCGGAGTGGAGGAATTAGTTAAAGTTCACACTCAGTCTCACAGTTGCTCACCATCACAGCATAAACAGGATTCAAACAGTAGCCCTGAGCAAAAGTTACACAAATAGTTGCACCAAAAGAATAAAAGGAAAAAAAAAAGTCAGCCTTCTGCTTCCCCTCTCCCTATTCCAATGCAACCTTAAAACCAGACATTGAAAAATAGGTACCACAGCTATGAAACTGAATTAATATTCATTTTTCCTGGAGACATTACCACTTACAACTGACATTTAATTCATTAAGAAAACAATGAACTATCCAAGTTTCTCAACAAATCTCTACAATAGAAAGCTGACTGTGTCAAGACCCATCTAACAGCATAACAAAAAAATTGAGCAGAAATGTGAATTGCAAACTTTCTTTAAAAGAATACAATTAAGACTTCCTTTGACTTCATTAATAGGGATGCTAAAATGTTAATTCTTAACTGTTTATGCAAAAGCCTGTTTCACATTTTCTGTTCCCTACGCCTAGCCAATGACTAAATTATCAGGATATTGCGAAATATCCAATAGATTTTTTCCAGTTATTAGGCACTACAATTAAAAAAAAACAACAAAAACCAGAAGCGCAAACCCAGAAGCACACAGACTATAACAGTTCTCCTAATACTACAAATCTGGAAGTTCCTGTCCTTTGTTACCTAGAAATTATTTGGTCCCAATGTCTTAGATCTGCTTTAGAACAGTTTTAGAATAAGATTCCTGTAAAATGTGGAAACCTGAAAGATCAGTTATGAAAGGGAACACTTACTTCAGTCCAAAAATTAAGCTCACTGTCCAGAAGTTTCAGTGACATACACAGGTGGAAATTAAATGTGCATGTGTTTAGGGGCAAGAGGTAGGAAAACTAAACACAGTTCTACACTTAGTAACATATGAATAATTATGTCAACAAAAAGTTCTCAAAAAAAACCAAACAAACAACTATCTATACACGAGCTAGAACACAGCAAGTTTTAGCTTAGGCTCATGTGCACAAAGCCCTGTAACCATGGAATGTGTTATTAACTGTTTTCACTGAAGACTGAAAATATTTAAATTTTTATATTGTTCAATGAGTATAATTCATCCTGATCCATAGATTAGCACAGAAGTCAATGGACAGCTAAACTCCAATTAAAGCACAGTATTACTTTTTTTTATATACAAACATGATTTTTATATATACGCAAAAATGGCCCATAGAGTTGGGCACAGAACACCCTTTCAAGTCCCTTCACCTTTCCTTTGTAACAGTCTTTTATAGGCCAGACTACACCTTTATAAGCGTATCTCATTTCATACCTTTAACTCAGGCAAAGCTGGTTACTCTAACAATGGCAAACGTTTTGTAAATAAAAGCAAAAATCACACTGAATTATGTTTGCATTGGATATTTAGGTCTACGACTATATGAACTATATGACCACCATAGTTAATAAATATGGAAAGAAATTTCTCTTTTCCTCTATTTCTCACTATTCTAAAGAGACAATACAAGCATTAGAATGAAAGTAATTGCAGAAGATCTGCAAACCATGATTTTTAAATAGGAACAACAAATGAAATCATAAAAATAAAAATTGAAAAGCCAGATCCTACAACAAAATATACGTGTGAGTTGACTTTCATTCCCTGATGCAAAGAATTCCATTGAATTCCAGTTTGTCTATACAACCTATGCTTGTCTGCTTTCAGATGTTTTATTACATCATAAACATCTAATTTTACAACTTATCTGGAAAAGGCAAAACGTTTACTTAGCATTTCAGTTACATCAGCTAATCAGAAAGGGAAAGGCATCTTTAAAGCAGTACACTATTTAAATAAACTTGTGTAGTGCAGACAGACTTCCAACAAAGCTCTTCATAAATCAGAACCCATTGGAGATAAACTACCAACAGTAAATGACCTTTATTTGACTTTTCTATAAAACAGCTCAGCAGGAAAAAAAAACTGGCTTCACAACCTCAATGTAATAATCAGTAACTAAACTTAACCAGTAACACTGATCTAAGTTATCAAACAGCATGTCAGAGACCCAACAAAAGGGATCTGGTCTTTCACTATGATGCAGCAAAGTCTCATTAGCGAAATTAAAGCAAAGTCCAAGACTGTTTTCAAGACAGCTTTGTTTCCTTAGTAACTGGCATGACTGACAGGCAGTGTACTGGAAAAAGTCTTACTTTACAAGGCAGCTTTATATTATTAGCTTGACTTAACCAGCAATTTAGAAAACCTAGCTATACTTGCCTGAAACACAGCCTGAAGCAACTTAGTTAAAAGCCAAATAAAACACCAGCAGAGTGAATCCCAGAAAACAGACTCCAAGAAGCACTTCAGGAGGTGATGAAATGGCGACACAGCATAGTCATGCCTTCTAAAACCTGCTGTTCTCCAAATAAAATTCCAGTTTTATTTACCAAAAAATAGCAATTAGGTATCATTTTCATAATAAAGATAAATTTCCCCCATGCTCTAGATTCCTGTTTAAATGTTTACCATAAACTACAGTTTATCGGGTACATTTCCCAGTATAGCCTTATATGAAAAAGAGGTTTAGCGAGCTGTTTGCAAGAGGATGTCCTGCCATAACATGGCATCTATTTGTTAACATTCCAATCCACAGCCTCCTCCCAAGAATTTTGTTTCACATTAAGCTAACCCCCAGGCTGTCAAATTTTCCCAACAGACAATTCTGTCTTTCTCTTGGGTCAGCTACATGGTATCCTGACCTAGGGGCACCTACCAGAGGACCACTCCCAGGAATCTCCTGTAAATTTCCTGCATTCAGCCAAGAGAAAATTTCTTTAGAATTTACAAGAGAAACCGACTAATTTAAATATTAGAGCTTACACAATCATGCACACCGCTTGTCTAGCGGGAGGAAAAGGGAAAAAAAAAAAAGAAAAAAAAAGAAAATTAAAACAACTATACCTTAGAGGATTGAACAATGTTTACACAAATAGTGAAAGACAGTGAGTTCCACCGTTAATGAGTTTGTACAATACAAACATACATCCGCAGTAACACTATAAATGCAAATACGCTGGGATTTATAAAATCACAATGACACAAAACTAATAGGAGAACTCAGTAGCTCTCGGTTTCAAAAGGTTAAACTAAATCTAATTACATCATCTGAATTTGTTCCCAACCATGAAGAAAAACACATGCAGTGATCTGGCCACATATAAAAAGAAGAGAAACATCTCCAGCTTCAGCCAACAACTCTCTATAGCTGTTTACCTCATTTTCGTTTTTTTCTTTGGTTGGCTGTGGGGTGAGGTGTCTACTCTTAATCAAGCCTGAAAGAAACTGCTTGTACTTAATATCAGACTAGTTTTCACACTTCATCTTGTATTTCAACCCTGAGTAACACATCTTGCTCTCCTGGGTGTCATCCAGTAACTGCTTATGTCTGATATGTGAAAATGTTTCTTTGGGAGTAGTCTAGGAACTCTGCTTCAATTTTATATGTGACCCGATTTAGGTCCTGGCTTTAAATATTTCAGCATTCACAGTGCTAATAAGTTACTTTCTCTGAGAGTCTGATGTAAAAATGGATAAACCAAATGAAAAAATCCACTTTGCTTGCTCTGTGTCAGCTTTTAAATATTTGCAGCTGTTATATCACAATTGCAGAGGGAAACCGAGCAAACTATAAATGGAGTTTTATATTTGGAATTTAAAGCTACTGTTCTGCTGGGTTTTTTTTTCCAGAAGAGGAAAGACAAGAGTAAAAGATCAATCATCTAAAAGTGGATATGGTTTTACTCACATACGACACTTATGAATTTGATTGCATTTACCCATTAGAAGTATTTTTTTGCAAAAACTAGTGGGGTCGTGCCTGTTTTACTTTCACAGGAACTTTCAAATTAACATCCTCTTATTATTTTACTGCTTTCTACTGAGTAGGAATTTCCATGATGTGACTGATGGGTTGCAGATTACTCTATGCTACAAACCAGATGACTACTAAAAAAACCCCACAGTTATATTTCTTTGCCATCTTCAACATACAGAAGAAGTCAGGCAAAAGGATAAGAGAGTCCAGAAGACACTCATCTTGATTTATATCAAATTCCTGCTTGTCTTTAGAAGAGGTCAAGACCTGAGAAAACAAAAGTGGTTCCATAGCAGTGTACATACTCCCACAGAGCTTGATGCTACTACTTTTAACCAAATATAACCTGACAAAATCTTTAATAAGCAGAACTGCAGAAGCATCTTTTTTAAACACGAAATTCTGATTAGACCTTTATCAGCAGCCACCTCTTATTACTGATCAGAGAGACTTTAAAATTTCTCGTTATAGAAGACCAGATAATGAGGATCTCAGCCACAATTACAGCTTTCAACACAATACAAAGTTTTCAGACCACAGTAAGATACTAAGATAACAGATCTCAAATTCGATTCAGGAGATAGGAAAGCACTGCTATAAAAGAGTATTAGGCATTTAAAGCATGTAAAACAAAATTACACCAGTGTTCTTAGCAGCTAAACTAGAAGCAATTCCGACCAATTCCCTAAGGGAAGTTGCAAGTTTTAGTTTTACGTTTGCTACTTGAAAAAACTGTATTCCTCCTCCTGAATGAACACTGTGTTAATATAACCTTATTTCCCCACGTATGCAATTGTTTTCTCTCTCCACTGCATGTATATCTAGATTTGTCAGGCTTATACCTTGTATTTTCTACAGCTGGTGAATGCTCTCCTACAGTAATTAGAAGCTCGCAGTAGAGGTTTAATCCAGTCCTTTTTAGAGTTTATGGAAAGATTTCAATAAGCATCAAATCAGACACTATAAAGGACAAAGATTATTTTTATGAGAGATATATCGAAAGGTAAAGTCTGTGGGAGGAAAAAGGTACACACAACTAAGAAAAAAGAGAATATCCTCAGAGATAATTTAATTATTAATTTACAGCTAACTGCCACAGATCTTGTTGTTTTTTGTTGTTTTTTTTTTCCACAGTTCTGTTTTATTCTGAAGGTAATAAATGCAACACACTTGTAAATAAAAGGAAAATACACTAGTGAAAACCCCACTATGGGTATGTTTTTTTGCTTTACCTGAAATCACACCTATTAAACTGGTTTTTGAATGCCCTTATAAAATCACTCTGTATGGTAGGCTATTGAATAGATGCATGGATATCATCGTTTGCAATTTTTCCTAAGTAAAACAAAATTAAACACAAGAAAAGCACTGTGTGCCATTGTTTTCACTGATGCCCACCCACTAAGCTGGCTGCAAGTTCTCTGAATTCAGAGGGCTGAAGATGTACTTGCATCCTCCTCCCAGCTCAGTCACAGTGCTAACATAAATAACGCAGGTTTGTCCTTAAGTCTTCCTCCACCCTTTTAAAGATAAAGAAATCTTTAGTACAACTGCAACTTCAAAACAGTTTGTAGAATTGTTCTTTCACAGGACTCTTGAAGTAAAAGGTAGAAGGAAAGATATAGGCTTAGTAGCACTATGACTGTCTTCCAAGACAAAAAAAAATCTCAAATTGCCAAAAACATACTACAGCATGTTTTACTTTAAAGTGTTTTAACCAATATTTCTTTCCTCCAGATATGTTCTGAAACTAATAGCACCCATTTTTCCCTGCAGGAGTTTCATCACTTTTTTCTGTGGATTGATTTTATGAATATTTCCATAAATGCTCGGAAATTATCAATATAAAAATGAAATTAATTTGGCATATTACAAATAAGATTTGTCAAACAAAAATCCTCAACTGCTTTTTAGTATAAAAAGCATGAAAAAGTGGATAAATCCATCTAAAACAACGGCTGTGGTCTTGGTTTCCAACAGTACAGCTCTTTTCATGACAAACTAGCCTGGACTATAGCACCATAAACACAAGAACTCACAAACTGATGATTCTGAATATGCATTTCTCCAGTAAATTAAGGTATTCAATAAAACATGCAACTGTGGCAGTAGCTTTTCCAATAAACATCTCATGCTCTGGAAGACTAAGATTATTTGAGTGGGGTGGGGAAGAGAAGAAGACGAGGGGAACAGATGATATTGTTGTAGTGGGTGGTTCCAGTCAGGGGCAAAAACGGGATGTGAGAGAAAACTAACAGAGTTGCTGGATATTTTTCATGTGTTACATGGGAAATAATAAAAAAAAAAGCAGCATAGCAACAAACTTCCCTGTTATCTTAAAACCATTTGGTTTCATAACATCCAAAGCCGTACCTCTCTACAGAGCACATAAGAAACATGTAACAGCAATCTGTTTTTAAGGTTTCTGCCAGATGGGTAAACACCTCAAACACACCCACAGATACTAATGAAAACCACCTTGGCCTCCTTCGGGAAGTCATTCAACACTTCACAGAAAAAAAATAGGAAGTTGTTGATAAACTGCTTGCAAGAACTACTTCCTGTAGGAAAAATAATTACAAGACTTGTTTGCTGGACAATCAGTTAACTTTTCCTCACGTTACGAAATGAGAAGAGGAATTACACAAGCTTTGTAAGAAGCGTAACACTAAGTTAAAAACAATACGAGAGTAATTCTAAAATGCAGCAAAGCTTGGTTTTGCTTTCTGCAAATTGTTGTCTGCTACTCCCATGGCATATTATCTTTTGCCTAGAGAGTGATCCTCTATCTTTCTCCACAGTTCACTGAAATGTCAACCACCAGCTGGCTAACAGGAAGTGGTTAAAAAGCAATGCAGTTGACATCACCACACAAACCAAGCAAGGCTTTCTTACTACGTGTTTAAGAATGGGCTGAAGTGTACCGCATGGCAAAGCTGAGGTGACTCAGACGTGACCACTTACTAAGCAGGCAAGTCTTAACTTACACGTTCTATTTAAGTAGCAGTTTCAGTGAAAAATAGTCTTCGTTTTACCAGCTGTATAGCAAGTGTGTCTTAACTTACCGGCCAAAACCATCTGCATTTTCACTAATGGAAAATTATACTCAGAAGTCCTACTCGTAACAGTGAGATGAACGCTAATGAGTGGAATTCTGGCAAAGCACATGTTGGGCATTCATAAAGGGGTCTACTGATCTTAGATGACAGACTGATTTACAAGAGCAGTTCTGGTTCAGACCCTGCACTACCACTCGCATCCTCTTTCTTTTAGTATGTAGGGACACATGTGGTGTGTATAGAAAATATCTGGCCAAATAACTCACTCTGTGTATGTATCTATATATACAGACCAAGTACTTTCTCTCCCATACACACTATTTTCATTTCTTTGCACAAACTACTACGCTTGCAGGGCTTGACCCATTGATTACTGGAAGTGACTATATTCCAGACTGTATTAAGTACGGTACTCAGTTTTATATTATTCTGTTTGCACTGCAGTATATTGTGACAACTACAACCATAAGGCTTACCGACATCTGGAAAAAATCTAATACTGTTACCTATTCTGCAAAGATCTTTCTAGAGCCCGATTACCAGACTGTTCATGGAATGGCTACAGAACAGAGCAAATGGAAACAAAGAGTAGTGCAGGCAATCCAACACAAAAGCTGAATACTTGGAAGAAAGACCAAAAATCTACATATGGTAGAAAGAACTACGTTCAATGTATTTAACATCAAGAATCTTAGTACTCAGGCTTTGAGTAAATGTCTAAGGTATAACTATACAAGACATGAGTTTTAACCCACCTGTAGGTTCAACATCGAACAAAGTTTCTGAAATGCAAACTTGTAACTCAAAAATAATTCTTACATTTCTTTGGATTCCCTAAACATACACAAGCAAACATTTTGCTAGTACTTGAAATTTTTTTTACAAATCTTCATGAAGTCAAATGAAGTTGGTGGATCTCACCTGGAGATAGTATTGAACAACCTTTTAGGAACAACAAATCTTCTTCGAGTGTGAATAGAGCCTTCAGAACTGTCCTCATTAGACTCTCCCATACCACAGCATCACCCAAGGAAAGCCAAAAGAAAACAGCCCATTAAGCTGTTTAAAATCTCCCAAGGTCAGCATGTGACCCAGCAGGGAGAGGTTCAAAAAGTACAGCCTTTATTTTTCTTCCTAACAACCTGGTTTGTTTCCACTCCTTTCCCCTTCAAGACACATCCTTCACAGCTAGCAGCTCTTTCAATCATTTACTTTGGATGTCTGCTTGAGAACAAACGATCTTGCTCATGCAGATGAGTTTGCCAGACTTGTGTGTACTTTCCAGTCTCAGGCTCTTTATTGTTCTTGCTGAAACCTGACCCTTTGAAATGGATACCAGGACATCAAGAAAAGACAAAAAAAACTTGCAGGAAAAAAAAAAGGGGGGGAAAAGGTTTTTTGTGGTAATAATGAAATTGTAGAAAAGCTTTCCAAGAACAAATCCTTCACTCTGATTTCACCTGAATGAGCATAATTAAAAAGCAAACCAATAATTTTAAGAGCATGAAGACATTTTGCATCTCTTAAACTATTCTACTTTCTGTAAAATTAACAGCATTATCAATATCACTTGTGAGAGTAAAAACCTAAAAATCATATACTCGTCTTTTTATGCTTCATAAGCTGCTCTAAGAGCTCTCACTAGCACAGTCAAAACAAAGTTTGCTTTTAATTTCAAAACTCGGTCTGTGCTTTCCTCAAGGTCCTATGACTTAACAGTTCTCAAATGGCATAAACTTACACGGTTCCAAAAAAACTATTTGTGCCCACTGAAGAGGTCATATTCTAGAATACGCTGATTCGTTAAACTTCACCAAAGAAAATGCCACATCTTCAAGCTAATAGCTAATGCTCATTTTTGCATTCCTAATACAGAATGACTGTTTCCAAAAAGTAACCTTGGGGCTCAAATAATATCAGACAACTGCTGTAACTTCTTTTCAGCTATAAAAAAAAAAAAAGTCATGATATTGGAAACACCATCGCTATAGAACAAGAAACAGTTTTAAGAAATTCCATTTTCATTGCAGGCAATGTAAATTTGGTTTTGAAACTACAAACTCAACTACTTCAATCAAATGCACATATTAATGGAAGTGTTTTAGCAAGAAAGGTATGGATAAAAATGTTTTTCTTGGCTGAAATGTTTTACATAACACACTGTGCTGCCACTCCCCTCTCCCAGCTCTGAAAAATGACATATAATGGATTATTTAGAGACTTGCAGATAATGTTCAAATACGGTCAAAATATTTGAGGGCCAATTATGTGTCTTGGTGGGCACTTTCAGAAAGAAGGACAAGCTCCTGCTGTTTTAGAAAACTATGCAGCATAAAAGAAAATGCTCCCTGATGGATTAGGTGTCAGATGGCTGACATGTGTAACCTTCTCTTCAGTTATAGAAAAGGTGATACTAATTTCACTGTGTGAAAAAGCTACAGCTGTAGGAACAAGAAACAATGTTAGAAGTTCTGCAATTTCCCTTTCACTGCAGGGAACGTAGATGAGTTGAGAATTACAGAGCCACATACTGCAATCAAATACATATTAATTTCCTCATGGGTTGGGAGTAGGCAAAAATGTTTTGCTTGCATACTTAAATAGTTGTCCTTATTCAATAATAAGCAGCCCCAATGTATTCTTGCTACCATAGTATAGTCTAAAGTTACTCTGTATTTTTACATCTGTTTCATAAAAATGAGGTAACGTGTATTTTGACGTGCATGAGAACACTGGCAAGAGTCAGTCAACCCTAAAGTCCCATTGTTTAAAAATAATTTCACTGATTTTTAGTATACAATAAAATGGATAACATTCTTCAGCTCAGGTTAAGAGAGGATGAATATTCAGAGAGTAACATACAGTTTTCAGAAACAGCAGAGCGTTGATATGAGATAAATACGGCACTGGTAGGATCTCCTTAAAATCAGGGGCATGTGTTTTTTTAAATTTGTACTTCAAACACAAGTTTACTAAAATTCAAAGACTGTTAAAAACAAACAAAACCAAAACACCAAGGAAAACCCCACCACAACAATAAAAAATGCCAGAGGTACAGCTACTTGAAAACAAGTTTTACTTACTTAAGAAAATATCTTTGTCCAGACGGTGTCTTAGCCATCTCCCAACCTGGTGGCAAAGGTACATCATCAGGGATCTCAAATGAAGACTGGCGGAGATGTTGAGAAGATGGAGCTCCGGGTCCAGTCACTACTCCAGAGGGTGTAAGCGTCCCTGGAGAAACAGCTCCCAGCTGCAGTGACGCTGGAGAGGAATGAGCTCGGACATGCTGTGGGGTCAGGGCTCCTGCTGTCCCTGCATCAGTGCTAGCCTGCCAGGAGTGAAATTATTCCCTTTAATATTCTTATATTTCAGCAGAAATGCAGCTGTTAAAAGACATTTCACTTTAAACAAACCTTTCAGAGGAAATTTCTACGTTAATTATTCTAAAGTTCTGCTTATTTTCCAGTTGCTGCTGTTCAAGAGAGCCTCCAAGTAGGTTGGTTAGACAGCATCACAAAAGCTCCTGTATAAGTCCATAAATATTGACTGTATGTGCTAAGTGCCTTAAGTTTTATTTTCAAAACTAAAGCTCTTACTCCTTAATGCAGGGTGAAGACAAAAACATGCCTGCAGTCAGCAGACCTCATACAGCACACTGCATGGTTCATCACTGGACTGCATCCACACATTACCATTGCACCCACTTTCTGCTGAAGAAATTAATTTTGCACTCTCCTTTTGAAATGGGAGCATGGAGGTGCAAGGACATCCACTCTCTGCAAGGCTTAAGAAGACTACGCAAGGAAAAAAGCAACCAAGAAATGCCAACCAACAGCACTGAGTTACAACTGAGGAAGACTCCAGAACTCAACTGTAAAAAAACCCTACCCAAGAAGACTGAACACAAAACTTCCTACCCCGTACACCAACTGCACCTTTAAGGGTTCAGGCAGCTTACAAAGTCTGGCCAGGCTTTATCCAGTGCAAAGCTTCAACAAGCTGTTTAACCAGTCAATGAGAAATAACTCACAAAACCATCCACCAGTTACCAGTGGTAAGTACACAGGATTTCCTTGCCAGCAGTAAATGCGTCCACTGTGAAACAGAAAAAAGCAGCTCTGAAAACTGGATTAAAATAATATTGACATTTATATGTATTTACCAGTTAATGGATTTCATAGATACACCAGAACAACATGGACACCTATAATAAGATGCACGTATCAGCCCTTGCCACACCTACCTCTCTACACATGGTATTGCACCATATACGAGGCCCCACTTACATACTCTTATGGAGACTGACAATTCTGTTTCACAGAATCATACAAGCGTTTAGGTTGAAAAGACCTTTAAAATCATCAAGTCTAACCGTTAACCCAGCACTGCCAAGTCCACCACTAAACCACGTCCCTCAACACCGTATCTACACTACATCTGTATGTAAGCACGTGTGAAGCTTCATGTATTAAATTGGAAACAAATTATCTTACATTTGCATTTAAACAAAATACCCAAGTTACAAATCAACCGAAATTGAGGTATTTTAATTCTTGAGAAATAGGGAAAATTACAGAAACTTAAAGGCTTTTCTGTTAAACAGAACATTTTTGTGGCACAACTAAACAGAAAGAAAAACGAAAATGGTCTTAATTGAAAAGACAGCCCACAATGAAGCAAATGATCCTCTGGCTATAGCTGGACTTCAAGTTTACATTTTAGGAAACACCAACTGGTACAAGGAACTGTGATCCAACTAAATATGCATTACAGGTGAAGAGTAACATAAACATAGCATTATCTTGTTTGTGTAAAAGAACAAGTTCTATCAACTTGTATCACATTAAGTGCGTTTCAAAAGCGACAGCTATACAGTAACTGCAGTTACTGTATTTAACGACACAGCACCAAATGTTGTAGCTGAATGAAAACCAGTTCACCTTTGTGCACAATAGAACTGTGATGATTTGCACAACTTTGAAAAAAAAAAAATCTAATAACCTTGCTCCTTGCTGTCGTTTCAGTATGTCATTAAAGGTCTGCAACTCAGAAGCAAGCAAAACTACAGAAGCAACTCAGCCCCACCCCTTTCTATTTTCTTTTCAGTCTTGCAATATGAAGGCCAGGCTGATTTTTCGAGTATTTGGAAAATGAATTAACTCCTAGGCTGAGAGAGTATGTGCCAAGGTTCAGCCTGGAGTGAACTTCTGAAGCCAAGTTATAAATCCTTCAAACCAGAAGTTTAATAATGGAAATGTTGACAGACCCTTAACAACACAAGTACCAGGCACCAGTACACAGAGCAAGTTTCACTCCTACTGGCAACACCGATAAAGCGACAATAGACAATAATAAAACCTATTTTATAGCTTAGCAACAAAGTTCATTACTTAATAAAACACTCGAGTAGGCACTGCCTCCTTTCCANNNNGAGGGACCCACCCCTTAAAAAAAAAAAAAAAAAAAAAAAAAAAAAGCTGGTAACAACGGCCTAAACATTAACTTTCAGTCTTATTCGCATCAACACTTCGGTCTTGGCACAAAAGTCACTATGCTTAAAGACCATACGCTCCCGAAGGCCGAGCGCCGGCCCTGCCCCGCATCCCTCACCGGGCCGGCACCGCCGGGGCCTCAGCGGCCCCG
>VWZK01019577.1:0-103224 GCA_013396935.1 Baryphthengus martii
ACATATGTTTGTCTCATACCAAAATGTACTTTCAATTTAATTGCATCAAATATGTTTTTGTCAATGGGCTACTTGCAGTCAGAACGTGATGTGCTCATGGATTAGTAGTAATAAACTATGATCATGCTGCTGCAAATGCCATCCCTTCTGCAGCCTTTCTTTTCACAATTGCATGCTTATGAGGAAGGATATGCTGGAAACAGTGGAAATCCGTTCATGTATGAGTATTCCTAAGAATGAGATGAGTAAACACCTCTTTTTTTTTTTTTTTAGATGAGGAGATAAAAGTCAATCCTCAATGAAATTCCACTTCTGCTTGGAGGATTCACCTCTAAAAAAAAAAGAGCTTTCTATGTTCATATAGTTGGTTTTAGTCGGCTTCATAGAATCTTTAAAGTCAAAGAAAAAAAAAGAAAAACCAATATAAGATATTTTCTCCTAAAATAAGCTCTAATGCTTTTTAGGGCATTATTTACCGTGTTATGTTTTTTAATTATGTTTTCCAACAGGCATTATTCCTCTCATGAAAGCTGAGGATGATATAAACATTCTGAGGGGGCAAATTAGCGGGTAATGGAGTAGTGTTATTTCACCTTTACTCATGTTTACTGACCTCTGCTGCAGTAATATACCAGTGATTACAGAAGTAGCAGAATCTGGCCAAGGTACTATAACATTTTGTGTATTCTAACCTGCTAGCCCAATATGGTTTCTCAAATCAGAGGCCACCTAAAAGACCTGGATATCTCCAAGAGCAATACAAAACATTTAAAAAGAGAGAATCTCCAAAAAGTCCAAAGAGCAAATGCACAGTCTGAGCTCATTGGACTTAGTTTCTGCACCTGGAGGTGCACTCAACCAAACAGGATAAGCAAAAACTGAATAGCTGTTTTTAAAATGTTTGGTGACATCATGTCCAAATTGGTGGACATAGAAATCTAAAGCGGGTTGATAATACCTCAATCTTTCTTGCATACCTTCTGAGACATGTGTGCTGCTGGTGAGTCAAGACTTTTTACTAGAAAATTACCTTCTTCTGTCTTGTGTTTCTCTATGTAAAATAGAGTCCTAACAGGTAGAGTTTCTTGACCTTAGAAGGAAAAGCCTGCTTGCCAAGAGAAATATTGAGAAAAAGGACAGGCCTTTAGTGAAAAACAAAACAAAATATCTGGATTTCCTTCTCACATCAGACCATTTAACAAATATAATATTAGTTCATTGGTAGTATTAGTCTTTCAGGATTTTCATGAACATTACAGTGCAGCATTTTCAACATGTTCAGTTGCTATATCTAACCAACACACTTCTGATGTACATACTGAGCTGATGCTGAGCATTATTATCATACATGATCAGGCCAATTTTTTTTTAATTTAACAAAATTGAACTAGCTCTGCTATTGAACATCTCTGATGTAGTAAGATCTGTCATATTTCTTTATCCCAGGTGAAAAGTTGTTCAATTGCCTTATAAGGAAAAAAAAGGTAAAAAAAAAAATAAAGAAAATCTGTGCTTCGGCAAAAAAAATGGCAAAGCTTTCTGAGCTGCCCCTAATGTATTATTACCTAGCAGAGGCACATCGCAGATGTTCTCCAGAGCCCAGTCACAGCTGTGCAACTGATGTTGTGATCCAAAGTTGAGATCTACAGCCCGTAACATACTCACCACATGTTCACTCATTGCTTGCTGGAATAAAACACCTCCTTTGCTCCTGGGCCTTATGGCAAAAAGCTGAGGAGTCTGGGTATCAATGGACATTCCTAATCACAGACAACCAAAGCATTCAGTGCATTGCTTCATCAGAGCTTACAAAATAAAACAAACAATAATCAAGAAAAAAACAGGAAGAAAAGATAAAAATATGCTATTTGATTAGGCCAACAACTTAGAAAAATAGACATACCTGTGGTAAAAGGTTTCTTTGTACCTTGTATATTTTTTCCAGACATGTTGCTGTGATGATTGCTCTGATTTACAATTAATGCAAAAATAACACAGCAGAAAGCCTTGCAGAATTATCCCGCTCAGGCTACTGGTCCACACTAGAGTTTGAGAATGACAAGAATAAGGTTTCTAGTATCAGTGACTAGCTCTCATCTTGTGCTACACTTTTCTACCCCTTAAGGTCTGCTGATAGAGCTGATTTGTGGTGCATTTAGCAGCATATCCAGCTATAATCTGGTTTTAAAAAACACCTTTCAATGAAGGGATTTTTTCACTGTAGAATAGGTGGAATCACAATCTGCATGCACTCTATTAATTTCTGATGTGGTATTACACACTATTTCAATGGTGACCCTTTTAGTCTATCAGACTAATAGTGATTTGCATCAACTTTTCCACCATCATCAGTCCACTGCCTTATTTTGCAATCCTACTCACAGCTGACATTTTACTTTCTTATCCAGACTGGTGATTATTTCCCGTTATATAAGGGACATTCATGGAAGGTTTAAATTCAATATAGTCCCGGGGAAAAATTGAAAACAGAAGAATATGTTATGTATAAATATAAATCCATAAAAAATAAGAGTTTTCCAAAATGGTCTCTAGGTAGAACTAAGGTTTGTTTTTCTTTTTTTTTTTTTCCTTAAGCTGAAATTCCAAGGTTTGTTTCTGTGTTGTTTTTTGCTTGTTTGCTTGTTTTCAAAATAGAAATGTAGTATTTTTTTTTTTATTTAGAAACATAGAGATTATTTTATGATATCAGCTCTGATTTTGACAAGATCAGAAAAGATGTTAGCTGAAGTACTAAATATATGAAAATATTACAATGCATGATAGAATATTAAAAAAATACTGAAGTAAATCATGAAGCTGAAATAATTTATTAAAATGAAACATCTAACAAATAGCAAAGTAAAAGATTTTTACACTATTGAAACAAAGCAAGAGGGGAAATAACTTATTTATTCTTTACCCTTTAGCAATGTCATTAAGACATTTTTTTCTGCAGTATTTTGAGTGCAGCCAAAAGATATTTAAGAAAAAATAGAAAGTGTGATTTTTTTTTTTTTACAATTTTCCTCTTTGGCCAATCTTACTTGTTCTCGTTATCTATTGTTTGAGAAGCATTCATATGTCAGGATTTCACATGTAAGATAAGGATCCTGTAGCATTGAGAACACACACACTGAAATGACCCCTAAAAATGAATTGCTTATGTGCATAAGAGAGGATGCAGAAGTCCAGAGCAGTAAAGATTAAAATCAAGTGTCGCAGTCAGAAGGAAGAGTCAATACATGGCACAGGAGATAGGATTTTTCCTCTGGGTATCATCCTTAGCTTTAGTGTAAACTGAGCCTCTTACTCAGGAGCCTTTTCTGACACTCCAGAGAAAAATGCTGATATTTTTGTTCTTGCATGCTTCAGTATGATAGATAAACTTTCATTTTTCAAACTAGTCTCACTGATTTTAAAATCACTGTAAAGATAGAGCCTGATGCTTGAACAGTATAGAGCTTTTGACAGGCTTTACAGTGTTCTACCTAGCTAGTACCTACATTTTCAGTTATCCCTCTGCGTTTCTGCTTCTTCCCTTCACTTTATTATCCTCTTTGATGTTCTCTTAGTCTTTGGTGACCTCTCAAATACTCCCCTGAGGGCTGGTGACATTTTGTGATTCATCTTAGAACCTTATCATTACTTTTTGATGGCTCTCCAGCCTTCCTAAATGTTCGCTAACTGCTAGCAGCTCAAGCGTTTACACTTTAAAGCTCATCTCCTTTCCTTCTCCACAGACTTGTCTCTCTGCTTGTCTTTTACCTTCGCTCTATCTTTATCTATACGCATAGGAGAAGATAACTATAAAGAGGTGGACAGTCTGAAGGCATTCTTGGTAAGTTGACTAGTATTCAGGAGTCAAGGGTTTGGCAGGCAGAAGCCCATGAAAAAGGTCAGGCAGGACAGTCAGCTGGAGAATATAATTTATTTAAAACCAAACAATTAAAGAAGTATATACATATTCTACAAAACTAGGTCAAGATGGGGGAAAAGATTGGGAAAGTAAAACAAAGACTGAAATCTCCTTACTGTTAAGCCATGTCAAACCAAAACATTTCAAACAAAATTTAAAAAAATTAAATCACAAGCTAAAATAGTACAAGATGAATAACACTGTTGAACTACTTTCTACAGGACAGCACACACAAGTCCTTGGCAAAGGCCATTTGTATCTTCCATGATTCCGTAAGTACCTTCCAAAGATCAACAATTTTAGGGCTACACTGGGCAATTGGCTTTCCTCTGCAGGATTTTAATTAATGTGTAAAATAGAAACAGAGATCAAAACCAGCATAAACAAAAAAAGCAATAAGTTGAATACAAGAGCATCCACATATGAAGAGGTTGAAAAGAGTTACCCACAAAACATAACTGACAACCAATAAAGAAATGACAAAACACAGAAAGGGAATTTGCTTCTATTAAAACATGATCATAAGGAATCACACTTCCACAAGGAAAAGTGACTACCTTATGCTCAAGTCCCATCTTATGACATGACAGATCTCCAACAGTAAGTGCTGTGTAGAAATAAAGCAGTATTTCTCTTGAAACCTGCTTCCCTTTGTCTTAGTACAGATGCACATTTAGGGTACCGGTTTTGTAAGAAACATAATTGTAGTTTACCGAATATTGCCATCTAGTGGTATAAAGATCAACTCTGAAACAATCCACTTTAAAAGGAAGGTACCGTTCCATGATTTATACACTAATGTAAAAAAGACTTAACAAAACCGTAGTATTAACAGCAGCACACGAGAAAATGGAGCTCAGCTTGCAGGACAATGTATGCCCCAAATATTCAGTTAACTATGAGGGCAAGAACACAAGCCAGCAGAACAGTGGTGTGTAGAAAAAAAGTCACAGACAGGGCATGCCAGTGCTATGAAAGTAATATGCAAGACACAAACTAACAGCTTATTTAATTTAATTTTAAAATTTAAACCAAGGAAAATAACAAACAACCTACCAGTTACAGTATGATCTATGATATGACGTGAATTGTCACCTTCGCTAAGTGTCCTGCAGCATGTACAACACCCTTCCTGGTGAGGAAATTCCATCAGAAACATCTGTCCCTTAGCGCAATAACCTGATAAATGGTTTCAACAGGGAAAGCTTAAAAGCAACATAAATGTTCCTCAGATCTAGCTTAGATGTCTCACGGTTAGTCTGACTTTATTGTCCTCTGTTCCTTTTTCAGTGATTAAGGGGAAATAAATACTGCCACAGGTGATTTATCCTACCCTAAATCAACAGCCAAGACATGTCTGAAGATACCTATTTGTCTTCAGTGACTATGAAGGGAGCCTAAGGAGATCAGCTTATATTAACACCAACCTAAGCCGATCTTACTACAGGCAGTCATGGGCAAACTCAGGAAAAGCTCAAGGGCAAAATTTACTGACATAGATTTCTAAAGTTAGGTGCCTAAATACACAGCCTGAATTCACAAGCACTGAACAGTATTCAGGTGGAATGGGACCTCAGGAGGTCTCTAGTTGAATCTCCTGCTTAAGGCAGGGATAGCTCTAAGGTTGCTCAGGGCTTTATCAAGTCAGATTTTGAGAACTTCCAAGAATGGAGACAGTATAACCTCTCTAGGCAACCTGCTCTACTGCCTGATTGTACTCATGGGGAAAAAGTTTCTCATACTCAGTCTGAAGCTCTCCTTTATCAACTTACATCCGTTGCTTCTCATCCTCCCACCAAATGCCACTACAAAGAACCTGGCTCTGGCTCTTGTCCTTCCCACAGGCACTGGGGGCTGCAGTTAGATTCCCTTACACTCATCTCTTCCCCAGACTGAACAAGCCCTGGCTCCTCAGCTTCTCCTCACAATATAAGTGCTCCAGCCCCTACCATCCTGGCAATTCTCCCCTAATTTGCCTCAGTTTATAGATGCGTTTCCTGCACCAGGAGGGTCCTTAACTGGCTGCACTGTTATTGGTGCGGTCTAGTGAGTGTTGAGTAAAAGCATGGGATAACCCCTTTCCTGAGAAAGAAAACTTTCAAAAATATCCAAAATAAACACTAAAAAAAATTCTGCATTAGTGATTGCACATGATGACAAAAGGACAAGCTAGGGTGAGGAATAGAGGGAAGCGTCAGGATTTAGAATCTGGATATGTGCTTTAAGGTTATGGATTAGAAAAAGGCACTGGACTCATAAGATGTAGGGTTGAGGGCTTTGGTAGCACTGAGGAATCATGCTTGGATTTAGGTTGAGGGCCTAGCAAAGGTGATCTCTCAGCTTCTGTTTCAGGCACATCAGGATCTCTTCAGTCCTCCTTACTGTCACAAAATCCTACTACTCTGTTGACTGAGCTCCCTCCTGCCTGGCCTCCAGCTCGTGCACAATCAGCTGCTGAAACAGAGGGGCTCTCACAATCAACAACCAAGCACTTGCCCTCTGACCTGCATTTTCCCTGTCTGATGTCACTACCTTCCTGCTCCCCTGAGCTCCGTAAGGGGCTTTGGTAGGACAGAAGGTTAGCGGTTGGATTTGGGTGTTGTTTTATTCACAGGGTCTGCAGGGTTGATCTGTGTGGGAAGAGGTTATGGACTGCCCCTGTGCCAGACAGAGCACCTGCCAGCTACGCAGTAGAGAAAATGCATGCATTGTGTGACAGAATCAGAGGAGTTTCTGGAGCCTCTCGAAAAAAATATTAGGTGGCAAATGCTGAGAAAAAGAGGCAAGTAAAGAGACAATGAATGATGCTAGAGCGAAAGACAAAAGAGTACGTGAGAAGTAGAGCAGTAGAAACACACTGAAGAATTGCAGCCTGAGCTTCAGAGCAAGAGCAGCCTGAGCAAGGGCTGGAGCCAAATATCAGACTAGACAGGTTAGAGAGGAGTCTCAGGAGGAAGTACGACTCTAAAGAAACTGTGGCTGGTGGAAAACCATGTTAGAGCACTTGAGTAAGAAACAATGAGCAGTGAAAGAAAAGGACTGCTATGCACCAACCCCAAACTCCTGCACCATCTGTTGCCTCACCAAAGGGGTCTCAGCAAAATGCACAGCAAATGGATTAAGGGCATGAAAGGGGAGAGTAGAGATGCCCTGAAGGAAGCTGAGGTGTTTTCCCTGTTTGGTTTATTTGGGCTTTGAAATTTTATTTATTTATTTAAATACCAGGATCAGTAATTAAAAGTTTTGTTAATTGGCAATAAATTACACTGATTGAAATTCCCTGACACAAAGCTGGGTTTCTTGCCCATCAGGATCATTTCCCCAGCTTTCGCTCTGACAACCTCACAACCCCTGCCCTTCTGCCTCCTGGGGACGTAACACATGTGAGCTAAGGTTAGGAAGGGATTCTAGCACTTGAGGCTTAGAGTGAGGGGTTAAAGACCTAGAATTGGGGTGTCTAAGGCTTCAGGCATCTCATCAGGATTTCTGAGCTCACCTTTGAGGTTTAGTATTTAGCCTTTGGGATTAGGGAAAGGGTTCAGGTGAAAGTGCTGGATCCGCTTAACTTTGCTAGTAAGGCGATAGGATAAGGGCTAGCTTTTTGCATTGTAGTATGTGTTAGAAAAACCATCTTTCTCAATCAGCCTTGTTTTGGCTATCTTGTACAGAATAATTGTTTTATTTTCTGTTTGTCATCCATTTCTAGTGAAAGTTTGTATCAAATCGTGTTTTGGTTTGCTCTTCATTTCAATTAGTATATTTATACTAGATTAGTTTCTTTCCTTGTTTCTTTTCATGCTGTATCTATACTTTTCCTTGGAGTTGGTGAATTATTGAGAAGATCTGCCATATCATAACTGAAAGCAGGAGTCAGGACATACTGCCTGTGAAACTGATTGAAACCTGATAGCAGCAAACAGAACTAGGGATCGTGCACACAAATTGCACTTCTTGCTTGTTACCAGCGAAGGGAGCTGTTAAGCTCTCCAAACTGCTACATCCCAACGACTGAATAGAAACGGGAACTTAAACTTGGATATTATCACTACAAGGAATATGTCCAATTAACTTCTTTATTGCCTGGACTACTTCTGGGTTTTTTATACATAAAGAAGTGTGCTTTTTGTCTTTCTTTTTTTTTTTTTTTTTTTTTCCTGTAACAGTTTGTTCCACAATTCTTCGCCTGCATCGTTGATAAAGTCACAGACTCCTTGTGAAAATTACCTAATTTTCAATCACATATTAGCAATAACTGCATAAAAGGAAGCATAAGGACCTCTTGGTGTTATTGCGTTCTGACCAGGTGTCTGTCATCGTCCTTTTGTGACACATTTGCTTTGTGACTGATTGAAAAACTGATCTTTTTCTCTGCAGTAATAACATATTATTTGAGTTGCTTTTATCTCTCTGAGGTAGTGATGAAATCAATCTGCTTTCAAAAGGTAACTACAAAGCCCACACTGTGACACACTAGTTGTATGAAGGTTAGAGTTAATAGATCATGAAATGTTCTTTTTGGTCTTTCATCAACTCACTGTACACTTAAACATAGTAAAGAGCACAAAGTTCCCTTTTAACCTCTCAAAGAAAATCCAAAAGATGGGAAAATAGAAATGGGTGGCTATAGAAAGTGTAGGTGTTACTTTCCTCTGTTCACTCATCACTTAAACTTGAACTGTCTCATCTGTCTTACTCTTGCCAAGATTAAGGAAAAATAAACTTTGCTGTGTAATGCTATCTGCTGGCAGGTATTAATAGTGTGCCAGATGATCAAGTATTTACTTAGTACATGCTGTAAGTGTAACTGAGCATTATAAAAATACACTGAAAATCTTTGTTCATTCTGTAAAATAGTTACTATAAAGGGACTACGTTTGTATGACAGAAACAAAAATGCGAAAAGCAATTTGAAGTGATAAACCAGCATAGTTCATGTTATCAAATGTCAATGGAGCAGCAAGAGAAGAACTACACAATCTGAAATATAGGTGAATTTCTTGTGATTTAACTACCCGTGGTGAAAGCTGGATGCTAGGGGCTGGAAGGCCCATATAGCATTTTTATTCATACTGTTAGGATCTGCTGTTAAAAGAATGACTGTATACTGTAGCAGAAACATTTGGAGTCATCATGATTGAAAGAGTGTGTGCTGCTACTTGACTGAATCTAGTTACCCTAAGTCAGAATTTATCACATTTTTCTCCTTCAGTTCATTACTAGACTGTCCTTTCATCTTTCAGCTGCAGAAACATGGCTTCCGAGTTTTATAGAGTTTGAATGGTTTTGTTTGGTTTACGGTTGGACTCGATGATCCTAAGGGTCTGTTCCAATAAAAATGTTTCTATGACTCTAAGAATGTTGCTTTTAAGTGTGCCTTTCTCACCCTTTCTTAATCGTTTCTTCTCCTCTTACATGTTTATATTCCGATACAACCTACCTACACATTTCAACGTGCTTGTGGCAATATAAACCTCGAGACTGCATACATGAATTCAGAAAGCTCATCATTAAACTATTTGTGTCTTGTTTCAGTCATGAGTGCAGAGAAGAGAAAAGGCATAGTCTACTTTCTTCATGGCAATATCTCCCTTACTCTTGTTGAAAACAAAGTCCTTACTCATACCACAAATGCTTCAAGAACATTTTGGTTTGGTTGGTTTTTTTTCTTTCCCAAGTTACTAGATATATGCACCTCTTCTATTTCTCACAATATTTCATCATAAGTAAAGGCACAGTGTGAGTCTGGGACACCACAATCTGAAAAAAAACAGGAACCTGGACATTGTGACACCAGAACAGAAGTGGCTGGCAGTACAATTTTCCAAAAACAAACATCCTTTCAATCATAAAATCCTCTAGGGGTTAGTGGCCTCTGTTGATACAAAAATCTTTAAGAGGAAGAAACAGCCCTTTTGAAGAGATACAAGTCTTTGAGAAAGGTCCCCCACCTAAGTAAGCAGATAGGGGGTTTATCAGCTTTACAGAAAATCTCTGAGTTTGTAAATTAGTCACGTAAGAATTATATTCACAAATGTAGTCTGAGCTCCATACAGCAGTGATAATAAAGCACAAAGCAGTACACAATAAACCTTTGATTATCAATTCTGAGCTACATATGTATCATTGAAATCAAGTGAATACTCTTAATCTTCAGTGGAGGTGCACTTCAAAAGCATCTGATAAGACTTTGGCTTTGTGTAACTCTCCTGAATCAACTGAAGACAAAGCTGTCTTCAGTATAAAAAAGATTTTATGCATAGACATGAAAGGAAAATTTTTGTTTCTGTCTCTCCTTCCTTTAAATGAGGGAAAAATTAAACCAGCAAAAATAATATACCACAATGAAATATCACAGGTTGTTACTTAACCATGGTCAAGAATGTGATACTTGTATTCTTCTTATCCAATTTAGGTAAAGTGACATATTCAGAAAATGGTGTACTATTGATCATGAATAAAATTATGCAAAACTCACTGCTGTGACTTGCTAGGCTGTGGAAAAAATTTTTCCAGTGAATTACTGAGGGAATTTGAAACATTAAAAATGATAATGAAAAATAGTGATGAGAACATGAGAGTGAAATATATACTCAGATCATTAATTCTTTTCTCTCTTCTACCATGGGAAGCAAGATTGTTATTTATTTTCTATAAATGCAGTGTCTTCCATCTTCAAACCACTTGGGTTTCCTCTTTCTATTTTTTTTTTACAAATAATATCTCCATTGCTTAGAGGAAAATCTTCTTATTCCTTGTCCTAATTTACTCACTTATAGTTTATATTCATGTATTGAACTTACATGCCAGACATGTAAGTATTTCTTCCCCCCACCTCACTTTTACTATTAGAAATATCTCCTCTCGGCTCTCATTTCATTAAGCAAAAAGAACCATGTCTTACTAGTCTCCCTCTGCCTGACAGGTTCTCTGTCTTCCATCCTAAACTTACACTCTATTTTTGCATTTCTGGCTCGGTTTCATTTTTCTTTAATATGAATGACCCAAATGGCACGTAATATTTCCATCACTGATAAGAATTTAAGGCATTATGTCCTCTATGTTCCCCACTCAGGCATTTCAACGATTAATAGAGCTGGAAGGGCTGTCCAGATCCCCCAAGGCTGGCAGGGTGGTTCAGAAGACATACATTGGGCATACAGGCTCTATAAACAATTAAGAAAGAAGAATTATTTTGAAAGCCTAAGTGGCCTGTGTCTCACATTGTCAGCAGTGTGGTAGCTTGGTCCATCAGAAGTGACAGCAGAAACCTCTCACGCACTAAGAGCCAACAGTCTCTGAGTCCTGTGGGTTTTTTTTAGATACTATATATTTTTCACCTTTAAATGAGGAAATATTTCACCAGGAAATAATTGTTTAACAAATAACAGTCTTAACAAAAGAAACAACTGAACATGAAACATCCATGTTGCTCTGAAACTCAGTCAGGCCTGTTCTGTGTTTTCATCTCTCACTTCTGCAGCAATTGGAATGCTTATTCCTGAATTTAACACTGAGATAAATATCATTGTCACCACACATTACATATTTGCAGGTTGTTTAAATGGCTTTTGCAATTGAAGATGGATTTTGGTGCACTTCAGGGGAAGTACAGAGATCACGCCTATCCTTTAGAAATACCATCACTGTCAGAATTTCCAGGATTCAAACAAGCTGGAATTTTAATCTTTGATATACTCTAAACTTCCCACCCTACTTCCTCTAAAGGCATATTAGAGAAGGCAGAGAACATTTTCATTGTCAGTCGTTTCCTTCAGAAAACCAGTAGATTAGCCATACATGGGAAGTTGTGTATACAGCCATTTTTGCCATGAAAACACTGCATTGATAGTAAGTGTAGTTTTGATTCACCGTTTTAGTGATAACAAAGAAGTCTGATTACAGTAACTCCCTGCTTGCTACCACGTTGGACCATGATGACTTCCCAACAGAAATCAGAAACAATGGAACAGAAATCAAGGAACAAGAACAACATGGTCAGATGAATCACTCTCTAATCTCTCTAATTTTATGCTTTATATCTCCTCTGCAGTGTGAACCTAGACTATTAGCTTACATCAAGTCACTGCAGCATTCGTATTTATCATGTGGCAAGATTAGTATCACCTGCAGATCTCCAATGGATTACTTGAGCTTTGTCAATAAATTTTCATTACAAAGAGATGTATTAAAATATAGGCTAAATAGAAAGTCACATCTTTAACATTATGGTTACCCAGAGACTACAGAGATGCAAAATTATTTCAAGGGGAAGAATTATGGCGAGAATATTTTAAATAGAAGTCAAAAAAATACACAACTCAGCTACATCCTGAATTAAGCTACTGCCTGAACTTGTGTCTCAAGACATTTGAAAAGTGGATTGTTTATAAGATTCCCAGGATATTGTTTCATGGAGGAAAATTTGAATCTACTACCAAGAATAAAAACTACAATAATTGCAGTAAGAAAAAATATGTGTTTGTTAAATAACTACCTGAGATTCTATTCAAACATATTGTTTACACTCAGTGTTTACAGTCTTTTTCTGTAATCAGAAAACACAGTGAGAATGTACTTGGTTCACAAAATCAGTAGGCAAATGATCTGAACACATTTAAAAATTTCTGGATCAAGTTTACAGTGGTGTTTGGAACTCATAATTTTTTAGTTACAATAAAATAGAGCCACTCCAAAATAAGGAAATATTTTACCATTTTGGCAATACTTTTCCTCATTTCTGTTTAATAAATCCAATTAAGTACAACTGCCTTTTTTTTTTTCTTATATCGTGCCCATTTTTATTTGATTTGCCACCCTGAGAAAGTTTTGGCTGTGCTTTACAGTCCAGGAAGCTCCAAAAAAAGATTATAGAAAACAGGCCAATATCGTTGCATAGGATATAAAATATGGAACACTCTGTAAAATCCACTTGAGATACAATAGATGACTCAGGTTTAGGGTAAGTGGTAGCAGAGATAAGGATAGTAATGGATGGTAGAGCATTGTTCAAGAATAATTGCTCAAGCAGTTACGGGAAGAATCTTCCTAAAATACTTTGCACATGGGCCAGGGTGTTTCATGCTCTTACCAGCTCAAAGTCCCACCTAACTCCCAGGTTGTACATTTGTATCAACTCTCAAGAATACTATCACTATTCGTATAAACCATAAATGATAGCAACTTCAGTACAAAGTATCCTGGCTCTGATGCAGGCTTCGTGTAGGACCCTGGGCATGCTGCCCAAAAGCCTACTCTCAAGATCCTGACTAGGAAAATGAGGATTGTCATTTCCCTGTGTCAAGGATCTGCGCTGGGGATAAACCTGCTGCTCTCTGAAGAACATAAGCTGTTTGGTGCTCAGAGTATGGTCAAGAAACAAGTTGATCATGTAGAGTAGGGTTAATGATTGGACTTGATGATCTTGAAGGTCTTTTCTAGCCTAGATGATTCAATGATTCTGTGCTTCTAAAAAAAATTTCATCCAGTATAAAAACAAGGGACCAGGACTGTGGAGGATTAATCAGAGGAGGAAGTTAGGTGTTCCCTGCACAGCTGATGGGGATAGCTAACAAATTCTCTGTGCCTAGTCAAGACCTTAGCTTACTTGTAAGAAAATCGGAGCAAGTGGTTAAACTCTTGGGGTGAGTCACATGAAAAACTGTTGGGTACCCCAGACATTTTTGACAACCAAAAATTCTCTTTGGCGCACAGGCACCTGAGTGAACAGGATATATACTTTGAAAATACACCTGTTGGTTGCAGCAGCACCCATATTCGTACAATAACAATCACCTAGAAGACAGTTTTAGGAAGCCAATGGTCTATAATGGCTTAGACTAAAAGTTGATCTATCCCAGCTGGCAGTGGCCAACATGAGTTCATCCTCAGTTACCTTCACAGTGAGAGCATCAATTTCTGAGTCATGATTTTTAAGCCAGAGGTTCTGTCCTTGATGCATTTTTCTTTCAGCCATTTATGAAACCACTTTTGCAAAACTTCCAAACTTTTAACCTCTACAGCAACTTCAGTAAAGGATTCTGAAGAACGTGATGAACCAGCTCCTATTTTCCTGTTTTAAATCAGCTGATTGCTGGTTTCATTCAATAGGCATGGTGTAATGGACATAAATGGTTCTAGGACCAGGGAAAAAAGTACTCTTGTTGAAAG
Source organism: Baryphthengus martii (assembly GCA_013396935.1). Lineage (NCBI taxonomy): Eukaryota > Metazoa > Chordata > Aves > Coraciiformes > Momotidae > Baryphthengus > Baryphthengus martii. Next base: position 14,084 of record VWZK01019577.1, read on the forward strand.
CGAAGGAGGCAAGAGAGAGGGCCAGGTTTGGTGGCTGACATAGAGAAGTGTGCATAGAACAATACATTATTACACTCTCAATAACATTTTTTTTAATTATTTTTTTTAATTTAAAATCTTTTCGTTGTAAAAAAAAAAAAAAGAAAAAATGATAATACCAGAAGACAATCACTGGTTTGTAATTGCAAAATTTCAAAATATTTAAAGAAACAGCAACATCTGAAAGATCTCACAGTACAAGTAGATGAAATACCTTGTAAAGTAATCTCTATGTAGACACTCAAAATGTAAGATAAACCACCTCCAAACAATTTACAGCTGAATCAAGATACTAGAAGTACATAAGATATTGAATACTTTCTTTTCTGTATGTGTTAATTTTAACATTTGCTTCATTTTTCTTAAGCATCCTCTTATACAGAAAGCTGATAAAACAGCCAGTTACTGCTGAGCTGAAATTTTCGTTAGATTATTTGGGATAATAGCAGCACGGGGTAAGTCACACAGTTTTACCCAGCCGCTTCTCACATACATAATCATCCAGATTTCGAATATAACAATTTTAGTATCATAGCTATATACAAAAAAAAATGTGAATGCATGTGTTCTGAAACAAAAACTCAAAAAAACCAAACAAAAAAAAAACCACAAAAACCAAAACCAAAACAACCCCTAACTTCATGAAAAGGCATTTCTGTCATGCTTCATTAGAAAGCTGCAATTCTCAACATTACAAGAAGGATGACCAAAAAAAAGAGGATCCAGTACTGATTAATTTTAAATTAACAATACAATCTCTGTGTTTATTCTTCACAAGCTTCTCTGGAATTCCTGACAGTGTATGGTACATGGAATGTATGCTATTTCCACACAAAGGAAACAACAGTAAGTTTCTGGTTTGGGCCACTCAGTAATTAGATGATCGCTACAGGCAACCGTAGCTAAATATAATCTAAGAAAAGATACATAGATAAATTATCTCTTTTGGGTTCCTTCAGTGTGGCTGTGTATAAAAATGAAAACAGCTTTATTTTTGAAGAAAAACAGATTAACCAGAAAGTAGATAAAAATTATACTGTGGCCATTCTTACTCAGAAGTTGCAGCAGCTACAGAAGTTTAACTCAATATGATGAGTAAAGCAGGATGAAGGAAATATATGAAGTTACTTGCTTTATGTATTTTTAATATACTAAGTTATTATTTTTTTTATATTGTGAGGGAATACAGGATTAATCCAAATTCTGGAACGTGATACATCCTTTAAGCATTGAAAAAAAGATCTGGTGAGAATATAGAACAATATGTATATACATATTATAGACATTTAGCTTTGTGCTGCTTGCAAGTAATGTGTTAAGACCTCATGAATGCTATATTAAAGGTGAAAGCTGCATGCATAGGTCTCCTATTAGCGTAGTATTCTTGCACATATTATTTTTTAACATGGAGATGCTATCACCAGGCTGCATGTAGGACTGATTCCCACACACAGTCACTTGGACAGGTCTGAGATCCCACGTGGCCATTAGCTGTCAATACAGAAAAGCATGTGTTCCCATAAGCTTCACATCATATCTGCCAGCCTTGTGGTGATGTCCCCAGCACCTCGGGAGATTTCAAATGGCACCTGATGACAGAGTCTTGGCAAGCAAACCAAACTGTAAGTGTTAGATGTCTACATCTCAGACTAAACTCCCCTCAGCTACAGCCCATGGAAACAATCCAAGAGCAGCTAAACTGACTTTGTATAGCACAAGAAAAAGCTTGAGGATTTATTTTACTCTTCATAACACTCCAAAGGCCATCTCAAACTTAGAATATAACTTCCTTGAACCAAAGTTAGGGCAAACACTCAAATCTCCCCCATTACCCTAATACTACAATCTCACTCTTCCAATGTAAGTGTAAGGCTCTCTTTAATGCTCTGATAAATAGTGCTCCTTTTGCAGCTCGCAACCTCACACAGAAAGCAAAAGAGAAAAGTTAAAAAAGCTACAAAAAGTTCTACTTCTCACTTCTAATTCTTGGTGGTACATACAGGAACTCTTAGGGTAAATGAAATCAGGACCAGAGGAACAACTGGAAAATTAAGCAGTCACTAAGAGACAACTGCAGCAACTTGACTGCCAGAAGGTGTAGCCAGAGTACCTTTGGTTGAGATGGCCAATAAAGAACAATTCTCTATAGCCAATTCTATTGATAAATTGCAACACAACGGGATGGGAATTGTTACTCTTTTAATAGTCTTGTGCAACAGTGTAAATCTCATTACATGTTCATCTTCTTGTGATATTCTGGCAACTATGAAAATAGGTTTTAGTTTGTTAAACCACAGAGTAAACAGCATCTAAACAGCACCATAGCTCCAAATTTGTTGCTTCACTTGGTGAGTGAAACGACACACGCCTAAATAGCGCAAGGAGATCTCACAACAGTAATTCTCCCATTTAGCAACAAAAAACCCAGACAAGGCCAGTTAAAAAAAGAAAGTCAAAAGGTGTTGAAATAAGTACTATGAAAAGAAAGAGAAGTCTTGCTGTGAGCTGTCCAATTAATTTTGGTCAGTAAACTGTGTAAAAATTCTGTTCTCCTGTCCAATTTAGTATTGTTTGGTTGTCAAGTTAGATTAATTCTAATTAGAATTTGCTACTTTTCCTGAAGTTCTTTGTGACTAGTCATGCTAAAAATATTCCAGGAAGTTTAAGTTTTATTCAGGCAAAAATCACAAGTGGAAAGTTGCTCTGCTTTGTTGTTAGACTTGAAGACACACTCTTACAAAATAAAACCTTATCAAAAATTTGTTATCCCTGTTCTTACTTAACACCTCTTGGCCTGAAAGGTTATGGTAACTTGTTGATTAGTGTTTCATCTTTGAGAATGGTCCCAAAAGCATTTTTTCATTTTTTTAAATTTTTGTCGTTTTTGTCCTGTTGTAATCTCAACTATTTAACTTCCATATTCTTTTAAATCTGACATGGTCATGAATCTCACGATACGTTTAGGATACCTTTCACTCTGCTTAAATACTGTTCTGTTCATGTTTACATTATGTACTACTGATAATGTCATTAGTGTGTTTGTTAATATCTTATCCAAGTGATCAGCCCAGCATCCCAAAGATCCCATTAGAGCATCTCCTTCACTGAGAGGAATAATGTTCTTCATAAAAAAAATACTCATGAATGAAACACTTTTTGCACCATTAAAGGCATTTTATTTTTAATTTCACCTTCAAATTAGGCAAGCTTGTAGAATACAATTACTTTCTAATTAGGCTACTAGAATTACTGTTGAGTAGTCACATATTACATTTCCCCAATTGCTTCACTGAAATACACGCAGTATCCATGCACAAATAGTATTTCCAACTTACTTACTCCATAGAAATGCTCTACCATAGTTGTAACTTCCTCTGAATTCATGGTTCTGCACAGCTGGAAGTCTTTCTAGGTCTGCTCATCCTCAGTGCTTGGAACAAATGGGCTCTGATGTGGCTATTCTCATTCAATCACTTGACAGGTCAGTACATTAGAAACCTTGCAAAACATTATCCCCAAGTAAGCAAAAATTCTCTGAAAAGGAATTAAGAAATAGAGCAGTCAATCAGGAAGGTGATCAAGAAGCAATCATAGAATTATTTAGGTTGGAAAAGACCCGTAAGATCATTGAGTCCAACAGTAAACCTAACATTACTGAGTCCAATACCAAAGTATGTCCCTAAACTACACCTATCCATCTTTTAAATACCTCCAGGGCTGGTGACTCGACCACTTCCCTGCGCATCCAGTTATAATGCTTGACAAATCCGAAGGCCACAGGAGGAGAATAAGAAAAAACAATAATGGTTGGGTTTTGAATATTTGGAGATATGTAAGTACTTGGGCGCAAAATTCCATTCCTCTTTGGACTCACTTGTGAGTAAAGGACAAGGTGAATTGCAAATCCAGATATTCATGAAAATCGGTTCAGACCAACAAGGAAAGATAGAGGCAGACTGGGCAGAGGAACTTGGCTTTAATCTCAGAAGATAACATATTTCTAATTCACAAAATCTCTGTACAGAAGAGAGATGATTTCCAGCTGGGGTAGGGGTTGCGGAAGGAGGTGGAAAATCAGTATCTCATATGGAGGTTGCCTAGAGCCAGGTGCCAAATAGATACAATTTATTTTATTTCTTTTTAATACAGTGTAAAATCTTGAGATATAAACGACAAGATCGTTCTTTACAAATTTTAGATATCAAAAAATTTCTATGACTGTATGACTCACAACTTTCCTAATCATAACTATCTAGATAAATCTGATTTACAAGTTGTGCAAATGGTGTTATCATTCACATCTGTTACAACCACTCCTAGTTTTCCTCAATCATCTGAATCATACTATGGTATAATTGATAGTGGATTGGATATATTAAACACAAGGCACGTTTCATCAAGCCTTATGAATTAAAAGGAAATAATAATTACATCTTAAATTCAGACCTAAATCTTCAATTGATTTCACGTGTTTTTCATTATTGAATAAATTTTAATAGCACAGGAGCTACATTTATGGCATGAATCATTTACAGATCCAACTGAAAGGATGAACAGGCCAAGAGAATTGTTTCCAAAGGTTTTCAGATTATGGCCAACCCAAGAGCAAACAAACAACAGATGCCTGCCTTATCCAAAGCCTCAGATACTTAAATCATTGAGTTAGTTACAAATTTAAAAGTTTGCTTTATTTTGTATTGCTGTTTGTATTTTGTATTGCTGCTAACATGCCAAATGGATTAAAGTCTACTGTAGTAATTTTATTTCTAAGAAGTAACATTAAGAGGTGAACTCCAAGAAAATACATTGAGTAAGTCTAATCTTTGAGAAAATTAATCTAGAGAAGACACTTATTTTTAGGTCATCAAAGAGGTCTTATTTTCTCCTTATTAAAGTTACACTACTATTTAGACTATGAAAGGACTTTATCTTTACAAATTAATAACAAGTTCCATTACCAATTGCAAGGAACATATTAATGCTTCACAGAAGAGATCTGGTTCACATCTCCTACTGATATATATTGGTACAGCTATATTTACTTTATAAAAAATACTTATTTCCAATATTCTACTATGGCATGTTGTATCAAATATTGATTAAAATGAAAGAGTATAGTTAGCAGCTTGATTTCATAAAATCAACAGAAAACTTTGAACTTTTCACATTTCATACTCCTTTTTCCACTGAGATGATTTTTAAGGTCATAGGAAACAGAACAAATAGGAATAATTCCGTGTAACCATTGATTAAAATACTGCCACTTTCAATTGAATACATTTGCACTTGATCAAGACTTGTTTGTTTGCTTGTTTTAATCAAAATGTACCAATTTGGGATTTTGAAATGAAACAAAAATAAAGCTCATAATTTTTCTTTTTTTTCTGCAATGATGAAAATGGGATCATCACAGGTTCACAGATTCACAGGAGAATTCAGGTTGGAAGAGACCTCAGGAGGTCTCTGTTCCAACTTCTTGCTTGAAGCAGGGATGCCTCTGGTGTCAGACTAGGTTGCTCAGAGCTGCGTCCGGTCAGGTCTTGAAAATTTCCAAGGATAGAGATCGCACAACCTCCCTTGACATCCTGCTCTACTGCCAGACTGTCCTCATGAGGGAAAAAGTTTCTTATAATATCCAACCTGTACCTCCCATATTTCACATTATCTCCACTGCCCCTCAACCTCCCACCATGCCCCACGAGAAGGGCCTGGCTCCATCACTGGTTGACTTCTCCCTAAGTAGCAGGGCTGCCATTAGATCCCCTCCAACTGTCTCTTCTCCAGGCTGAACAAACCTGGATCCCTCAACCTCTTTTCACAGGGCAATCATTCCAGCTCCCAGCATCTGGTGGCCCTCCACAGAACTCACTTCAGTTTATTAATGTCTTTCCTGTACTGCAGGGCACCAAACTGGATACAGTACTGTAGATGTGATGAGTGATGAGTAGAGGGGGTTAATCACTTGCCTTTTTAAGGTGCTATCAAAATTCAGTTATGCTTCAAATTCACTAAGTAACCTTTTCTGATGTGTTTCTTATAAAAGTATGGTATTTTTCTCAAAACCCAAGAGAGATTAATAATTTAGTGAAAACTGTTATTTCAAAAGGCTATTTTTTATAAATTTACCTCTAGTTTTCAGATGTGACAGTGCAATTTATTGGCCTTCCCTGAAAATTTCATCTCTTTGACTTTCAGTCCTGACTATATACACTGAAAAATGAAAGTTAGATCCCCATAGCCAGCTCATCCTCTGTTATTTCCTCAGGTGAGCCTTATAAACCAAGTTAAAGCAGCACTACAGTTGTTTCATGGAAGGTATGTCTACTATTTGCCAATAAAAAAAAATATCCTGAACACAATTTGCTACAGGATTTTGATTTCAGACCAAAAACCCCACTAATTAACAAAACCAAAAAACCCCAACAAACTCCACAACAACAAAAAACTAGAACCCCATAAACACATTAAAAGAAAAACTATAAAAGAAGACCAAAAAAACCACAAAATAAGCTTACAAGGCACATTATGACTTCTCTACCGGTATATCAAGTGTGTGGGTTTTTTTCTGTGATAAGGAAAGGCTTTTTCTTTGGATGATAGATTTTATCCCTGTTCTTATCTTGTCAAATGACTGTAAAATAGCTAGTAGGAAATGTTGCTAAAGCACAAACATTACTTATCATCTTAATTTGTTCACTGCCTTTAAATATACATGTACCAGCAACTAGAATTATGTATGTCAGTTGGCTCCATTTATAGACTTGAGGTCTGCAGACTGATAAAATCCTGAGTAATGCTAATGAGGAGTTTAAGTACTTTGTCAGAATTGCTTGATTATTTTTCTCATATCTGTTCAGGAGAGAATTTTTTTTATCTTCAAGTGAAAATCTTTCTGTAACCTTGTCATATTTCTTATTCGCAAGGTCAGAAGGAAAAAACTCCTGATTGAAGAATTACCTCACTATCATCTACAAAACACATTTTTTCAGCTTTAGAAACAAATAACTGCATTTAAAATATATGTCTAGCCACCTAGTTGCCTTATTCAGAAATTTGCAATTGTAATCCACAACAGCAATATGGAAGATAAGTCCATCAAGTGCTTTTTCAAAGGCTTATTTTGGTTTCTATGTGGCTAGTTCAAATCCAGCTTTACTTTTAATTACGGACCATTTTGCACCCAATATAATTGTAGAATGAAATGCGAACCAAAATTTAAAGTATACTGGCATGTCTTCCTAAACTCTAGGAAATACAGCTTCCTAATTAAGGTTAGGGCTAGAGTTTCCTAAACTCTAGGAAATAAAAGGAATTGGCATTGATTAAATAGATGAATACAAACAGCTAATGCTATACACCATCACAGATGTAGTAAACAAGAATGCTACAATTTTAGTTAGCATGTTATGGGCTCTGATTTATATATGAGGTCTTAAAATCACCATAAATTCAAAACCAAAACAAAACAACTCCCCAAAAACAGAAAAGAAAAATAAATAAAAAAAAAGAAAGTGGAGGGTGTCTCAGAAATAAGGATATATTACCAAGGGAAAAAACAGGGTGTGAGGAGGGCTTGCTACTAGGTTTTTTTGAGGCTAAATATGGACTCTGGTAAGCAAAGTCTAAATTTCAAAGCTGAAGGGCCTTTTAAGAGGCAGCAACATCCTTTGATCACATCTGAAATGATTTACAAAAATGGATCATAATACACACAGCCAAATTCCCTAAATATGCTGGGTTTATAGGAAAAACACAGTTTTAGTTGCCCACTAGATAGGTTACTAAAAGCTGCTTGACAGAGAGTGCTGGCCTAGTGGGTGTGTGTTAAGTACAGTTTAACGAGAACCATTACTGTACTCTGCAATGCCTTCAGCTCTGAGTAACCAGAGGGTGTTTTACCATGTCATCCACCTCATGGCAAATCAGACTTTAGGTCATACAAAAGGAACATGCCACTGCAAAGTTCACACTGGGAATGAAAGGCTGCCTTTTCCTCATCAGCCAAAAATGGTGCAGAAAATGACAGAGGAAAGGAGAAATTAAAGGAAAATTACAGAGAAAAGCATGCATTAAAAATAGGGATGCTTTATTGTTTTGCTGGTTTATTTTCAGGAAGAAAAACACAACATAGTTGCCAATTTAGGAGTTCTTGGGGGAAAATGGCTAGCTTTATATATCCATTCAAAATCACTGTCCTTAATCAAATAAAAAATCCTCACAAGTTATATTTTAGTGAAGTAATCGCATTAGTTTAGATACTGAATATTCCAAACTTGAGTCACTTTCAGTCTCATTTTTGAAAGCTTGGTTATAAAAGATGATTTTGCAAAGTAGTCACCAAGACTTTTCTTTCATTAATCAACTTAAGTCACTCACAGTACTTCGACCTCTGCACATTAAGCATATCATTCAGAAAGCAAAAGAATTGCACATGGTGCTTCTTCATTGCTCTCAAGTGTCCTGCACATAGTGTCTCTGTGGATAGGCTGTGAGAAGTGAAGTGCGCTGTGTCAGTCCTGCATGAGGAATGACATGATGCACAAATCATCATTTAAAGAACCTGCAATTTTACTAATCCATTTAGAAATGCTGGGCAGCATATTAGACAAAATTTATTGCTATTCTTTCTGTTATTTTTCACTATTGACGCTCTACTACATCCACCTTCCACCTTGGTCCCAGGCTGTTCTTGGTACCTGCTCATCTCTTCCCCCATTATGATCTGGTGGCATTCTGTGACAGACTTCTGTCATAACAGATTGCTGTCTTGGTCACTGTACTGGTAGAAAAGCTCACTGTCCAGTAAGATTCATAGCTGCTGTCTTCCACCATCCTGAAACTGCTTTCCTTTAATCTATTCCCAACTCCAGGCTGGTGGACAATGAAACTCTGCGCATTTGACTACGTTATATGTGACTTCAAAACTGGCAGAACATTAATCTAAACTCCCTCCTTGCACAATGGACGTTTTACTGGGAAGGGAAAACATCCTTTCTGCCTCAGCTAATCTGTCAAAGAGGCAAAACTCCTCTGGTCCCAGAGGAAAGAAGATGACTAACACAAAACTCGAGCTGAGAGGGTGAAAGCTGCCCATTGGGGCCAAACTCATGGAACAGAAACATAATCTCTCCCCAATGATCTTTCCTCCCTTTGCCTACTCTTACCACTTCAGTTTATCTCCTGGTTACATGTTAACCTTGTAGTTAACTTAAATTAATATTGAGTCAACATTAACCTCCTTCTACTTCTCCCAGTGCATCCTCATCGCTTAAAAGACAGACTTAAATAAACTATCTTTATTTTCATTGTCAGACCTGGAATAGACGTAGACTAACACAACTAAAATCTCCCTATTTTTCTGCTGCTCTGCTCCTCATGATTTTGCCATCTCATTATGGTTCCCCTTTTTCACTCTCATAATTCTGCTCAAGTTTTACTATGCCTCTTGATTATGAATTATTATGTATGCAAAATTCCACAAAGAACTATGCGAATAAAGCAAGTTATGACAATCTGTTCCCTCAGGTCTTTTTGCATGAGATTTGGATGTGCTAGGAAAAAAAAAAAAAGAAACAACCCCTGTTACATTTTCATTTAAAGCCCTTTAAATAACAATCAACATTTTAATTGGAGCTGCTTATGTTCTGCATTTTGTCATGTAATGCAGGAATTAATCTTCGTTTTTTCTAAAGATATTATATCATCTAGAATTCCAACATTAGTTTACGCAGAAAGATAACATAGCAAAGAGAATCTTTCACTGAAATTAAGCATGTCCCAGTGGTTGTTGAACTGTATTTTCCAGGATTTCTAAATGTACACTGCATTTCAAAGGGGACTCTGAAATATCTAAAATTCCACCATTGTTTATGAACGATGATTTAAATTAACACGTATTGCCAAGTTCTCATTTTGTAGAATTCGGGGACTGCTGAAAATGGAAGCAAATTCCAATGAAACTTGCCCGTCTGATAAAAATTAACCCCTAAAACTGAAATACTTTAACAGTGGGATGGAAATACCCTAGTTAGTTAGATGGTGAGGGAACAAGAAAACAATCACAATTTGTTTTGAATAGTAGGTTATTCTAGGAAGATGCACATGCCCATAAATTTAAGCTTTAATTGACCATCATATATGGAGAGCAGAACAACAGCCCTATAATCCAGTAGGAAGCAGTTGCTACTGCACCATAAGTTCATGGCACCGGATGAGATCCATCCTGGAGTATTGAGGGAGCTGGCAGAGGAACTGGCTAAGCCTCTCTCCATCATTTATCAACAGTCTTGGCTTACAGGGGAGGTCTCAGCTGTCTGAAGGCTTGCCAATGTGACGCCCATCTACAAGAAGGGACGGAAGGAGGATCTGGCGAACTACAGTCCTGTCAGCCTGACCTCAATATTTGGAAAAATTATGGAGACGTTCATCTTCAGTGAGCTCATATGGCAAGTGCAGGACAGCCAAGGGATCAGGCCCAGCTAGCATGGGTTGAGGAAAGGCAGGTCCTGCTTGACCAACCTGTTCTCCTTCTATGACCAGGTGACCCACCTAGTGGATGAGGGAAAGACTATGGACATTGTCTATCTGGACTTCAGTAAAACCTTTGACACTGTCTCCCCCAGCATCCTCCTAGAGAAGCTGTCAGCCTATGGCTTAGACAGGTGTGCTCTTCACTGGCTTAAAAACTGTCTGGCCAGACAGGCCCGGAGAGTTGTAGTAAATGGAGTTGAATCCAGTTGGTGGCCAGTCACCAGTGATGTCCCCCAGGGCTCAGTTTTGGGGCTGGTCTTGTTCAATATCTTTATCAACGAGCTAGATGAGGGGATTAAGTCCTTCCTCAGCAAGTTTGCAGACCACACCAAATTGGGTGGGAGCATCAATCTGCTTGAGGGTAGGAAGGTTCTTCAGAGGGATCTGGACAGGTTGAATTGATGAGCCGAGGACAGTGGTACGAGGTTTAACAAGGCCAAGTTCTCGGTCCTTCATTTCGGTAGTAACAACCCCAGGCAATGCTACAGGCTTGGGGAAGAGTGGCTGGAAAGCTGCCTGGCAGAAAGGGACCTGGATGTTCTAGTTGACAGCCAGGTGAATATGAGCCAGCAGTGTGTCCAGGTGGCCAAGAAGGCCAGTGGTATCTTGGCCAGTATCAGAAATAGTGTGGCCAGCAGGACTGGGGAAGTGATTCTGTGATTATGTGGCTGTTATGCAATCACTACTGAAATGGCAGTAATTTTACATTTCTCAGCTGGCTTTGTGTTGTGGCTGAAATTTTGACTTAGAAAGGCCTGTATAAGCTTTTCTTTTGATTTTAGTTAGATTCCAATTTGCATGCCCCAAATTCTGCTTAGACAGCTGGTAAAAATCCAGAGTAAAGTTTAGCCCAGATTATCAGAGTCAGACCCAAATTTTTAACTGATTTGGCCTAAAACATGAACTGCATTTGAATTCCTTCTGACTTCTTCCAACCAGTGAAAGGCCAGCCATAAAAGCAGTTCCACAGCTTGTTCTAAAAGGTGCCCTTCGGTTTAGATGATTAATAAAAAATCTGTCACACCACCAATCCTCAATGAAGTACCATTCTTTCTGTGCAGCTATTCGTAAAGGAGATGTCCAGTCAGATGGGTGTTATGAATTCTGGTGGAATACACCGGCGTTGTGCATTTTGGGAGGTAGAGGACATGGGTGCTTTATATTTCACACCTATTTATGAAGTGTGAAACATTCTGTTTTGAAATAAAGTTGGATTAGATTCTTTGCTTTGAATATCAGTAGGAACTCAGTGGACTAATAGTTATTTAAATCACTTAGATTCTCTTTGAGGAATCTTATTACCCTAATAAAATGTCCTCTCTTTCCATCATCAGCATAACAAAGCAAGATCTTCCTAAATATGTACATCTCTTCAAATTCATCTTCCATTTCCTCCAGCCTTTTTTCCTTTAACCCCACACCAACATCACTTAATCTGCCTATAGTTACCTTGTCTATCTCTATTTTAGGTGACTGAATAGTCTGTTCCTCTAAAGTCCATCTATTAGGCCTATTCTCTTCGGCTTGGGAGGACTGTTTTCCCTTCCCTTTCATACTGAGGGCCTCCTTGACTCCAAACTTCCCATGCCATTAGCTACTATTTACTCCTCTCTTTTCTTGCGGCCATTTGAAGTCAACAGAAGTGATTCATTAAACTAACGACCCTCAGCTTCTTCTTATCAATGAACACAATTTAAAGTGGTCCACTGAGGTTGCTTTGCATAACAGTATCCATGCAGTTTTGCTACACTGAGGTTGCTTTGCATAACAATATCCATGCAGCTTTGCTAACGTAAGAAGCTAAGCATGTAGCATTAAGGGCTTTTATTATCCAAATCCATCAGGTAAACAGTGATCTTAGGACCAGACTCCAAGACAACTCTACTTTATTTTGCATAACATCTTCTGTGAAACAGATGTTTTTTGGGTTTTTTTGTAGCAGACCAGAAGGAAAGGAATATGAAAAGCTTATTTTCACTGCAGACCTAGAAACTCCACTGGAAAGTTATTTTTAGAAGCTGCAGGCTTTTTTGTCAGAATAGATTTTTTTTAGTAAGGTTATGTTGTTTTCCCTTACATTTTGAAAAGGAAAATGCCTTTAAAACTTCTAAAACATTCCACTTCAAAGAGGTAAAAATGTTTTAATGACATGATTTCAAATTGTTTGATTAACTATATAATTTCCCTAGAAATACATCAGTGACTTCAGAATCTGATTTGGAAAAGAGTGGGGACTTCGTCCCTGCCTGCCATCCAAAATCCTCTTGCTCCAAAGCAATGCTACTCTAAACCTGTGTTAACTTGTCCACTACAAATTAAAGTTCCTTGAAGAGGAGACACAAAAACAGAAGAGGCTTGATGTTCCCTCGAAGATGAAACACCAAACCCGACGCCTGACCTTCCCCACCACTTTCTTGCTATCTCCCCTTGTTTTCTCAGAGCACAGAAATGTCCCCCAGCTCGCAGTTACAGGGCTACATCATACCTGGCTGCATATGCTGTAGGAGGTACAGCAGGTACCCTGGAAATTCTAGCAGCATTTGTGGTGATTGCACTAGTAGCATAGTCAAAGCATCTAAAATACTGTTTTCCACTCAGGCTACTCCCTGCTAGGATAAATGTATTCATACGAATTCTGCAGCTGAATATTTTCTTACAGACATACTCAAGGAAGAGTAATGAAAATAGCAAAAGTGACAGAATTAACACTAGGCAGTGGAGGAAAGAAGCTGATGGATCTAAGCAAGTTAGGAAGGAATTAGTCAGACTGATTACACACTGATATACTTCTGTGCCGCCTTCTAACAGATGCATTACTTACAAAAGTAGCCTAAAACATCTGCTTACTACCTTATTTATAACTGAAGCCACTAAAAAAGAGTGCTCCCAAACCACAAGATCCACAGACTTACTTGGTTGTTTTTTGAGAGACACGTCAGTTCGAGAAAAGGAGTTCCAAGATTGAGGTCAGAGACAATCCCAGGAAATTATTTTATTTAAACACTAGGTTGACATTAATTCACAAGAAACAAGCAGTATTAATCTATCTTCAGACCTCTGTGGCTAGAATTGACATTTAATGTTTTATCAAAATAGCAAAATATGAACCTAAACCAAGTTCTATTAGTAACAACACATAATAGAATGAATATTGAACATATCTTCATTTTTACATTGCTTGATCATTTTCCATAAGCAAAAAAATGTTCTTTATCTTTTGAATATTCACATAAAGGAAGCTTCTAGCTGTTTTACAATCGTAAAGCCACAAAACAGGATTTATGGGAATTTGCAAATCAGGAGAACTTCTAACAATTAGTAGTAAACTTTGAACTAAAACCATTTGTTACTTAAGGTCAGAGGAGTCATATCTTAAGAATGGAAATTAAAAGCTACTTTAAAATGACATGAAAATGTTGCTTTAATGATACCCAAGCATGTGTGCCAGAAAGGTTATTTTAATTCTATTAAGACTTACATGACTTTGATAAGCAAAATGGTTTTCACAGGCTCATCTGAAACTGTAAAATCTCAAGGTCTCTAGACTCCTGAATTCTAGAAATGAGTTCACTAATCTAAAAACTGCGGTTTGTAAGGAAAAAAAAAAAAAAAAATGAAAAAAGAAAAAAAAAGAACCTGAAAAATAATAAAATCTGCTACAGGACAAAAAAATAGAGACTGGATATGGAGTGAGAATCTTTATATTCATGTGCTAGAGAAAATCTTAACCATGAAATGGAGTAACTGAATGCAGTGCTGCCAGTATAATTAACTGGCAAGGAATTTTGTACAGCAAATACTACAAAATTATCCTCAAGAAGTGTTTTTACAGAATACCAAGAACTTCAAAGGTATTGTGTTGGGGTTTTTTTTTAATTATATTTGCATGTAGATAGAAAATTTATTTTTAAAAACATGGAAAATACCCAAAATTGGGAATGATATTAGAATGAATGTTTGGATCACCCTGCAGCACAACAAAGATCTTCTCAGTCCACAGCATGATAAACAGTGTCAAATTCAGAAATTCTGACTTGAGACCTGTTTTCCCATGTGATCATATAATGACCAAAACTAAAAAACTGAGGATGGTGGGGGGAAAAAAAAACAACCACCAAACAACTGGTTTTGTGCAGTTATGCAAGATTGTTTTGCAGTGGTTCCTTAAGTCTGGCTGAACATCTGTGTCCCAGGACAGGGGGCTGCTTATGCTAATACAGTGGCATTGCTGCTGAATGCCTCTCTGTTGACTCAGAGTGAAGAGCACAAACTTTTCTAAAAGCTGTATACACGTACCACTCTCTTTTGGTTGCAGATGTGTCACACCAAGAGGTTACAGGAGGGTCATCTCCTTCTGCTTGTCTTACTGAATGCTATCACTTCTTCCAATCTGCCATTTATACTGCTTGTGTGAGCTCTCACTAGTCCATTTAAAGAAAAATGCACTAGATTGGCTTGTAGTCTTAACAGTAGGACTCATTTTGATGGAAAAGAGTTAGGAATTTCTTATAAATTCAAATTAGATGGAGGATCCTAAGGGACAGAAACTTCCAGAGAAATGGCAGTGAGTTGTTTGCACCGTGCTGCAAATGTTTTTGGTGAGCATCACTGTAGGACAAAGAATCCTCCTCTGTGTACATTTATATCTATACATCTCTAGTCATACTGTTAAGAAGGATACATTTAGACAAGACGGACAGAACTGATACCGAAGAAGTTTCTTTACCTTCTTTCTATTTCTCCTTCTCTGTTCTTGAATATCCCTTTCTTGGCCTCACCCTTGTCCCATCTCTGCAATCTGATCCCTAAAGAACTTAATGGCAAGTTTTTTTCTTCTTCCTTTTTAGTTGAGCTGGTTTCCTGCTAGTTTGCTGAGAGGAATCAGCTCCCTGAGTTACAGCAGTGATAATGTATTAAACAGTACCAGGAAACACTCCAAGGCACTGCAACTGGATTGTTTACACTGTCTACAGTAAATTGTTGTAATGACCTCGGTATGGTTTTGGCCCAGGTTAACTACCTCTCTTCCAACAATTCCTAGGAACAGCTGCAAAATCATCGTGGAGCAGAAACCGTTCCCCATAGGCAGCTTGTGTATGACCATCAAGTGTTGAGAGTTTCAGGAGTGTGATGGATGGAGAGGGTGCTGTTCCTTGCCAGCTAGTGTCAGTGCCAGAGCATGGTCTTGGGCAAATATCATTTGCTAGAGAACATGTAGCCCAGGGAACAGACGTGACTGAGTTGGTGCTAGAGAATGGAAGCAGTGAGCAGACGAGAATGAGAAACAAATGAAAAAGCTGTTGAAGAGGAAACAAAACTGTTCCTCTCAGCAGTAGTAAGCTGTTACAGACTCTGACTGTCTCATATAACTGCATCCATGTAGATTCACAGTTTTGCTTCTCAGCTAATGTTAGTACCAGTTGTTGCAGACCACCACAAATACACCCTTCAGCTGTAGAGCTACTGCATGAAGGTGAAACAGCTGGTTTTCTCTCCTTCCTTCCAAGGCTATGCCATTGTGTTGTCACAATGGGACCCTAGGTTTGATATTAGGCACACAATAATCATGTAAACCGTTGTTAAGTGCTATGTAAATGGCCATAAAAAGACTGTTGAAAGATTAAAGCATTTTGGATCCACCAATCTCCCCAAAAACAAGGAATAAACAACTTGTATGTAGCACTCATCAGGAAGACCAGGCCATACATTAGCAATTTAAGCGTTTTCAGTTGTATTGTCACAAGTGGTTAGATGCATGACAGATTTTTTAAAAAAAGAAACTGAGAAAGCAAAGTAATTTGCCTCTGTAGCTGTCATTAACCAGCCAGCCTGCTTGATGTTTTAAGGTAGTTGAATGGCTTGTTTGTAACTGAGGTAATTTGAAGGTGAATCTTATAAGAATCCCAAGGCCTTTCTTGAATCCATTCCCTCATTTTGATAATTAGAGGCAAAAAACAAGGGAAATGGCCATCTGATAACTGGATCAGGGCCAAAAAGAACAAGATCGATTTTTGGAAGAGGGCTTTTTTTTCCTAGTTGTTGCTTTTAACTTCAATTACCTCACTGATATAGTAAATGGACTCTTGCCTCTCTCTCCTCAGAAACGTTTCAACCCAGCTGGTGGTGAAAGGGCTTAAAGTGGAGGAGTCTTAAACAAAAGTGCTGTCATATGTATTATTTTATGTTTATCTTTGGATGGTAGATGATACAAGAAAATAACACGTCCTGTTTCTCTGTTATATATTGATCTTCATGATCCTTCTCTGGGTGAATCTTGATCCCACAATTTATAATCATACTGCTAAATAAGTGAATAACTTTCAGAGACCGATCCCTTGTTCTGGTGCTAAGTGTCATCAATTGACGCACATCCCACTGTTTAGGAGTGGACACTGGTAGAACAGATTCATCTTGGAATGTTGGCAAGATTTGTCTTGTTTTGTGCTGAGCAGGGTGCAGCCTAGCAGATGCACAGTGGGGTAAAGTGCTTGAACTCACTTCCTGGCCATCTTTTACTTAGTAGTGTAGATGCTGTCAGAGCAAACATGACAGAACATCTGGAAAGAAAAGATGAGGTCAAGGAAACTTAACGAGATGAGAACTTCCATGGCAGTTTCTCAGCTAATTGCTCAAGGAAGCTTTTCCTAAAGTTGCATTCTCTTTTCCAGGCTCTCAGTACTGCGGTTCTATTTGACAATTAGGATTAGCTCAGGACTTCCTGACAGGGAAACTACCTCACAAGGACCTTGGCTTGAGCATTTGATTCTAGAATGGAAGGTTTTTTTAAAATACAGCTAAATAAATAACAAGTATTTAAACTAGGAGACTTGCATCAGTTATTCAATAAAACAACAAAACCAGGTATTTCTATGGGACAATTACTTCCTTCTAAGTGCGCCACACTCCATACACTCTACTGATAATTCTGTAGATAAAATCTTGCCTAAAGCTGCCCTTTACTTGATTGTTTTATACAATAACATGTCTTTAATCGTTCTTTAATTGTTCGCTTTCCCTCCTCCTTTCTCACTTTAGGTCTGTTGTCATTCAGCGGAAGACAGTTTTAAAAAAGAAAAAAAAAAAAGTCAATCACGCATTAGCAGGTTGTAATCTTAAGAAGTTATTTTTGGTCCATCATGAAAACTGACATCAAAGCTTCAATGGTTTATGTCATTCCCAAACGTCATGAGGAGGAAGTAAACGCCAAGTGTTGATCTGCACCAGTGACACAAAGTTTCTCTAAACCTGTCACAATTGATTGCTCCAAATAAAGGTCCATCTGCTTTGCATCAATGATGTGGTGAGAAGCAGCTGGAGGATCTCCGTGGATCTGTCCATAGTTATCCATTGATAGTGGCTAGAGTAAGCTGAAAGGCATTTGCACAGTTAACAGATAGTTGGAAGCTTTGTATAGGAAAATGGTGAAAACCCAGGAGTCTCAGGGCAAAAGCTGAGATAAGATCTCCCTGAAGACAAGGAGGCAATGTAGTTGCATCAAACCCAGCCAGGACCAGTATGGGTACTAGCCCTGTCCCGAGAGGTCAGAAGTTTACTGGTGAGGAAGATTTTGGGCCTTCACGAGGAAGACTACCAGCCTTCATCCAACGACCACCAGAGGGGACCCAGTGACCACCGAAGCGTCACACAGAGCGTGAGCGAGGAGGTGGGACGATATGTAAACTATCTACTGAATATTCTGATGAGTTTCTGGAAGTATAATGAATATGCATGTTTTGTAACTATAAAAGCAAACAAATTTTAGTCTCTGGTGTGCATACTTGGCGGAGTGATCCCCTATGCACCCAGCGCCGCAATAAAGAATACTGACTTAATAGCCTCATTGACTATTGAGTGAAAATTTCTTCAAATCACCATAAGGGGCCTATTTCCTCTTGACACTGGCATACTGTATGAAGCTCAGTTTGCACAATTCCCACCTGTCCTGAACACCTTTGAAGTGCTGTCAGTGTTATTCATTCTCTTCTGTAACCACTATTGTCTTTTTTTCCCTTGTACTTTAACCACTCCTGTTCTTTATCTCCCTTCTTCCACCCCTATCTTTCTCTTTCCTAGGGGAGGTCCCAATTCTTTCCTCTTCTCCCCATCTGATTGCATATGGTAGCAACTAAGCATACATTTACTTTTATCCAGTGAGAAAACCTGTGTTTTCTACCAGTCCTACCACTTCTGCCTGTGTCTTTTTCAAGGGTGTGAAGTATAGTCATCTAAGTCTGCACTATACTCAGTCTATATGATTGAATGAGGTACTAATCTTATCACAAAAACTGAGGTTGTACTCATAGATGAACAAGAATTTCTATCAATAAATTGGACTTTACTTAGCCAACTGTGAAAAGAACAAATGATGCAGCTGAAACATCTTTTCCAGAACAGATAGAATGTTCAAAATGATGGCAAAGGCTCACTGGCAGAATTCTGTATAATACTGACAATCCTTATGTTTAGAAAGGTGAATTCAAATTGAAAGATGAAAAGAAGAGCTGCAAAGATGGTCAGGAGAAAGGAGGGATATAAGGGAAATTTGATCTTGCTTTTTTGCCTTTGCAAAATCAAGGCTGATAGACAATACATTTGCTTTCTATTAATACACAACAGAAGTAAACTTGAGGGGGGTGGGGTATAAAAACTATATTGAAGACCAGAGCTGATGTAAGAACAAATGCATATAATTGGGTCTGAATAAACTTCTAAAAGAAAGCAGTTTTGTGAATGTTAGAGGCGTTAGATATTGGAGCAGCATCTCAGGAAGAACTATATAGGCACAATAAGATCATCTTGCTCTAAGATGAAGTTTAATCAATTAAAGGAAGGGATTACACAGCGCAAGAACATACAGCAAAAGAATAATGGAATTTTCCAATATTGCTGTTCCACTGAACTGGTGAACTCTAAGACAGAGCCAATCTCTGAACGCATGTAATTTGTTAGTACATAATCAGAGTATCTCCTTGGATCCCACAAGTGAGATATATAAACTACAAAGTATGCAATTAATGTGATCCTGAAACCAGAGACTTGTTCACTGACATCAACAAGGAGTTATGTGGATTTATTAGCAAAGAATGAGCAAAGGAGTGCTTCTATATGGGTTAACATAATATAATCTATGTAGGTTTATGTGTTAATGTGATACTATAACACTTAAAGTGATTTTAAATGGGAATGGAGAAAACTGATTCCTAGATTCCCTTTCTGACAGGACTGATTTGGGTCAAATTCCTCTCAACGAGCTCAAAATACCTAACAGTTAGAATGAAGTGCCTTACAATTCATCAGAAAGAAACTTCTTGAGAACAATTAATCATATCCTAAAATAAGCATTTAAGATAGGTCAGATGGATCACTTTAAAGGTGCTTATTTCCCACACCTACTGAAAAACAAAAAGTTCATGGTGACTAGTTCATGGTCGAACATTCAAAGCCAGTGAAATAAATTCCAGACTGCCAGTTTTCCATTAGTTTTCATTAAGAGCTGAATGAGGTCCGTTGTTGCTGGCTGAGGCAAATGGTTTAGTGATATTTCAGAGGACAAGTCATTTACAAGGATCTGGATAGCACTTGAAGCTGAATAAACTCGCAAAATTGCAGATGCTAGTAATCCTGATAATTTACACTCTTTTCTGTGTTTACAGAGAGTTTTCAAATGCCATGTACCCCCAAGGTTAAGTATTATAAATGTATTATTAGGATTTTTTCACCTTGGACACTTCTAAGAATAGCAGCTGGTTGCAAAACTAGAAGGAGAACCATTCTCTTCTGGTACATTTGTTCCTAACAGTTGTTATTCCTCTGTTCATGTTTACATTTCAAATGACTGATCAGATATTAAGCGCAGGAAATAACTTTCCATGCCTGACTGTATCCTTTCTCCACAGCACGAACAGCAGCAGATTCTAACCAGGACTTGGCTACTTTCACAGGCTTCGTGTCACTCCTAATTACCCCGCTCATCCAACTGGCGACTTGGGCAAAAACAATGTAGGAGAAAGGAAAGACAGAAAAAGACCCTGACAGCTCTCAAAGCAAGTAGTGTCCAGTTCCTTTCTCATTTCAGACTTCCAGAAGTGTTTTTCCTACAATCTTTAAACAAGCAGATAGTGCCTTGGTCTCCACTTCTGAGCAGAAGTCATTAACTGATCTTAATTTTTTTCATATGTTGACACTGTTACCATACAGTTCAAAGCATTGGTCCTACTACAGGAACCCAAGTTCTGTCTGCTTTGAAGGAATTGGAAGGATTCCTCTGAAAGTCAAATGCTACCAGAAGCAGAGCGCATGAACAAGCTTATTAAGTACTGCAAATCCTGTACAATAAACCTAGTGTTTGTAAAGATGGCATTATGTTTGCCTTTTCATGTCTTCATTTCCCGGATGCACCACGTTGACTTCTTTGGGTGGGTTTCACTACGCTGTGTACAACACACTTTGCTGAAAGCTAGGGGTCATATCTGCTTTCCCTGAGGGACCGCACAATTCACATGGAACCACTGCACCAAAAGAAATTTGTATTGAGGGCCTCAATCGATACTGCAAGAATATTCTCATTTACTAGATCGTACCTATCATGTAAGGAAAAACAAAGTAAACTGGGTGGACCTAGAGAAACTGATAGGCTAGGTAATACCTAGTTGTAAGGCATAGTTAAAAGATCTGAAGAATAGCATTTTTCAGCATGACTCAAGATACATACATTTAACAGTGATCTCGATAAAAAAAAAAAAATTGATTTTTCACCTTTTGAACAAAAATTACTTAAAATCCAGACCTTTACAAGCCTAAAGTCTCTTTTCTCCTATAGAGGTAAAGCTATTTGTGTTTCAGTTCCATTTCCTCTGCTAGGTGGCATTACAATGCTTTAAAACAGGTGGGTGATAGTTCATAGGTTCAGAGCTCTTTCCTGTAGTGTAGTACGTGTACAATTTCCTCCCTGTCATTAGAAGCTCGGTGAAAAGGATCTGGGATTTTCTAATACCATATGCTGAGGATGACAATGGATACAAAACTCCTATGTGAAGCACTGTAGATGATGCTACCTCTACCTTGTAGAGGTAGCATCATCTACTTTCATCGTTCCACCACTGTCAATGAGTTCTTACATATATATATATGTCTGTGTACATATATATATCTCACTGCATTAAGCAGGTATTTCAGTGGTCAGTAGCTGCTAGGCTTTAAACAGTTCTTCCACATTTGTTAGAAGGCTTTCCTTCTTTTTTCTTTCCCTTTTCCTTGATCTTTTAAGCTATAGGATGTAATTTTACAGTCAGTTTAGGTTAATACAGGTCTTTTAGAGCTATTAGTTCCATTATTTTGACATTGTCCACACTTTCTGAAAATATGTAGAACTATTTCTTTTCCACTCGCGTTTCCTATCCAGAGCTCTGTCATGACTCTCTCTATAAGATTTAAGTACTTGTATAGTAGTGGAAGTGTTATTTTAGCCATTTTTTTTCTCTTCTGAACTACATGAAGCACACTTTTTTAATAGCAACACACGTTCTCTCTGTGAGGAGACATACACACACTTAGAGAATTCTGAATATTTATTTTGCTTTAATATTGACTACAGGGTCAGATTTATGCGGGGATAGAAAGGAAGAATGACAGTAGCGATGCTTCTGCTGGTAGCAGTAGACAGCGCATGAAGTATGTGGCAGATGCATTGTCAGGAACCTGTGACGGAGACAGGACTTTTGTCTTCGCTGTTAATGCAAAGACGATGATGATGGATATCCCATGCTGGAATTTAGGATGCACTGTAGAAATACATAGTGATAGACTTGATACCCACTGAAGAATTCACAGTCCAAATGTCTGATTTTTCAATAATCAGATAATTTAATTTCTGATAAACTGTGATTTCTGGTAAAATGTGACTCTGAGTCATTAGCAACCAGAGCAAGCTTGAGCCCCTCAGGGGACAAATAAGGTTAGCATGAAAAGCATGTAGGAAGTACGTCAATATTGTGAAAACGAGGCACTTGCATCATAGAGAATTTATTTTCCAAACAATTTGTTTTCATTAATTTATTTTCAAAACAATTTCCAAGCTCATCTTGTTGCAGTACTTCAAAGGTATGTCAGCGCTCTAGTTCACCTTTCAGAACGTTCTATGCTTAGCACCATTCTGCCATTCACAACTGTCTGTTCCAAAGGATGTCGATTATTTTACTTGCAACACAATCCATGAGGATTCAGTGCATTTTCGAACAATTGCTCCTGATATGAAACAACTGGAAGTGAAGAATGCACTGTGCTGCGGCCTTAGGAAGAAAGATTGGCATTTTATTAAGGATTCTTAGTTATTCCTTGAGCTAATCTCACCCAGCATCTTTGTCAAATCCAACCTTCATAAATATTTGGATAGCTAGGATGCTACTATTAAATTTAGACAAGGTGTTTGATTACAAGTAACACCAACACTAATACCTAATACTTACACTATCAAGCTATCTAATGCTGCTGAGTTGTTCAAAAAGACATGCAACAGAAGTTACTTCAGATTGTTTTATAAAGTTAATCTGCTCTTAAGCATCACAGGCAAAGCCTGCAATAGCTCTCACATTTTAAATTGTTTATATTTGATTGTATTCCATTATCTCTAAATGAGGTGAGCTCCTCTAGGGTCATGATCTGTTTCTTGTTATTAGCTGGCGTGTTCTACTGTGTATGCAAGATAAAGTGTATTTGACATTCTATCTTTTTGTTTAAATTTACTGAGGTTGAAAGATAACTGAAAGTGATTTTTCTTCCACTTCAAGGGCTATCATATCAAATACTTTGAGAAATGATTAGGAATCCTTAATGTTTCCTTCATGAAGTATTCACATTCCCAGAAATACAGATTTTAGCTGCCACATATGAGATTCCTGCTGATGCAGTATTCAACGTTTAGAGCGCCTGCAGATATAGGCTCTAAAGGGCAGATGTGCAAAGAATCATCATCATCATCACCTTTGCTTTATCATTTTACCCTCACTGTAGAGGCAAAAGCCTTTACTTATGGGACTATGCCCTTTACATAAGGGACAGCTCTGCCCTAGTGAGGCCACATCTGGAGTACTGTGTCCTGTTTTGGGCTCTCCAGTTCAAGACGGACAGGGAACTTCTGGAAAGGGTACAGCAATGGGCGACGAGGATGATTGGGAGACTAAAACATCTCTCTTATAAGGAGAGGATGAGGGACTTGGGTCTTTTTAGTCTGGAGAAGAGAAGATTGAGGGAGGATCTTATCAGTACTTATAAATACTTAAAGGGTGGGTGTCAGGAGCATGAGAACAGTCCTTTTTTCAGTGATGTTCAGTGACAGGACAAGAGGTATTGGGAACAAACTTGAACATAGGAAGTTGCATCTAAACATGAGAGGATATTCTTTACTTTGAGGGTGGTAGAGCACTGAGACAGGCTGCCCAGAGAAGTAGTGGAATCTCCATCTCTGGAGACAGTCAAAACCCACCTGATGTGTTCCTGCTCTTAGGTGAACATGCTCTGGCAGGGCGTTTGGACTCAATGATCTCCAGAGCTCCCTTCCAACCCCTATCATTCTGTGATTCTGTTAATATGTCTGGTGGAAGCCAGCCTTTGTACGCCTCGTCACTCCAGATGTGCATCCCATCCTATTCCACCATGCTGCCCCAAACAATTAAATAAGCATT
Source organism: Baryphthengus martii (assembly GCA_013396935.1). NCBI lineage: Eukaryota > Metazoa > Chordata > Aves > Coraciiformes > Momotidae > Baryphthengus > Baryphthengus martii. The sequence goes on from VWZK01019577.1 coordinate 38,332, forward strand.
TGGCAGATGGATAAGGAAGTTTGTCTTCTTGAAAACAGACCCAGAATTGGTTCAGGGAGCTATCAAACTGTTCGTGAGGTCATACAGTTGCTGACATAGAAGAGTAAAAAAATATATGGCCAATGTTAAGGGAAAGACAGTGCTATTCATCACAGCTGCAGCAGGGACATGTATTAACCTAAATTGATTGTAAAATTACATCCTATAGTCAGCTGTTTTGAGGCAACAGAGACATTAACCATTTAACATTAAAACACCACAGCTGTAATACAAAAGGGGATTTAAGGCCCTATTAAGCGTATAATGCAGCTAGCGGCTGCTCTAACACTGTTGGTTTTTAATGATGAAATACTAACAATCACTTTCTGCAAGACTGCAGCAGTACTTTCAACTAACCAAGTCAGACAGCTTATACCGCGGTATGTTAGGTGTATGTTCAAAACCACTCTGAAGGTAGCCCTGACAAATGGGACTACATCATTTTCCAGCTTCTAATCACACAGGAACCATGCCCCAAATATACTGTAGCCCCTCTAATCCAAGAATCTTGCTGCTCAGTGCAAGCCAGAGCTCCAATGCCTATATAACCTATAATTGTTTAATTGCCTATATAACACAAGGTGATTTTCCAGAGAAGCCAGCCATCTAATTGTCATGTTGGCCAGTAATGAATACTGGGTTGAGAGGTATAACTTATATTCTGCAACTTTTATTAAATTGAACAATGACACGACTTTGGGAATTTCTGTTATGAAGCCCTTCTAAGACCTATGCCTGATACGATCCTCTCTTACATATTTGCTTAGCAGTTTAGAAAGCATTTGTTTTGCCGTCTCCAGTTCTACCAAAAGCCTAATGTTCATCAGATATGTGAAGAAATATAGATGAAATTTTCATTTGTGCTTCCTTCCAGCTCTGATTTCTTGCAGGAAAGGTCTGACCATGGCATTGTCAGAGAGCCAGGATTGAGGTTTTCTCAGTCTCATCTATTGAACATATCCCACTTTGTAAAAACTGCCTTATTGGAGTATTTATTATTATACTTATTCCCATCTTAAGTAGGTCATCCTGCTGCCAGTTGAGTGTCCTCATCACTAGGTTCCAGAGTTATTCTCAGTGTTTCTTTGTCTCAACACATATTTAATTTTACCATGTGAAGAAAAACAGTTTCAGCATAAGAGTTATAAAGACCTTGCTTCTCCCCCACCAATCAGCACCCAAGCATCTGGTGGTTTTATCCACAAATTTTAGAGATACAGTCTCCAGATCAACTCATGCAGAAGCTGTAAGAAATAACACCTCTTACACCTCATTAATACTCCAATGAGCCAGTGATTGAGTAAAGAAAAGAATGAACACCTGATACTTTTGCACAAGGCAGTTTCTGTACTAAGCATGATGTAGAATATGAGCAGCAGCAGATGAGACCTACCCATCAAAGACAGCTGTAGGACAAATACTCTGACTAAGCCCTGAGACACAAGGATGAGCTGTGTGCCCCAGTGTCTAGCACTACGAAGACAAAATCACTCCAGCAAGCACATCTGTAACAAGCATCTGGAGAGCGAAGTAACTCCTGAGGTGTGGAAATTGAAAATCTTAAACATGAAATGGCTGTAAGGTCTGAATCCTCAAAAACCTGAATCTAGCTTTTTACATGGTGCAATTAGTCTGCTAGGTACTAGGGGTTTTATCTCATTCCAGTTAGTGTCTCATTTTTTAGAGATGCAGGTCACCCTTCACTTCAGCATTTCACTGGAAGTTTTCTTTCTGCTTCCATTTCACATCTGATCAGAAATATCTTTTAGAGGAACTCTAGAGAAACGGATATCTATTGAATTTTTAACCTTAGTTCCTTTTTGGCAAATTTCTTCCTAACTTCCTTGGGAAACACAATATCCTCATGGATGAACTCCCTGTTCACAAAATGCACTTTAATAAATTATGAGGCCTGATGACCTAATGGCTTATTCAAGAAACAGAGGAGACTTAACAAGAGCTACAAATGACAGACTTAGTTAAAAAAAGCAATTGAGTCAGGATATTTAGAAAACCTATTGCATAGAGCTGGAAATTCTTAACACTGAGAACTGAGTGTTTGCCTTCAAATGAACCAGCTATGTGGCTTTTCCTACTGCCAGAAGTATCAATTATTACCAGTGGAGGGAGAGGTGTGTCTCAAATCCCAGTTCTGCTGTCACTTATATCCAATTTACACAGTTTAATTTCTCTGGTTTCTCTGCTAATGGTAGGATAAGTGAGGATGAGATCAATTCCAAAACCTAACTTTTACTGAATCTGCAAAAAATACTGTGAAAAATCTGTGTTATTTTAGTGATAAGGAAACTAATCATTCCCACCACATAAAGCCTTACAGTCCTTTTTTTTTTTTTTTTTTCCTAGAAGAAAGTAAGCATGAATTGTAACGATATTAGTGTTTTGCCCAGTGCACCCCTGCAAAATAGAGCGGTAATGATTTTTTGGGAGATTGTTACCCCTTAAATGAAGCTGAAATATGAATTTGTGTACCTTTCTCTACACACAATTTCACACACAAACATACTTATCCTCAAAAATAGACCTTATATCAAACCATAGTAATCTCTATTTTAAAACTGAACTAAAATGTAAAGAGTTTAAACACAGGAATATTATACTTCGAGTTTAGGAACATAAATAAAAGGTAATTATGTGAATCAGTAGTCAATCCAAGCTACTCAAGTCAATGAGCAGAAACAGGCAATTCCAGAGTGCTATTCAATTAATTTATTTTTAGGTACATTACAAGAAATAAAATCAATGCTAAAAGCTAATAACACTGTTAAAATTGCTTCAGAACCACAGTTCTTTGCTCTCCATTTGGAAAATTAGATAGTCTCTCATGCTATTCCATACTGTGTTCAGGATACAGGTGGAAACCAACAGAGATAGTCTAGTCTCTGTTGCTAGACAAAGCGAGTTCAAGTTACGGGTAAGGGGAATTTTCCTTCCTTTAGCCACTTTGCTTTTCTGTTTACATTTGCAGATATAATGAAAGGGCTTTATTTTATTTTATTTTATTATTTCATCCTTCGCTTTTAATGAAAGTTAAAATTACCTTCTAGTCCTCCCAAGCATTTTTGCCTTTTCAGAACTGTGGCTGCTGGTGAAAATTGCTTCTGATTCTAAGAGGAGCAAACAATCATTTCAAAACAAACTGCCAACATGTAAATAACAGATAGTGCAAATAATTCTGATGAATCTTCTGACGTAGTGATGCATGTTTCAGCGTTCTACATTTTTAAGAGAAAAAGTAACTAAAGGCTACAGAAATGGCACAAAGAATTGTTGAAAGACAACTTTTCACAAAAGTATTTTGCCTTCAAAAAGGACACAAATCTTCACAAAGAAATAAAAATTGGAATATAATTTTGATTTACTGGGCTAGTTTTGGCAACTGAATTGTGAGAACAGCACTTCAGACAGATGTTCAGGGGAGGATTCCAGCTGCTAGCAGTAATGATGTCAGAGCATTGCATAATTCCCTATGTTTGTAAATGGTTGGAATAAACAGTCACATCTTTAGGTCAGTTATTAGCATCCAGATTCCTTCCAAAGCTTCTGTGTTATTAACTGAATAGCACTGTGTATCTTATAGCTCATCTCAGTGACCTTATAAGCATGTGGGTTTTGGACATCTGTTTTATTTAGAACTGCTTGTCTGAACAGTGTGTATAGTGGGAAACTGTACAGGTACCAATTTAACCCATTCCTTTTATCTATCCCTGATACATCAAAATAATTTTCTGAAAGCCTAATCCTGAAGTTCTCATACCAGCCAAAGGCTAAACTGCATCATCAGACTTACAGATCTGTTTCTGCACAATGTTTCATGGTTGAGAAACTGCTTCATAAGTTAATTTCCTAAGAGCAGAATGAATGAGCTGTTTAACTATGTCATGTTCACCCATAGCCTCTGTTCTCCCTGAAATTTAAAGCCAGAAAGCCAAATTATAGTCTGTGTGCATCATCCTCTACATCTTACATCTCCTCCACAATCCTTCAAATTCTTCTTTATTTCTCCACAATCCTAGAGAATACCATTAGATGCAAACCATTAGATGTGAAAATCGGATAGTTCATCTTTCTCTGATTTTGTTGCAACATTTGCCATATTTTATAAATTATAAAGCAAATGTGTATTATAAATGAAATGTATTAATTGGAATGAGGAACGATTATGCATGGATTTGATGAGATAATACTTAGTTTTGATATAGCAAAAGTGGCAAAACCTCCTCTAGCCAGGTGGCTCAGTCACATTGCGTGAGTCTAAGGGTAAGGAACCAGGAGACAATAACTACCATCCCAGCCAGAATTTTCATGCTGTGAAAGGAACTCATCTATTTCAGATTATTTGAAAGTCAATGGGAAATTGCTGACTCTACAGGCAGAGCACTTTAGATCTCTTAAGAAGTGCAAAGACGTTTTTGTTTACTGACCCTCCCTAATCTTCCCACATGGAAACTTATAGAACAAAAGGGCATTGTAAAGGCAAAGATCAGGAGGCTGTATTCATTCACGTACTTTTTCCATTGGTAACTCAGTCACCAGCCTTCATGTAGATGTTAAACTACATGAGAAGGGACTACTTTATCATGGGTTTTAGTGGTTACTGTGGAAGAAACAGAATGAAATACCAGTTTTCTAGGCTGTTATCAAATAGGAAAAACAGGATAAGTGGAAAAAGGGAACAGATGGGGAAAGTCTATCTGATCCAATATTCAGAAATAATAATTTCCTCATAAAAATGTCAATACATGTATGTGTATTTATGTATATATTATAGTAATCACTAAGCTTGACTGATTTTTTCAGTGTAGAAGGCAATAATTTCTGAGAACGGAAAGATAAAATACAAAGTAAATGTTGTTTCTATTGGCTCACCCCCCTAAATAAAGTGTATTTTCCTAGCAATTAATGCTTACTAATCAAAGTCTAGATCAAAACTCAAAAGTTCACCTATTATATAATACCTTGATTAAATGACACTTTGACATACTATTTGAATATTATGTAAGCCTCTACAATGCACAGCACACTTTCTGGTGTATAGTTCACAACAGTCTGGACTTCTCTCCCTGCCAGGTCTGAGAGCAATTCTAAAAGGGATTGGTTCCTGTTAGATGTTTATCCGTTGCATATCCATGAACTTAATTCATTGCAACAAAAGGGAAATGATAACCTATCATCATTCTTCCAGGCCATGATACTCGGGCAGAGACCTCTCCCGTGACTTCTTGTCCTCAGATCAGCTTACTGAATCAATCATTCTTTGAAGACAATGAGGGAGCTTTCTCTGAGGAAGAAGCCACAAACCTCAAACAAGTTGCTCATGGGTGGATCATGGGAAACAAGTTGTGAGGTCATATTTATCTCTACCTACATTACAACTATAGCTTCTCTGTTGACAAGTTTTAAAAGTTTTACAATACATATTGATAAGTATGGGTCAAATGTTAGATGATAAAGGAAACCTGGAGAAGAGAGAGGAAAGACTTGCTAAAATTGAAGGCTGCTAATATCCTTTCTTGATAAGGATTTCAAGTTATTTTGAGAACAGAGTTCTTCATTTTCTACTCCTTCAAAAACCAGTAGCACAAGTCTTCAAGGGCAAAATTAATTTTAAATTCAGGCTTTACCCATGCGTACAAAAATCTATGAAACCACAAAATAACTTGAAATTAATTTTAAATTGAGACTTCATCATGCATATCACATCTTCTCTGAACTAATGAAATCACCCATTTTTGTTAGAAATTTCCAAATGTATGGATCTGAATTATAGCTCGTTTTGAATTTGAATGACAGCATATGTAAAGGGATCAAATTCAAAACATTTTTCATTCAAATCAGAAAAAAAAGAAGACTGTCATTATCACACAGAATAATAAGAAAGGACACCCAAATTTTTCCTCACTTCAGGTAGATATTGTCTTAATGCACAGAATGCCCATTTGCATCCTGGTTTATCTTTAAAAGAAGTTGTAACAGTCTTGTTTGCACCTGTAAGTAATAAATTGATTCCATGGACTTCACTGCTGCAGAATCAGATACTTATTGGAGATGATCAAAGAAATGGATACTAAAGTCAGAAGTTTTCTGAAAAGGAGGCAACCGCAGTTCTGTTGTAAATGTCACTGTAAGCACCCATACAGAGGAGAACAATAAATGGGACAAATCGCCTGGTGTAAGGCAGAGATACTTGAAAAAATGAAGGCAGCTTTTGGTTGTGAAGGTGAAGGGAAGTCCCAGGGTCATGCCTTCTGCAAGGCCTAGGAAAGGGCTCTTACTTAGGTTACTATGCCAATGAGAAGATGGAAAAAAGAATGGTCCCCTTATAGAAATCAGGGCCTCTTGTGGAAATCCGTTTTTCCTGCTTCTTACTTCTCCTATTAAAGCCTATTAAATCCTGTGTTTTTCATTATTGTTTTCAATGTGCTAAAAATAGGGATGTAAATGGCTCTATAATTTCTGACATAAATATTTGGTCTGAAATTTCCTGATCTACCTAAATAACATTAAATAACATACTCCTATAATAGATCTCTGCTGCTGCATGCAAGTATTTATGTTAGACATGAGCATTTTTCCATTCCTGTACAAAGAAGTTCACTGACTGCCAAATATTGCAAACTTCCTTTGAATGCATATTCCTCAGCTATGTTATAGTTACGTTGTTTAATGCCCATGATATATTGCCACGAGGACATGCTAAGTGCTACTCTGCCTAAGAAATTCTGTTTCAACCACCCTGATACTCTGGCAACAATATTGTAGGAAGCGAAAGCATAAAAGTTTCGGATAATAGTCCAGGACTTGACAATTCATCAGTTAGATTTTCTGTTTCTTCATGACCATCCCGTATGACATTAGATCACCATTTAGGCACATGTTCTCACTGATCTTTGGGCACCTGATTTCCTGTGACTGGAACAGAAAAGCCATATCCAAAGAAAAAGTTAGGCGCTAGAACTCACAGCTGAATGCATGGTGTGAAGTGCTTATCCTGCCTGGGAAAAGGTTAGACTCTCCGGCTGTTTCACAATAAACTTTGTTCTAAATTAACCAGTTGAAAACATCAAAGTAGATGTGCCTCAGAAATCTTTCTTCCAGATACAGATTCATGCCTGAGTTAGCAGAGACCAGCACAAAGCTGGGCATCACAACCTTGAAATACTTCCTTGTGCTTAGATTCTGTATTCCTTCATTTAGACATGAGAGACTAGATGTCTTTTTTTTGCTGAAAGAATGGCAGACTTGTATGAAACTTTAGTGCCTGAGGTTCTTAGCAGGAAGAAGGAAATGAAGGTACATCTCCCCTATGTACTATCTTGAAGAAGAAACAATTCGTACCTCCTTCTCCTAGTTTCAAATGTTATGGTGTATCAGGCTACTAGAATAATTTGGATGGAGCGTTGCCTTTTTCCTGTACACTTGGAGTGATTGAGAAATCAAGAATACCAAGTTCTTGGAACTGTGAAGAGAATAAACACATCAGATGTTGCCACAAGTAGGGCTAGTTTCATCTAGCTTAAGACATCTATGGTACAGACACCTACAGCAGAGTTTGTTGCCTTAGGCTTCTTTAAAGGCAGCAAGAGAAATGCATAGGTGTGATTCATCTGGCCTACTTTAGGCAGCACTGTAGGTATCTGCATTTGATCATGTCCATCCCATCTATGTTGTCCTTCCCTGTAGTCAAAAATGTGGGCTAGTCACCAAAATAAGGTCTTTAATTACACGATTCCTGTGTGCTTTTGAAAAAAAAGCATTTTGATATATCGAATAGACTGCTAATGCTGCTCTCAGGAGTTTAAACTGTACAGGAAATACTTTATCATTGATATTTTAATTACTTTTCTATATCCAGTGCATTCTGATAGTGAACAGATTTTTGAAAGCAGTCACTAAGATGGATGATGAAACATAACGTAGTACAAAATTATGGGTGTAGGCAACCTAATGACAACATAATAAACATCTTCTAGGACAAAATGTTTACAAAAGCTTCTGTTTATAGTTCACCTCTGATAAATAGACCTTTACTAAAGCTGACACAGTTATGTCAATCTTTTCAGTTATGAGTTGATGGTGGAAGTTGCGCTCTAGCAAAATAACTGCAAGTAGCATGAATCAGACAGTTTTGTATATTTGAGATAGAGCAGAAGAATTCAGATTTTTGAAAACATGAAGTATATATATGCAAGTTTATGGTATTGCATATTGGCAAGTTCATTTGAATTTCTCACTTTTCTCTGGGTAAAGATACTTGAAGAACTACTCATAGAAAAAATTCTTTGAAGAGCTTTTAGTCTAGGCCGGCGTACATATCTGTGGAGGGTAATGCAAGTAACAGGATTAAAAATAATGCATAAAACCTACATGTTATACATAGCATAATTCTAAATCAGCATTAAACTAACTACATGGAATACTTTATCTATATTTTTACACACAGAAAATATGTTGACTAAACCTTAAAATTTCTAGAGAGTTTGATTGGCCTATTATGATGAAACTTTGTGAAAAAAAAAGAAAAATAATTATTTTGCTTAAGGGTAAATCTATAAGAGAGGATTCCCCACAGAAGTGATACCATTCAAAATCCTTCCATTCTCCGAGAATCAGGAAAACTTTTCATATTAATCCCCAAAAAAAGAAAACAGAGAAAGATCAAACCTGCCTGAGCAGGTTGTGTGATTGTGCCAGAATCTCCAGGAAACTTTCAAGGGACATTGCTTTTTTTGTTGATTTAATGTTTCAGGCATGTAGATAATTGGGCAGCAGTACAAAACTCTAAGGTAGATATTTACTTTAGATCAGTTATTGTGTTTGTTTGTTTTTTTTTCATTTTGACACTGTATCAACATTCATTCTCTACTAGTTCTGTGTTATTTCTGACACCTCTTTACCTAGTATAGACCATTACATGTAAAGACAAGCTTCTTTTATATGTTGGGAGAAGAATAGCTTGATTTTCAAAAGTACTTGTGGGGACACATGTAAGGTAGCTATTGTCTACAATAATAACTTTCCAGAGAATGTTGACTTGCTGATGATGATTTACTCAGTATTATTTATCTGTCATAATAATTCAGGTAATTCTGGCTTGCATGTTTATAAACAGTGTATTTAAAACTGAACACATCTGCTTGCAGTTCTTTCTTCCATCTTTTGACATGACACGTTCACATGTGCTGTCATTTTCCTTTGATGTGATGTTAGATGGTGGTGTGCTTGCCCAGCCATGTCTTAATCACTTTAAATGACAAGTGTTTTGAGTCTTAGCAAAGTCTTGACCTTGGAGTGCAGCTGGGTGTTCTACTAACTGGAAACGTGGGAAATCGTGGAACAATATTGTAGAGCTGAAAAAGCGTGGGTGTTCTAGACGAAAGCAGGTGTTTCCTTTTGGTGGTCCAATTTTCTACAAGAGAAACTAAAGGCCACCCGACAAAAAAAATTCCTCACACACCTCTCTCGCTTCATGGCATTGCATGAAATCTAATGCTCAAAAAGACAACCATGAAAAGTTTTTTAAAAGTGAGGGAGATATTATTGCATGCCACCAGAGACCAGAGCATTAGAAAAGAAACCGTGTGTCTCATTATACTGCCTTCTCATATCCTGGTTTTGAAAGAGGTCAATTATAGCACCTTTTCTACAATACATCAAGAAAGGAAACAAATCAGGTAGAGGTTGAGTTTCAGGTGTAAAATTAGAATAAAGTCTGCAACTACTACAAACAGCATATTTTGGTACTGTTGAGGGGCAAATAGTCTGAAGGAATGGGCTAAGTGACAGAATGACAAACTACTTTATTTTTTAGCGCTCAAACTCATTCTTCGTTTTGCTGCATCTACTTTCTTCCCGTGCTAATCTTCCTGAATTTCATTGCTATAATTAGTTTAGTGTTCAAGAAATTTGCCAAGATGAAAGTCTAGTAGATAGACATCTTCCATATGGCAAACAGTAAAGGAAGTGAGGGCATAATTTTAAATCATCCTTTACTAATATGTAATCCCGAAAAATAGAAACAAACATGAGATCTTTGTTAAATATTCTATGTAACTCTAAACATAGTGAACGAATGTGTCATATAGTAACAATAGTAATATCAGACTTTACAGACAACATAATTACTTTATTAATGGAATATTTTAAGAAATATTACTCAGTAAGAATATTTTCCATAATAATACTAGAAAGCCAATACCAGGATGCTCACCTAGGTAGGATGGTGATTATACTCAATGATGTAGGAGCACTTTGAATAATTATTTCAGAGGGAGTTGAACCTCCAATGTAAATTATTAGCATCTATGAATAATTTAATCAAATAAGTAAAAGATCTTTATCTTACAACCATACACATGTCCCTGGTAATGTTAAATACCGTTAAATAGATACACAATCAAAACCAAGAAACAATAAGAATAAAGAAAGCCTCCTTCAAGCCAGGAGCGCATGCATCAGCTCTAATCCTCCATGTATTCGTGGAGTACTAATATATATCTCAGTTTCTGGTTATCTTTTTAGGATTCAACAAAGGAAAGTGCAAAGTCCTGCACCCGAGGAGGACTAATAATGGAAATAACCCACATATCAATACAGACAGGGGTCTGACTGCCTGGAAACCAGCTCTGCAGAGAAGGACCAGAGTTCCTAGTGAACACCAAGTTGAACATGAGTTAGTGATATGCTCTTGCAGCAAAGAAGGTAGGCAGCATCTTGGGCTAGGAGTGTCACTAACTGGTTGAAGGAATTGATCCTTCTCTCTTCAGCACTTGCAACAGCACTTGTGGAGTGCTATATCCTGTTTAGGATTCCCCAGTATAAAAAGAAATCAACTGGTCAGTCCAGCAGAAAGCCTTCAAGAGAGCCAGGGGCCTGGAGCACATGACCCCCAAGGAGATGCTGAGGGAACTGGGATTGTCCAGCCTTAAGAACAGAAGTCTAAGGATCTTATTGCCATCTTCGACTGCAGGGCATAGAAGGGTATACAGGACACAGAGACTGACCCTTCTTCGATGTGCACAATGATAAGACACAATGAACACTGTTGGAGCAAAGAAAATTCTTGAAAAATTATGGAAACACTTTTTACTGTGAGTATAGTCACTATAGCAGGTTCCCTAGAGATGATATGGATTATCCACCCCTGCAGATTTTCAAAACTTGCCTGGACATGGCCCTCAGCAACTTTTTCTGATTGGTTTGCTTTGAGTGGGTAGTTGGACTAGATTTCCTTTCAGAAGTCCTTTCCAACCTGAATTATTCCATGATTTTCCACAGTTTTCAAACACTTCAAAATTTATTCTAGATTGTTTCTGCTTTCTTTCAAAGTCTTTAAGATGATATTTGACAACCACTTTCAGACTCATGCTTTATTTTGTTTTGTTCTCCTAGGACACATAAAATTTTTCTCAAAGTTTGTTTACCTCTTCTAAGAGAGGTTAAAGGAAAGGATTTCAGAGGAAGCAGCTGTTCAAGCATAGATAATAGAATAAATTGCTCAACTTTTCATATGAAGTGCTTTCATCCTCTATATTTAAAGGACAATAATATTCTATATCATTGACTCTAATCACCCATATTGAGACTACTGAAAGGAAATGATCCAGCTCAAATGTAGAATGTTTCCTTCATTATCTCCTACAATACATCACATTTTGTTTTCCTTTTAGTTCTTATGAAAGATAGTGTGGCTGTCCAACTGAGGAGAACTTTACAATTGCTTATTAAACCTTAGATTTTAACATGTAAGTAAGAAAGGTTTTCAGTTTGTAGAAGAATAGATTTGGGCAGATGTAGATTTTCTTCAGATCACATTGCAAAGATCTAATGGAATGAACAAGAGGACTACTCATATGAGCACTATCAAGAATCCTGATTTACAATTGAAGCTTTAAAAGCAGGATCACAAACACAGGAATATAGTAACGCTTCAGGCATATAGCTAAGGCTCTATGGTGAGAAGCAGTTTTGCTCTAGGTTACCTCTAGAAGATATTCCAGAAACCAATTAAGGCCTTTGACGGTTCAAGAGAAACACATTTCACCTAATTTTCACCATCTGAAACTGACCTACCTTAACAAAGGTATTTGTCTAGTCTCTATTTAATATAAAGAGAAAAAGAATTACCCCTAAATGATTTATCCCACTTGTTCTAGGATGTGAGTGCTGTCTTGAGAGGCAGCCTAATTCTTTTCAGTGGCCGTAGCCACATGGCTGGGGCTGAAGAATGCCGATTTTGGCTTGTTATTAAAGATACAAGAAAAAAAGAAGTATAATCACTTTGCAAAATTTTGAAGCACAAACCACTAGGTAAGTGGTTTTGGGCTAGAGGCTGTTATTGTTCATGTATTAGGAAAGATAGGTCAAAAGTGATCTGAGGTCATATTAAAAAATGATCTGAGTATACTCATCATTAACTTAATTCTCTCCTTTGCACAGATTTTGAATGCCAGGGAACTATTTTGTTATCAGTAATTAGTTTTTGACCCCAAACCCTTTTTATTTTACAATATTTGAAAGAAATTGTGCCTTTATATTCCCCAAAGGGTAATTCCATTATTTTTTTCACAAGAAAAAACTGTGTTTGCATGTTATATTGAGAAAAATAGGAATATAATTTAAATCCAAATCTTTATCAACACATTGAATACTTGATAGTTCTTTAAATATGCCGCACTTCATCACTGATGAATTTTCTAATAACTTCTTTTTTAAATTTAAAAAAAATAAAATGTGCAATTCTCAATATGTAAAATTAATTTCCTTCTTTTATTGGCTGTAACCATGAGAAATAGATTTCCTTTACAATTCTACTAACTGTATGATCTGCTCTTGGAATTCTCTATAATTTACATATTAAGTTAAAATCCATCCCATGTTTTCTGCTGTGCCAAACAGCATCATTCATATTGACCTTATTATCACTTCTGAAACTCTTTATAAAATAGTAGAGTTGAAGGGTATATTTAGCTGAACAGTAACCTACAGTGATCTAATACACAGAGCAATTGTGACTGAGAAATTCATCTCTGATAAAGGATTAAATATGTCCCCACCTCTAAATGCATGTATTCAAATGCTGTGTTAAACAGGGACTATAATCTTCCATTAAAATAAATATTTAAGACACGATACAGGGTAATTTTTTTAATACATTCTTCATGCTGATCTTCACAGTCTTGTGCTTACTTCACATGCAGGGAAATGATTGCCTCACATTGTTTCAGGGATTAGAGACTCGCTATGTAGCCTGCAACCTGGTCACACAGAAATACTCAAAATCTGAGAAAAATTATTAGAGAACTGCTTGGGGGAAAATTCCCCAGCCAATGATAAATAGAACCTCAACAAAGAGGTTGCTTCTCCTCTTCTGCTCCATTTGCACAGGGCTTGACCATGAATAACAGCTTTATGAATCTCATAATTATATTTCAGTAGAAGAGATAAAGCTTCTTTACTGTGTGCAACATTGAATCCTAACAGCACAAGGAACTGATTAGCATACCTGAGCACATTAAAATACTTCGCAAAATACATTTTTATGACTAAAGTATTTCAGTGGAATGAGGTACAATCATTTTAATACTGACATATTTGTTCAAAACTAAACACTGGATAAAAGTAACATCAGATTTGTATGCAATGTGTGTGCAAGAGAGTTCTGTGACGGGTAATTGCCATAAAGAGGTAGATAGCAAGGAGACAGATAATTTGATTGAATCACACAGGAATGGAAAATCTAGCTAAGGATACTGAGTGAAAAACCTACTACAGGAAAGTTGTCTGGAACCTTAACAGCTTGATCCTGAAAAACAAATTCTAGGTCTCATTTGAAATTCCAGAATGGCAACACAAAAAGAAAGACTTACAAATTAGGCGTTACGATAAATGAAACTATCCAAGCTGCAGGATCTATTTTTAAGACCTCATTCAAAGCCACTATACATAAAAAACTCCAGAGAGTTCAGATTTTCTGTCAAAAGATAAAGGGCAGCACTTCTTGAGATTCAGGGATTATGTTTCGGATGAATGATTAAACCAGGAAGCTATTTTTTTCTGGAAATTTCAGCTTTGAAGCTCCAATTCCTTCTTTCTTTAACTTCTTTAACATACCTGATGCAAAAGATGGGCAGAAATCCTTTTTTTTTTTTTTTTCAGTTTATAGTACCTATTTTTACAACAACGAAAATGCCCACAGCTTTTTTTTATTCCCTTTGTAGTACATACCAATTGCTTTAACATATTCAAAAGGATACTAATGTTTAGTAAAAACCCAAAAATCTACTTCTACCCATTCTTTTTTTCTTTAGTTGTATTTATTTGGCACTGCAGCTTCTAGAATCAACTGCTTTCATCAGGCCAAAAGGAAGGAAGGAAAGACTTAGTTTACAAAGCTTTTCTGCTGCTGGTACTAATATTTTAACAGTCAAAACTGAGTAAAGATGGAAAATGTGAACTAATATGCATTAAATTGTCGGCACAAAACAAAATATTAAAGCTCAAGACTGTAAGTTCAATTTCACAAGAAAATTGTGTTCTGCAAATCATATAAATATCTTGACCTATAAAACATTTTTTTAAAAAAATCAGTGGCAGAATTCATAAAAATTGCAGTGTGAATTTCTACGAATCCTTGAATGCACAAATTATCAATATGGTTATTTAATAAACTTATTTTTAAATATGTTTAGTTTTGATCCCCAGTTTGTTGCTGTTTTGCAGGCAAACAAGACAGTGTTTATTGGAAGCTATAATTCAGCTAACTAAAAACAAAATTTGGAGCCTTTGGTTTTGAATAGCAGCATGGACTTTGAGTAGCCTTTCTGGTTTCGCTAATTCAGTATTTTTTGTGCAGCTAAGAATATGACAGCGGGAAGGTATCAAAGTAAAGTGATGTAAAAAGTAAAATATCCTTGTACCCAAAATGCAGATTATTGGAACGAAGTAAAGGAGATTCCTGGAGATGTTCCTGATAATTGTTAGAGGTAAGTGGGAGCATTGTGCAAGGAAAAATATTATAACTATCCTCAGATTCAGGTAAGGAAGTTTGTGTATGAGAAGCACTCTGAGAATTCTGTGATAGCATTGGTGTTGCTTAGGCATGAAGGAGAGATCAGTGTCCTTTCCTCTGAGACAAACAGCTTTGAAACACCTCTGTTCCTCTGAGACAAACGACTTTGAAGCACCTCTGTCAAAATGAATGATCAAAAGTCTCACAGATCCAGTTACTCCAAGTTGGATCAAAAAGTTCCTCAGATATAAGACACACAAGGCATCAACAGGCAAAGTCTGAGGAGTGAGCTGAGGTTTAGTCCTATACAGCAAATTACTCGAATAAAATATGGGAAGTTTAGAGGAGGTTCTTTGGCATATTGATATCAGTAATTGGGTAATTTTCACTGCTCAGTAACTCAGAAAGGGAAAAATAAACATTCAGAATGTTAGTAGGAAGTTACTAGTTCTTGATTAGACTGGATATCTCAAATGCACCTGTAATTATGTCTTGAGAAGAAGAGTAGAAGTTTAATGGCTAGGATAGTAGAATGTGATAAGACAAAGTTCTGGAAAAGCTGCAGCAAAAGATAATTCAACATTTGCTACTGATGACTCTCTGACAGATTCTATAGCTCCTTTATTTATGGAGAATACTAGACTCAAGGTTTTTTTTGCCCGGAATGACTAGACAATTCACAATTATTGACTGCACAGTATAATGTAGGCATTCTTTGCACACAGAGGCTTTATTGCTCATTCTCTCTTAGTGCCATAAAGTAGTATGACAGGTTAATTGTATCTTTATATGTAAATGATCTTTCAGACCCTATTTCACTTATACGCATTTGAAGGAAAGCAGTCTTTCAGTGCAAGGTTTAGCAGCAGTGATGTTTCTTTGATTTCCTCAGCTGCACATCTAAACTCTAAAATATTCTTAAATGACATCTTATACCAGTGTAAATCTTACAACTGGAGAGGCTCATCAACAGCTGCAAAGTCTATCTTGTTCTCAGAGGAGGTTTCAGCAGAATAAATTATGAAGCCTCAGTAAGCTCTGTATGGGGTAATGGTTGATCTTTGACCATGCTGACAGCCGAAGCTCTTATCATCTTGCTCAGCAACAAGTCAAATTGGGCTTTAATTGCCATCCAGAGAACAGTGTATGATTAAACATACACGGCACAGAAACTGGTACAGGGCAAAAGGAAACCAGAGATGTCAAAGAGTCATGAGACAAACCCTTTTTTTTTGATACTTTATTCTAAAGACAATGTGAGCATTATATGTAAAATAAAACATTCATAAAGGTTCCCTAACGACAAGGCACTGCCCCAAAAAGTTAATGCCTAATAACTGGTTTCTTACCAGCAGTAGCTTGAAATATATTTGGGTCAGATCTGTACTAAAGAGACCTGCATCAAACCATGCTGTCAGGAAATATTTGTTGCCTAAACTTTGTTTCATTAATTTGCCTTCTTAGAAGTTGGCCACTGAAAGACTTGCAGATAAGTTCAAATTAGCTAAAGGCATGATGTACTGCACTCAAGTGAGCTAGAGTTGTTTTTGTGAATATTCTTATTTAGAAGTAAAATGGCCTGAATTCCCTGTAATTGAATACTTGCTTTAATAAATGTTAATACCTGGGCAAGCCTATCATGTCTTATATATTACCCTAAAAATGTTACCCATTTTCCTCACCTCAGTTCTTTCATACTTGCCTAGAAATTACAGCTGATATTTAAGTTAATTTTTCTGGTATTTAGGTAACAACTGACAGGTCAAGAACAATTTTTCTTAACCAGTGGTAAGAACAGGGGCAGAGTTTGTACCTGTATATGGATTAATAATACTTTACAGCTACAAACTGTAGGCATAAGTACCTAAAACACATCGGCCTGTTTAAAAAGCAGAGACAAATCCAAGGACACTTGATGTCTTAAACCTCTGTAAGGCCAGAAAACTGTCAAACCACACAACCCCCATCAGCTGCAGCCACAGGCCAAAATAAGCATGGGATCAAAGCTGGAATCTCATTTTAAATCGAGACCAAATCATTCTGCCATAACTCCTATTAAATGCAAAAGAAGGTTTTTTTTCCAGGACAAAGCAAAGCATTGTACGACAACATAAGTTCACGTAGTTCACATTTGTACATATTAAAAGTTTTGAACGAAACTGACAACAAAAGAAACCGAACCACACAGTCATTCACCTTCAGCCATCTTCATGAAGCCATGGACTCTGTTCAGCAACATCTCGCAAGCTCTTGTTACCAAGAAGGGGAATATACATAACCTTGCCCAATATCTGCCCAGTTATCGAGGCTTCCAGCCTGGTATTGCTAGGGGAATTCTTTTAAATTCAAGAAATATTTGTTTTATTTTTTAGCTAATAACATTTTTAAATTGTCAAATGATCCTTAATTATATTTAGTTCAGGTACAATTTCAAAGGTTCATTTGGGAAATAAAAAGTTTTGACAGCCAAAAAATTTTGAACTTAGAAGACCTTTCTCCTCTCTTCTGCATAGTGGTGGAGAAGTTTAGAAAAATTTATTTTTAAGTCTAAGAAAGATGCAGAAAAAGGTGCATCCATACAAATACAAACCATGCATTAGGATGCCATCACTGCTGGTAAAACGTTCTATTCTTACTGACTTGTTGGAGTGACTTCAACTTAAGAACTTTACCTCCAAAAGGTATTTCTTAAGCTGCAAGCACTTGATTTTTTCTGTTAGTATTTAATGCTCATACTTAAGTAAGTATAAAAAGTCACGTGTCACATAACAGAAGAATTTAAATCTACAATTTTTTGCTTAGAAAACCTCTGTTGAAGATTTTGAATCAAGTCCTAGCTGAGTACCTTGAGTGCTCATAAACACCTGGCTATAAGATTACCTAAATTTATCCCCAAAAAAATCAATTGTAAGCAGATATTTTCATCAGTTTCATAAAAGAAGGCTTGTCAATGTTATTTTTTTTTTAATTTTTGATAATATTTTAAATGGAAAAGATCAGTTCTTCTATTCTTCCTGTTTCAATCACATTTTCTATGTCCGTAATTTCAGATAAATAATAAAGTCTCTGAACTCTATTCTTCCAATCAATTTTCTTTTAAGGTAAGTGTGATGCTCATTAAATTATATTAATTAAAATGATAAGTCAAAGAAACTAATTGCAGAACATCAGATGCCATGACCCAGAAGTCTTCAAGACAAATGAACAGGCATATTTAATAAGATCTATATAGAGCTTCTTATTTATGTTTAGATTCGTGTTTTATTTTTAAAAAATAAATAAGAACTACTTAAAGTATTTACAATGTCAAACTTATGTCATATAAAAATAAAGCTCTTTTATACGAAGACAATAATTACCATCAAAATAATAAAAAAATATGTGGTTCTGCAGTGTTTTTTAATCAAGGAGATCAAATAATTTCCCAAGCCCTTAAGTAAAATTTATGCCATTTCTGGGAAGGAAGGTTTGCTAATCTCATTTTACACTTGAAGTCAAAAAGACATAAAATGGAACTGACTTTTCTCTGCAGAGTTAGATTCAGGTCCAGATTGTAAACACATCCGTGTTGATATGTTAGTGTAGAGGTAGGATTCAAACTCCTAAACAGAGGTGTCTGTTGTCTTTCAGGATGTCTCCTCTCTCCTCCTACTGAATCAGAAAGGCGTAAGTTTT
Source organism: Baryphthengus martii (assembly GCA_013396935.1). NCBI lineage: Eukaryota > Metazoa > Chordata > Aves > Coraciiformes > Momotidae > Baryphthengus > Baryphthengus martii. The sequence continues at coordinate 57,074 of VWZK01019577.1, forward strand.
CTGTAAGTCTCTGCATTTGTCTGTGATGTAAAATGGCACTGCCAACTTAGATTGTGCATCTCTGCGCTCTGCTTCTCTGCCCAGCAGAATACATGTGAGTGAGGTAAGTGACTGCTGTGGTCTGTGGACATCTAGGGGTCTGTTCGGTTTGCTTAAGATAAGTGTTTGATGCTATTTGAAGTTCCCCAGAGAATATAAGACAACTTCATGCATCTAGGAGGTCTGTCAGAGGACCTGCTGGAGACCTGCATTGCTGACTAGCAGCTGAAAGCCAGTAAATTAACCAAAACCTAATCTGCACAGTCAGTGGCAGGTCCAGAGCTATTCATCTCACCCAGAAATGAATGGCATCCTGAAATGAGCTGAATGACTCTCCAGAGAACACTGTTTGTTAGACCTCTTGTTAGAGCTCCATATAAATATGAGCACTTTCACTCAGCCATCTACTATATGGACCTGAATCTCATCCCTAAGGCTCAAAGCAGTTCCTTAAAGCTATTGATCACTAGCGGCAGTCAAGCTATGGTTGCATATATATATACATATCCATATATGTTCATAAAGGCAAGTCCTGTGTCACACCTGTCAGTCATGTTAACCATGTCTAGTATATGTGCACCAAAGTGTTTCAAATAACAGTAGATGCATAAGTTTACGCAAGTGAATCAAGCTCTTGGTTTCAGAGCTGTCACCAGCAGCTCATGGTGTTGACTGATGCCTTCATGTTGCAATACAAGAGCTCATAACCACTTTCATCCTAAGGCAGGCATCAGGCATCCCTGTATATATTCATCTCCATGCCACATACATACACAAATAAACACTATGTTAACTCTCGGTTAGATTGAGTCTTTCAACAACTGGACAGAAGTTATGTCTGCAATAATGAAATATGAATTTTTAATGGAGCAAGTCTGGTCTAGTACCTCATAAAATACATTGCTGAAGTCTAAGTCTTAGAGGGATCATTTGGGCTTCAAATTATGTTAAATTTTTCTTTGAAATGTAACAATGCACTGATTTTAAAGTCCATCAGATTGACTGTGGAAAAATGTCTTACGCATCTGGTAAAAAATATGACATATGAAAAACAGGCTCTGGCAACAGAATATATGAAGAAGAAATAGTGGGGTTTAGCTAGTTAGCTATGTAACTACACTGAGAACATAAGATTAAAATCTATTGAAATCAGATAGAAAGATAAGATTCTGAAAAAAAATGATGATGTGAAGCTAACTCTAGGAATAGCTACATTTGTACTTTGGGGAAGCCCCACAAAATTTATGCTCTGCTTTGATATTATAAAGCAAATTGAGAACATTATCTTTTACAAATTAATTGCCTCTTAAATGTAATTCTCTATTACAATAGATTGAAAGATAAAAACTACTGTGCAGAAATTAATAAAGATAGAAGTTATTAAACCCATTTTAAGAATAGGACTGTGTGAGAAGGGATCATGTTAAAATCAGTAGGATCAAGTTCTTGCTTGACTAAGGATTAGTCATGTGACTGAGAACAAGCAATTTAATGTTTTACTATTTTGTCAATGTTTTCAACACCAAAAGATAAGGTGCTAGTGCATTTTATTTGTTTGACTTTGCCTCAGGCTTTGGGACTAGTAATAAGCAACAGGAATGACAAATACCATAATACTGTTTGACGAGGCTTCCCTTATCAAATGAAGAAATGATTAAAAAAAACCCCAACTAATGCAATTTCTTTTATGAACTCTGATCTATTATTAATTAAATAAAATTATTTTTAAAAGCCAAATCAAAAAATATGCATTAAAAATTAAATTGTAAAACAAGTTTTTCACACAGACCAGGTCACAGGCCAGTCAAAATCTATAGAAGGGTTAAATGAAGCAGTCAGGGATTTTTTTAACTAAATGCACCGTTCATCAGACAAACATAATGGCTGATGATTGTTAAACACTTACTAAGCAAATCGCCACAATCACATACCAGACAGGTAATTTGGATGCAAAGAGGAGCCTGCAGTCGATTTTTCAAAAGCCTGATCAGAGCTTAGATATACTTTGGTTGAAAACTTACTCAAACACAATGTTTCAAAGAGACCAAGCAATGGTAAAAAATTATGTTCTTTCTTTAACTGGTCAAAAATAGAATTATTTTACAATTAATGAAAGTTCACTTTAGAAAAAAATGAAATATTGAAAATTTTGTGAAATTACTCCCACCCCGTAATAGGCTACTTTCCTCAGGAATTTCCAATGTCAAATCTTCAATTAAAAGTAAAGCTCTAAATTAGCACATTCCAAATCTCTAAATAATGTAAATTTCAATAACTGTGTCATAAAAGTCATAGATATATGTCACTTCAGGCCCTCATGATTTTGTATTCTTTTATATAGTTTCAGTGTTGCTAGACCAACTCCAAAAGAACAAGTTTTCCTTAATGCATTACAACTCCAGAGGCACAAACTATCACAGCAGGAAAAAAAATTATATTCATGCTGTGCATGCTATACACTTTTTCTTCCTTTAAAATTAACATTTTGAAAAGTGCACTTGCTGTAGTACTTCATTAGGATAACTTGAAATATTACAGGAGCGGTGTAAGCTACTTGAATCCCTGGTTCAGTGAAAGGATTATTCTACTTTATCTCTCCACAAAATCATTATACGTTTATTCCATTTTAACATCATGCCGTGCTTTGGCATTGTTCTAGCGGGCTGGGAACTGCAAATGTTCAGGCTGGCAAAAGAACTGGGTGCTAACTCATCACCAGCCAGTTTCCATGTAGTCTCTTTAAACCATTGTCTTGGTCCCTGGCTTTAGACATTTTCTGCAAAATGAATTAATCAGAGAATATAATCTTTTGACATAAATGGGAATTTAGCATGGTCTTCATATGCAGTTGCTAAATTTACCAGTGCACACCTGAAGGTGTCTGAAAAGGAAGAATTGAGAGGGAATCGGGAAGGGAAGGCAGCTGTCCAACAGCGTGCAGTAGTCAGAGCCAGAAAGCTGATAAATTAGATTTGCGATACTACAATGTAGTTTCTGCCTTGATTCTGAACTTTCTTACACAGACATTGGTCAAGTAAGTAAGGTTCAGGTGACACTTTTACAGAAAGTCTTGTACTCTTACTGATGATCAAATAGATCTAGGTATCTCTCTATAGTAATGAAATTTGGATAACTGTAAGGCACATTATTTGTCAATGTAATACCATTTGGAATTTTGTATCATGCTCAACAATAATTTAATCAATGGTGTAAAACACTTGTAATACAGCTATAAGCAATAACCTGGTTCATAATGAACCAGGCAAACAGTTGCCAGGCAAATTCAGTATTATTTAAGAGATCAGAGAATAAAGAAAGGAAGGAGAAAATAATGGTTAATAAAAGTCTTCTGGATGAATGGGAAGTCTTCTTATCTTCCAGACTCTTGACAGTTACTTTCTTCCCATATATTTTTCTTGCAAATTATGTTCTTCTTGCTCTCAGATGAGTGACAAATGAAGCCAAGGTTGTCTGCACTTTATCACAGGCACGTGGTTTTGGATCAGGCTATAAGTGGATTAAGTCCTGTCTCATACTCAAGTCAAGATATTTGTTATTTATTTCAGTGAAGCTATGGCCCTGAATACCTAACTTACATGTTTACAAAACTTCTGGAATACACTTGGATTTTCCATGATGTTTAAACTTTCATATTTTATGTAGGCTTTGATACAAGGTTTAGGTTCTCCTGATTCAACTTCCCATAAGAAGTAGAGTGGATGCATATTTTGTGGCAATAAAGTTTTGGTTTTATTTGCTTATTTTATTTCTTTTTTTTTTCACAGAAAGAAGCTATTTTTGCAAAACAGAAGATAACACATTTGTCATAAGTTTCCTCTCTTCTGGTATATGACAAATTCATAACTAATTTCTATTGAATTTGTATTTTTGCCTTATAAATGTATTAAATCATGAACTCTCATAACTTCTATGAAGTTTTATGAAATGCTACTGAATATTAGGCAGAATTTTTGGCATGGTTTAATCTTGTAAAAACTTGTAGAATTAACAGCACATTGTTTCATTTTGAATCCAACCCACAAGACATATTTCCCACTGAAATATCCTTTTGAAGAGGAAATTTGAAGAGTAATTACTTATTAAACTACTTAAACCAACATAAAAGTAGCAAGACTGAGAGATGTGGCTTTATCAGGAGAGTACAGAAATTCTGTATATGAATGAATAAAACTGTAACTAGCAGCTAAAGGAAACTGAAGGTGCCGAGCTTCAATCACGTAGGCAGCTGCTCCTCCAAGAATGGATTTTGTTGAGAAGGGAACTAGAGAGTATTCTAGCATTTCCTAAATTTCAAAGCCTTTATCTGAAAAGATAGTGTTTTGATTGTAGTTCATTTTTAGAAGAAGCTCAGATTCCCCCAACCTATAAATTGGAAAGAGACAACCCAATAAAAGCTCACATTTCCTCACCTGCATTGCCTGTTTAGGTACTATGGAACAGGGACTGATTAGGTCAAATAGTTGGACCATGTATCTTTGCATTCTAGCAGTGAAAAATCTCTTACCTTAAGAACTAGATCAATACACACAAATAAGAGAGGCTTCTCTGGAAGTTACATTCAGAGGCTGAAAATGCAAGACTGAAATCCTGGCAGAACTAAGTGAAGGAACACATGTTCAGATTTAGTTTCCTGAAGAGGATGAAATTTTATGCAGACAGAAGCTATAAGGAATATCAGAATTTTAGTTCTTGAAATACTAGTCCTTTCAAATGGTTTAACATTTGCTTACTCTTCAGTGTGTTGCAGATTAAATTCCATGTGGAACCTATCCTACTCAGTTTATGTAATATTTAATGGAAATTGCAGGTGCATATCTTCGGAGAACAATCCAGGTCACCTAATACAACTGTCCCAATTTTTTACAATAGGCATTGGAGATTTTGAAGTAAATCTGAAGATCAGCAGAAAGTAAAGCTGTCTTCCCAATAGAGGCACTTCTCTCTCTTCATTGAACACAGATTCCTCAGATGATGATATTGCCTCCATTTCAAATAAAACTCTGCTTCTGTCACAGAGAGAACTAATATTTGATTTAGGTGTCTCATTCTCATCCTCATCCTCATCCTCATCCTCATCCTCATCCTCATCCTCATTCTCATTCTTTCTTCTCCTTAGATAACAGCAGCCCACCAGAAGAAGGGAATTTCTAATTTTTGGCAGTCTGAAGAACATGTCTGGAACTCTCCCTGGGGACAGAAGACAGAAGAAGATTAAGCCTGTACATTCCCCATGTTGTAAGCCAGTGCCCAAGCCACCAAGGAGGAAAAAACCATGGACAAGGACATTGTTTCCTCTTCTCCCAGCACTAAGCTGGCAAATAAGGCATATGTACTGCAGTTTACTTCAAGAAAGGGTCACCTGCTGTACTCTATGACCTACTAATTGGGACATTCTCCAGCATTTTGGAGATGAGAATGCAATATGCTCAGACTAAATTAAGTCAAAGGCTACCCAATTCCTTTATTACTATTCAGAATTCTTAACTATTACAAATTATTTCAAAAAAATAGTGCTAGCATTTTAGAACATTTTTAGGGTTCAGATACCTGTACACCTAATCCTGGATCACAATCCATTTGTTGGCAGGGTTTAAAGGGCATATCTCATAAACTTTTAAGCAATCATCAGTGACTTCCTTTAAGCATCCTACAGATATTTCAGTTTAGCAGGGAGGCACCTAATGAAAGCTGCCATGCAAAGAGTTAAGCAGTCTCTGAAAACTGTTGACTATAGCTGTGATGGGTATCAGGCATCCATGTACTCCATCTATATTTAAGACAACCATGTACCATCTAGAGTTGTTTTGCATTCAAGTGGCTTTCATAATTTGACGTTTTGTTTTCTTTTGTTTTCCTGTGGAACATCTGGTCTTTGAATGTATATAACAATCCCTTTTTTTGAAATAAACTGTTAAAATACAAGATAACTTTATCTGCAGCAAAAAATAAATCCAAACTAGTTAGCAACACTACATATCTGTCAACATCTGCATAGTGCAATCCCACACTGTCTTGCTAGATAGCTAAATCTGGTTATGTGAGTACTCGCTGTGATTCCTGGGCCTTCCTGAATGGAAGTCTATGAAATGTAAATTTAATAGGTTCTTAAATATTTAAATTTTAAGTAAATGTTTAAATCCTAGTGGCTTATCAGGAGCTGTCCTTTCATCTCATACTTCTGTCATCGTCTTCATAATTGACTCCACACTTGTTTATACAGGTTTTTCTTCCTGTGTTTTGACATCTTCTAATTCACTAATAAACCTGTTAGTAATTCAGGAAAACACATCAGTTCTCCTGTGACTTTTTTTTGGCACTGACATTATTCAGGCATTTCCTTTTCCATAGTCTCTTGCCAAAGTGTTCATTAGGCCTCTGGCCTTTGCTTGTACCCCTGCCCACTGCACCTTCATTCAAGTGGTGGCAATGCAAGGATAAACCAGAAAAAGTTTTACAATTCACATTTTTTTTTATTAGTGCTGTTTTTATAGAAGCAAGTGCAGGTGAAAAAAGAGGAATTTGAAACACATATATCTGTAGTTCACAATTTTATCAATTCCTTCGGCCACTAAATAAGTGAAGTTTCTATTAGGTATCTTGGTAAAAGTACTATCTTGAAACAATGAAAAAATTAAAAATTAAGTAAAACATCATACAAGCTCTAATTATCATGTAAAAGAATAAAAAATATAATGTCATAATTCTGGACCAGGTTTCATTATCTTCCTCAGTTCTAAGGGAATGAGATCTATCATGAAGTAAACCATTCTAGTCATGCTAAATAGAGATTAAAAAAAAAAAAAAAAGGAAAAAATAAAAAGGAAGAAGTATTTTAAGTTTTGTTAAAGGATTCACATACATTACTCTATGGCCTGCAGAGTTCTACATATTTTGTACAATATTTGGCACAAGAAGTCCACAATTCAGAGCACCAGATTCTCTTACTGACAAGAATAGCGATGATGATAAAAATTCTTGATGGAGAGTTTTATATTGTGCAAACTCTGACCAAGAAGTGTGAGGACAGGCTTTGCCAGCCAGATGATCTGTATGAGACAATCAACTGGGGAGATCACAGCTTTGTCTGGCCTGGAAGCAATGTCACACAAGCTGCTTCCAGTACCTGAGCTATCAGCTTTCTTTTGGACTGGACTGTCAGGGTGACCTCCCAACACATTCAGAGCCAAAGCTGAAATTCCTGTGTGATTGTCACGTGGTCTAGCCGTTCCCCAGATGGTCATCAGCACTGAAATTTCCACCTGGATTTTAACTCCAGGCTTGTACTGTTTTGAATTTTTCATAATTTCACAACAAAATAGCTGCACATCTATGCGTGGTTGCCAACACCTTCTTCATAAGCTAAACATGCATTTCACAGCAAGCTTTTTTCCACTATTTCCTGGTGACCGATATTCCCATACATTCCATAGAGGTATCATTTTCAAGACATAACTTCAAATTAGAGTAGACACGTATGTCATAGCTTGCCATTAAAATAGACAAATATTTTGTAGAAGACTAAAACAAATGTGGGTTGGTTTTTGGTTTGTTTTCTTTTTTATGCTAAGATACATATTATATTTAAATTTCGTAGTTTCTTCCTCCTTTTCCCACTAAGCGATTCATTTCTAGCTGTATTCCCCCCCCCTCCTTTTTTTTTTTTGCCGAACTGCCATTTGAAACAGAAGCATGTAAATCTAAGGGCAGTAGAAGTAATGTACTATGGCAATTACACTTTTCACTCTGAGATGTTAAATTCACTTTAGGAACACTAAGATATTCTAGACTAAATAAAGAGCCAGCATTTGCTAAAGACTTACTCTTCCCTTTGTGAGTGCTTCAATGAGTCTCCCAATCCCCTTCTCCCAAGACCTTTCATGAATCTCCTTTACTAGATTCTACATACAATCTAGATTTTTAAACTAGTTTTACTAAACCCAGTATCTGGAATACTTTGTACAAAATGCAGCACTTCATGGTCACATCATACTGTATTATCATAGCATTATAATGTAATGTAACATAGTTAAAATAAAATTATACAATAAAGTATAATAAATATAAAGTAATAACAATATCACATAGCTTTTGCTTGTAAATGCTGCTGTCAGTCTGAAGGTACTATGTTGGTAAATAATCAATACCCTCTATTTCCAAGCTAAAAAGCTAATTTAACCAGTAGTCTTCAACATTTCACCAACATCACTTCACTTCAACACAACCTTCAACAGAATATAAGCTGTCACTTCACAGAATCACAGAATGATTGAGATTGGAAAGGACCTTTGGAGGTCATCTGGTCCAACCCCTATCTGCTTCAATTGTATCTTTCTGGATGGCAGAGACCAAGAGTTTTCCTTGCTAAAGAGTGTTTGCATGGAGATGGTTCATCTTCTTAGGACTGGGTTGAAATTTTTGAGACGTTAATCCATCCCAGTAGAATGTTTGAGAGATCTACCTGCTTCATGTTAACTTCCCTCCAGTCAATGCTTGGTGTGTGTAAACTAACACCTTTAGCTATGTTTGTATCAGTGTGATGACTGCAAATCATAGAATCATAGTATGGTTTGGGTTGGAAGGGACCATAAAGATCATGTGGTTCCAACTCCTCTGCCATGGGCAGGGACACCTTCCATTACACCAGGTTGATCAAAGCACCATCCAGCCTGGCCTTGAACACTTTCAGGAAGATGGCATCTACAGCTTCTCTGTTCCAGTGCCTCACCACCCTCATGGTGAAAAACTTCTTCCTTACATCTAATGTAAATCTACCCTCTCTCCGTTCACAACCATTACCCCTCATTCTGTCACTACAAGCCTTTTTAAAAAGTCCCTCTCCAGTTTTCTTATAAGCTCCCTTTAGGCTGCTATAAGGTCTCCTCAGAGCCTTCTCTTCTCCAGGCTGAACAATCCCAACTCTCTCAGCCTGTGCTCAAAGGGGAGGTGTTCTAGCACTCTGATCATGGCCCTCTTCTAGACTCACTCCAACAGGTCTGTGTTCTACGTACGCTGGAGGCTCCAGAGCTTAACACAGTACTCCTGGTGTGGTTTCATAGAGGGAGAGAATCATTTCCCTCAACCTGCTGGCCATGCTAGTTTTGATGCAGGCCAGGATGCAACTGGCTTTCTGAGCTGTGAGCGCACATTGCCGGGTAATGTTGAGCTTCTTGTCAACCGATATCTCCAAGTCCTCCTGAGGGCTGGTCTCAACCCACTTGTTGTCCAGCCTGGTTTTGTGCTTGTGATTGCCCCAACTAGTGTGCAGGACCTTGCACTTGGTCTTGTAGAACTTCAGGAGGTTCACACAGGTCCGTCTCTCAAGCCTATCAAGGTTCTTCTGGATGCCATCCCTTCCCTCCAGCGTATTGAACACATCATACAGCTTGGTGCTGTCAGCAAACTTGCTGAGGGTGCACTCTGTCACACTGTCCATGTCACCAACAAAGATGTTAAACAGCACTGGTCCCAATACCAACCTCTGAGGAATGTCACTTGTCACTGACCTCCACTTGGACACCGAGTCATTGACTGCAACTCTTTGAGTGCAACCATCCAGCCAATTCCTTATCCACCAAGTGGCCCATTCATCAAACCCATGTCTCTCCAATTTAGAGTCAAGGCACTTTTGTGCGGGCAGTGTCTAATGCTTTACACAAATCCAGGTAGATGACACAGTCGCTCTTCACTTATCCACAAACCCTGTAACCCCGCTGTACAAGGCCACCAGATTTGTCAGGCATGATTTGCTCTTTGTGAAGCCATGTTGGCTGTTACCAATCACCTCTTTAATTTCCATGTATCTGAGTATAGTTTTCAGGAGGATCTGCTCCATGATCCTGCTGGGTACAGACATGAGACTGACTAACCTGTAGTAGTCCCAGTCTTCCTTCTTTCCCTTTTTAAAAATTGGGCTTATGTTTCCCCTTTTCCAGTCAGTGAAAACTTCACTGGACTGCCACGACTTCTCAAATATGATGGATAGCAGAGTAGCAACTTCATTCACCAGTTCCCTTAGGACCCACAGATACATCTCATCAGGTCCCATGGATTTGTGCACATTCAGGTTCCATAGGTGGCCTTGAACCTGATCTATATCTGTGCAGGTATAAACACACATACACACACACATAAAACATATTTGTGTGTGTTTAGAAAAATAACATATATATGGCATTAATGATTGAGTCCTTCAGGCTGACCACCAATGCTTTCTACATTTTTCTAAAATGAACCTACCAAGGTGATGAAAGAAGAGGATGGTGGGAAAGATTTACTCTGACCAGACATATGCCGCCTTCATATATTATCATTTTGATTTCATTATATTTATACCCCTGAAACACTGATACTCTTCTTTCACATTTAGAACCCTAGCAGAGGATATTGGAAGGTTTTCAAGATATATCTAACCTCTGCTTTGACAAGTCATATATAATAAAATGTTCCTCTTGCAATCTGAAAAATATAAGCATGATGGTTAAGAAAAAATTTACCACTGAACCTCACACATCACAAATCAAAATGAGAAACTATTTGAAAATTCAAATGTTAGTGAAGACAAAAAAAAAATAAAAATCTCAACATATCATTATTTTTTTTTAGCAGGAATGATGTGCACCAGAATGATTTTTTTTTAACAGACAATTTAGACAGTAATGCCATTGATTGGAGGCTCAATGTTTATTTAATGAAGGTAATCTAATGATAGAAATCTTGAAAGAAGTTAGCAGCTCTTTTAAGTTTATGCATTCATAAGTATAAGAAATTATCCATACTTTGAAGCGTGAACTAGAATACATATAGTTTAAAATAACTAAGCAATAGTTCTGGCAGAAACAGGAAAAAATAAGTAACTTGTGATGTGTTGCTCAGTTAATCCAGTATGAAATCAAAACAGACTAGAAAACTTTCTTCTATTCCTGCTTTATGAAGAGTAATAACTCAGTAAGTCTACTCAGATAAATGTTTTAAAGGGACCACAGTGGAAAAGAGTTAGAAATTCACTGGATAGTGGGAAAACAGCATATTCCCAACACATATTATTCCTCCTTTGAAACAATTACTAATCACAGTTGAATAAATTCATTATGCTTTAAGGAAAGTTGGTGACTCACAAGACAAAAATACCTTGTTGCAACTCTTAAATTACTGATTTTTGATGTCATGTAAAAACACTAGTTTAATAGTTTACTCCTTCAGTAGTCTCTGTGCAGAATGCTAATAGAACTCTTAAATATACTTCAATAAGGCATTTTCATAACAAAGCAGGGGTTGTTGTGTCTCCTCTTTTAGTCTGGGACGGTAAGGGAATTATCTGGCTTCTCCTTTACATTAATTTTCTTATATTATTTCACAGTCATAAAAGAATCCAGAGACACCTATGTTAGCTCTGGTTTCTAAGAGACATTTATATGAAAAGTTCATGTCAGTATCAGTGTATCTACCTCTTAAAAACCACAGTGCAATGAAGATTTTTTTAATTTTTTTTTTTTTAACTCTAGCATTGATGTGCATCTGCCCTGTATCTGAACTAGAGAATTCTTTAAAAAGTCATACTGGAGCCAATACTAATTCAGCTGCAGCAGCAACTGACCTAATGGAGACAAACTCTGGCAGCTTCTGCTGTTCCCATCAGTGTATCCACTAATCCTTCTTCTTATGAAGAAATACAAACACCATCAGGCTGAGCACCAAATAACTGCAGTAATCTGTGTAAGACCAGAATGATCTTTGTGGTAAACAATATTACTGCATAGAAACTGAATGTTTACCCTTTTCTTTTAACTACAATGCTAGAACAGTCTTCAGTTTTTTTGTTTAGGTACCTTTGAACAGGATCCTCCTCAGCTTACTTTAACTAGGTACAAGACAGATGCTGAATATGAAGCAAGCTCCCTCTATCATCAGTAAAGAACATCCAAAGGACAACTTTTTGCAAATAAGTCTTGGACAAATCCTGAAAATAGCTTTTCCACTGATTATAAAAGGAGCCTAGATGCCCTTCTTTGGTTAGATGCTTAATTTCAGTACAGCTCAAAGCAGTCTAGATCAGTCAAATCACACATATGTTTATAATTCCAATATATAATGTATATAATATACATAATATACATGCTATATAATTATGTGTGTATGCAGTCTTTGTATATGTCTATTAGTGTAAACTCATGAGGGAATATTGGTGGATACGTGCTTGTATGCACATAAACTCAAATTACAGAAACTCTACTTCCTAGCTTCTTTACAAACTTAAACTAATATGGGTATGCTGGAGCACATAAAAATACATTCCTTCGTAAAAGAAATAAATCATCTTATATAATGAATAACTTAAAGCATTTTTTAAGTTTTTAGCATAGGTTTTGCTAGTGTACCAGAGAGTATTTCCCTTCTGATTTCTGTTTCAGTTGTGTAAAGTTACACATGACCTTAAGAGTATTTAATAATTCAGGCACCTAATCTCAAGATCAGTCATAGCATGAAATAGAAATAATGCCACATGAGAGTAAGAGAAAACATGAGATTCTAATCCAGTAACAATGAGATAAAGTCTTATTTATGTCTGGTGCCCAGTGAAATAATTTATATTCATTAAAAAAAATTCTTTTTGCCTACGCATGCTCCTTAATTGATATAATCTGTGTTTTCCAGGCTATTCTTACTCAACTCAAACTTGAAGACTCAGTTTCCTTAGCAATCACTGACCAATTTTCAGTATATTTTCTATAGCAATACGAATGAAAGAACCTGAATAAAGAGGATGCAATAGAAAAGTAAAATGTGGAGCCAGTGTTGTCACCACTGCCGTAATGGAACCAGACTTCCAGGAATGTCATTAAAATGAGCATCTAACTGCCAAATTCTGGAGCCAGATTTTAAACTTGGAAACACTGGTTTCGTTAGGACCTATTCTTATGTACCATAGAAGAGGGTTTGGCTTAAGTTTTGTAATCATATCACATTAAAAAACCTTGCTCTTCAGGTGCAACCAGAAGTTCATTGAGTTAGCGTCATGCAAACCACACTGTGTAAATATTTGGGCTCGTTACTTTTTCTTTTATAAAACATTTCAGAGTGAGCAATGGGACCTATTACACTACATGCCAGAGACGGTATTTCTTGCAAATGGTCATCAAAACAGAACAAACAGCACGGCTAAAGAACCATGGGGCAAAATGCAGGAAATCATGCATCCTGAGATGAATCATTGGAAAGTAGGGTGAAGAGACATTGAGTGTTCTAATAATTAATCTCCTGTTCTGCTACACCAGTTAATACCAGAAAGAAGCTAAGAAGTGCTTAGCAATACTGTTACAAACACTATATACAGCACAATCTTAAGTATTCTTTATCAAGAACACCCTGACTAAATCTCAATAAAGATATACACAGAAGGCATAATCAGCAATAAACGCTGGGAGAAGATCTACTGCTCTTTGTGCAGTTCTCAGCATTGTACAGTTGATACAAGAATGTCTGTGGGTGGGTTCTGGTTTCCATATTGGAACACTTAAAATCAGGTATCACAGTGCATTTGTGAACTCTGAAGCTAATCTCGCATTATAGACATGGTGTTCAATTCAGTTGCCTAAAAACAGACATACAGTGTCTTCTGTAACATCCAGGGGTAGCTAAGATCCCATACAGGGCTGACAGATATAAGACAAGACCTATATGACAGGACCTACATGGCACCTGGATGCTTCTAAGTGACAGAAAAAGGACAAGTAGAATAACCTGGACAACTGTGTCAAGGCCTTGTCCTATACACAGCTGTAATATGCTTCCACGAACACAAGCATCAAGTGCTATTTGAGATTCCAAGGATGCTAAAATATCTGTACGCATCTGATGGATGTTATTCAAGACCAATAGGAAATCTGTGATTTTCCACAAAAGCGGCTGGAGACTACACTGGACAATGTAGGGAGTCAGAAGTGGCACTGAATATAGTTGTTTAAGCAACTGCATCATGTCAAATGTAGTGCAGATAGCTACTAGATTCAACCTAAAGTAGATATCCTGGGGAAAATTCATTTGGCTAGAGATAGATAGGACCTTTGAAGCTCCTTCAGCTATTTGAGAAACCTTCATAAGTCAGGCAAGCTATGTGAGCACATATGAAAGACGTGTTCTTCTGAAGCAGCAGCTGGATACCTCTCTTAGTCTAAAATTATACCACTCACCTATCAGCAAGCAACAAGCTGTATATCTATTTTAGATGAGATGAAAAATTCCATACTGTCTATATGGACTTCATTGACTACAGTGGGAGCTTGCACTGCGTGTACATTTTTACACTGTAGGCACATATATTTGACTGATTGAAATTGGTGTTGAAATTAAACCAATTTGTTAACCAATATGGGATATTTCAGTGCACCTGAATTCATGGGAGACTAGACAGGAGTATCACCACTGCAATGTCATGTAACCTGGAAGTTAAGCTTTATACCAGCCAGTACTGATTCTAGAGGATATCCTTAAGTATTCCTGTAACTCCACCTTACCTCTAAACTGTGATACCTAAGCATTACATTTTAATGTCCCTGTACAATGACACTTATGTGAAGCCCTCTCTGCTTTATAATCATGGGCAATGGCACTAAAAAAAAAAAAGATTTAAATGACATGCAAATGACACAAAAACAGCCATGAACGCTTGTTGCATTGAGTACCAGTTGAAAAGTGCAAATGTAAAAATGTTTTGGATTTCTTTCACATCATAGATTTTTGGTCCTCATTTATTTATCAGAGTATGTGGTAACAAGATAAGTGGCAATGGTTTTAAACTAGAGCAGGGTAGATTTACATTAGACATTATGAAGAAGTTCTTTACTATGAGGGTGGTGAGACATTGGAACTAATTGCCCAGAGAAGCTGTGGACTCCTCATCCCTGGAAGTGTTTAAGATCAGACTGGATGAGGGTCTGAGCGACGTGGTCTAGTGGGAGGTGTCCTTGCCTATGGCAGGAGGTTGGAACTAGATAACCTTTAAGGTCCCTTCCAACATAAGCCATTCTATGATTCTGTGATTCCATCTAATGTGTTCATTAGATAGAAGCAGATTTAAGCAAAAACATTTAAGAACTGGACACTGAATAGATAAAATCTTAGGTAGGAACTTTGCATTCTCTTAGTATAATCACAGAATCATAGAATGAATTGGGTTGAAAAGGACCTTTAAAGGTCATCTAGTCTGACACTCCTGCAGTGTGCAGGGACATTCTCAACTAGATCAGGTTGCTCAGAGTCCCATCAAGCCAGACCTTGAATGTCTTCAGGGCTAGGGGCTGCACCACCTCCCTAGTCAACCTGTTCCAGTGTTCCACCACCCTCATAGTAAAGAACTTCGTAAAATGTCCAATCTAAATCTACCCTGGTCTAGTATAAAACATTGCCCCTTGTACTACCATCACGTGCCCTTATAAAAAGTTCCTCTCCAGCTTTTCTGTAGGCCCCCTTCAGGTGCTGGAAGGCTGCTGTAAGGTCTTGAAATGCTGGGGTCTGAACCCTGAGTCCTGAAGTGAACTTGACACCTGGATGAATTTCACAACCAGGTAAAAGGGACTAAGGCTGGCCAGGTGCCTCCTGTTGTAATCAAGGGCAAGACTGGGTTGGCCTCTGTGTTTGCCACCAAGAAGATCTTTTTACTCCGCTGCTGGCTGCAACCCAGTAGGCGTTGAGTGGTGGGGACACATGCCATACAAGACCTTGATGTGAAGGATGGGTGCCCTCTGTTGTAAGAGGGCCATCCAGGAGGGGAGGCCAGGCCAAGCACATCCTGAAATGATGAGAAACAGCTGCCATTTAGGTGGTGATTAGAGGGTGGAGATAAAAGGCCAATAGAGCTCCTTATTAGGATCTGCTGCTGGGAGTTGCTGCTGCAAGCTGCTGCTGCTGGAGGGGTATGTGAGAAGTTTTGTGGAGTCAAGGATAATGGATGGGGTAATATATCTTTCTGGCATTTGTTGGATTGGTTTGTGCCTGGCTATGTTGGGATATGGGGCATGGTTGATATCTCCTTATGCTATTGTAGTTTTGGCCCCATTTGCCTTTTCTGTTGTGTCACCAGCAGTGAGTGGGTTTATTATTTCCTTTGTTCCCCCTGTGGTTGGCCATGCTGTATTGTTTGAGGTCTGTCAAAACAGATAATAAAATCTGCATGAGTTTCACTGTATGTTTTCTGCTGATGGCTGTGCCCTTTTTGTTGGGCCATGTGCTTGGCAAAACAGGTCTCCCTGTAGCCTTCTCCTTTCCAGGCTGAACAATCCCAAGTCCCTCTGTCTATCTTTGTAGGAGAGGTGCTCCAGCCCTCTGATCACCTTTGTGGCCTTCCTCTGGACCTGCTCCATCAGGTCCATGTCCTTTGTCCTTCCTGTGTTGAGGGCTCCAAAGCTAGATGTAATACTCCAGGTGAGGTCTCATTAGAGCAGAGTGGCAGAATCACCTCTCTCTATCTGCTAGCCACTCTTCTTTTGATGGAGGTGCAAGATGTGATTGGCCTTCTGCACTGGGAGTGCATGTTGTCGGCTCATGTCATCCACCAGTACCTCCAAGTCCACTTCTGCAGGACTGCTCTCTATCACATAATCCCCCAGCCTGTATTGATAATGGGGATTGCTCTGACCCAAGTGCAGGACCTTGTATTTGAACTTCATGAGGTTCACCTGGGCCCACTTCTCCAGCTTGTCCAGGTCCCTCTGGATGACACCCCATCCCTCTGGCATATTGACCACTTGGTGTCATCTGCAAACTTGCTGAGGATGCACTCGATCCCACTTGTCTATATCACTGATGAAGATATTAAACAGCACTGCAAGAGTACAGATTTGATTTTATGTTTATACCCTGAATACCAGACAAATGCTTACATGAGAGACAAACGAATGTTTGGTCTATTGTAAATAACTAGTCTACACATACTGTTCATACTGTTGCATACTCATGTAACGCAGCCTGAAACTTGGAAGACTGCACTGCCTTACCTCTCTGTTTCTGCCAAATAAAAATAAATGGCTTAATTAGCATTTAGGTCTTTAACCAAGTAGATTTGAGTGTGAAATCATTATTCACCTGAAGCACAGCTCGCACTTTAAGTCGTCTTTTTTTAGTGTTATTTTTTCTTCACTTCTACAAGCTAGAGATTGAAAAATTAAATACCACAGAATTAATCACCAGAAGGTCAGATTTTGCACTCACTTGTGCAAGAATGAATCCAAAAAAGGGCTAGTGAAGGCAATGTATTTACATTAATGATATATTTATATTGCAGCAAGGTGAATCAAGCTCAGTGTATTTTATATGAGCAGGACATACATTCCTAAAATAATTACCTTCCATGTAAATTTGTCAAGACTAGACAATGAGAACTAACATGAAAAGGATCCTGATGACAATTATTTCAAGGTGATTTCAAGTCCTATGTAAGTTTAAATCAATGGAGCTCTGTTAAAGGATCCAGTCAAATCCAGTGCTTTCATGTCACCAGATGTTTTCATGTCAACTGTGCAGAGGACCAGATGTTTCCATGTCAACCTGGAAAAGGAAAAAGGATTTAGGTTAATAAAAGTGTAATGAATGGGGCTACTTAGGGTCTAATCATACCACTGGCATAGGACCAGAATATACAGTCAGCAGCTCACAGGATGAAATCAGAGGCTGCACAAAACAGTAAATAAAACCTAATCACTGTATTTTAACAGAGTTCACCTTCTGAAGATCCTGACAATTGCTATCTTTTGTCATTCTTTCATTCCAAGTGCCTGAACTGCAGCCCACTGAGATGACCACTTGCAAACAGGGAACTGAGGGTGCATGTTACATGTCCTGGAGCACTTGAGAGTCTTTCAAGGATTCCTAGGCTGGGGGATTCCTGGAGAATATGTGAGAATGTGAGGCGGCCAAGAAGCCAAGCATGGCACTTCCACACAGGGAACAACCCCTGGAGCGAAGTATCTCCCGAACCGCACCTAGGTCTTAAATAGAGAGACTTACTTAATTCACACTAAACATAGTCTTGGGGCCAAGAGAGGCTTGGGAAGTTACTTTCTTGAGAATGTAAACTTAACTTAGGTCATGTTTAAGACTGTGGTAGCTATTTCTTGGAAAATACAGACTGCAAAACATGAACCTGTGCTCTGAAGCAGGAATCAAAATGGAATAGTTATAAAATAAAACACAAAATGACAAAAATAAAGGTTTAGAGAGGTTACTTTGCCTGATATTCTGTGGTTTTCTCCCCAGTGGAAGGATTAGAGATTCTCATCTCTATCAGGTGGAGGACCCACTAGAAAAAAACAGTCTGACTCATCAGATGCCCTTTGAGGAACAGCCAGAACAAATACAGATGGCTGATAATGCACTGTATATGTCAGCTACAGATAGCATTCAGTCTCAACACATGTTAGAATGGAAGAATACTGACATATGAAGATAATTTCTTAGCCAATCTGACTTAATCATCCACTGCTTCAGAAAATCCACAAAAGATAGTCACTTCCTACAGAAGTTTTCACAGAGAAAAAAGGCTTTTTAAAATTTCCTGAGGTATATTTTTCAGAGAATGGTATAAAATATGAATGTTCTGAACAAGTATATCCTGCAAGTACCATGGTAATCCTCTGATCAGCATTAATCATTTGGTTTTTAAGGAGATTTTGAGAGTTGAGAAACTCTGCAACCATTTTACATGGTGGCAATCTACCCTGGAATACTTTTTCTTATGAGCTCTGTCTTTCCTAACTGCTTTACTGCAGCACACCCTAGCATGAACATGGAATGATTCTCTTATGATCATTTTGCATGAAATAAGAAGCTCACTGAAATAAATATCTTTCTGGCTGTTAGTAGTTCTATGTACCGTAAAGGAAAGACAGTGCAAGGCAAGTCGCTCATTCTAGTGGTTCATATAAAGTTATCCAGCTATGATTTGCTGCTTCTTCCTCACCGTTTCCCATTGCTAAACTGTGTTATAAGAAATATACTGAACACTTTCATAGCAGTTATTACAGGAGTATTATGTAGCTACAGATGTGAAAAGAGCTAGCCTGTGTGATGATGAGGGAGGGGAACTGCAATTCCCCTAGACAATCTCTCCCTCTCTTAGAACACTACAGAGATTCATACTGCAGAGCAGTGATAAACTGTGGGAAAACAATGAATAATTGGCAGTCTCTTACAGTTGCTTCAGAACTCAGAGCTACCATACAGCTAAGTGACCTCTGCTTCTGCTAGGTCACCAAGAGGTAAATAACAGGAGAAAGGCAGTAAATGAAGCTTTATTGTGCAGACTCTGCCTGTACTGTATCAGTTCTGTAGAAAAAAATAAAGGTTTCCTGTGTTCCTTTCCTCCATGGTCTCAATTGTGCAATTAAGCCCGGCTCTACACTATGCGTGGTGTGAGTTAGTTTGCCTCAGGCTGAACACTGGGAGATTCAAGGAAACAAAAAGATTCCCAGAATGATGTGGTTTACCCAATGAGAGCTTTAGTAAACTGCTTTATATCTGTGGTCTGAAACGTATGAACTAAGTGGCAGTCCCATGCCTGTGCTCTACAGAGGAGCCTGGCCATGCAGTCTACCCTTCTTCTTCCAAGGCATGTGTGCCTCCCCTATGCTTCTTCCCCACTTTATTCAGGATGTAAATTGCAAAAAGATCCCTTCAATATACGAGTACATTCGCTACAAATCGGTGACTGCATTATGATATAAAATTATGAAACTAGGAGGAAGGTGGACAGAAGGCTACAGGTATATCCTCCTTCCAGAACCTGATTGTGTACATAAGGAGTTAGTTTGTATATGCATGGCATTGTAGCATGCCTTGTGATTATATTCTCAAGGAAATGCTTAGACCTTTTCCAGTGAAAAGAAGACTTAGAAAATTCGTTTTGGTTATGCTCTAAGCTCAAAATAAAGCAAACATATGAAATGCAGAATTACAATAAAGAAAACTTTTTTTGTTTGCTTTACTCTTGTGATTTCTAGCCAGTCTCACAGATCATAATTTACAGTTTTTAAATGTGCAATACCCAGCACATCACATTGAAGTCATTTTACTCCAGGTGATTGGCTTGTCAATCAAACTATGCAGCATGGTCTCTGCTGCCTCGAACTCAGGATTGAGCAAGATCCCAGAAGCCTTTTTTTCTTGCCAGTAATCCCCATATACGTGAAGAGCCGCAGTTAAATAATCAGAATTATTCATGTCAAATGAATAGATATGACCAGCCTTTTCCATATTCTGAACCTAACCTCGAAAATTCATTTATGCATGGCTTGGCCACATTTGCCATTGAATATCTACACTTCAAAATTCAAGGCAATGACTCTTTTAGGTACTTGGGTCAGAATTACACATTATATTTACATTTCTTTTGAATCTCAAATCTGCTCCATTCAATTTTTCACATATGAAGATTAAACACTTTCATGACCCTCTTAGTCGTTCTTCTTCCAAGAATCCAGACAGCAATTTATCCTTCACTTTTGGACTACAAATGGAATATCACATGCTTAAATGGAAAGAAGGCAAAGCATGATTTCTCAGAATCAGGAGCAGATTTGAAGTAGCCATGGCTTTGGGCTACAAATGTTTTGTTTGTAGTTTGCTAATATGCAGCATAAATGCAAATGACAAAACTTTCAAGTAATGGATCATATTTTTCAAAAAAGCCAACACATGCTACACTTACGGACCGAACTCTGTTATTGGCCAACAATGTGAGCTTAAATAACTCTTTTGTAGTTAGTTGTCCGCTAGGTATATTGGACAAAGTGTGAAAGTTGGTATGGTGGCAAGTCAGTGAACAGGAAAGGCAAGACTGATGTGTAAATGATGGAAACAATGAAGATCCATGTGTTTAAAAAAGGAAAGAGGGAGAAAGCTGAAGAAAGAGCTGACAATAGATAAGGTATCTGGAAAATGTTTAAAATATCTGCTGAGTATCTGAGTCTGAAAATGTTTTTCACAGCAAACTCATCTGATACAATGAGAATTAAGAATTTATATCATTACATCTGGCTTTCAACAGGCTTTTTTTTCTTTTTTTTTTTTTTTTTTCATCTGTTTTTTTCTTTCTGGCTTGGGTGGCCAGGCTGCTTTGGTGGTCACTTATTTTCCCATCAGAGATATTCAAGTCTATCTCAGATTAAAGTTCTACCACAATTAAATTTTATGACCCGCAACAGCAATTTATTCTCATTTAGACTGCTGATATGTCACCCTGAACATTCTTACAAGACAGAGAAGGTCTTGAAGAACAGGCCAAGAAATTGCTGTAGATGTTTATGTACATCATACCATTCAGCTATTGCACAATGCATCGGCCTGGAGATATTTCTATTTGTATTTTCACTGGAGATAAGAGGTATTTCTTTTTGCCTCCAAGAACCGTTGATTAAATAATATTTGTCAGCGAAACTTTTAAGTTTGCTCAGTTTTCATGAAAAAAATCTGACAATTAGCTTTCTAAATGTTGAATTAGACTTTTTTGTGAGACACCGCAAAAGCTGTAGTCTAACAACTGAGGCCTTATTAAGGACAACTGTGCTCAAAACAGAATCTCACATTTTAAAGTTGGTTCGATTTTAGTTCCTAGTGGAGACACCCACCAGAAAAACACAACTCTGCATTTCATTTGGAGGTATCTGTCCATGTACATGGCCCTTACTCAAACAAAATGTTCAGAGGGAAGAACTGAACATGTCATCCAGCCAAGAATTATTTGACTAGTACTAATGTCAGAAATACATCCTTGAGCCTGCCAGCAGACAGACACAGGGGCAGCTGAGCATGTAGTCACATTGCCTTCTCCTTCTTGCTTTGATTACAATTTTTGTGCAGCAGATCTCATTCATGCTTACACATATCTTGGGTATGTATGGCTCCCATACATCACAAGTTCGATTTGGCCCCTTGCAGACAGATTTTGTCCTTGTTTCCAGCCCCCTCTACTTTCAGAAACATTTCAATGTAATACATTCCCAGCTGGAAGTTTCACTTCATCCAGCTGTCAGAAGAATAGCTCTCCACATCTGGAGAGAGTCCTAGTACTCGATTGTTTCCTAGGGAACCATGCAAGTGTCATACAAAAGCCATACTTCAGAGTATGAAAGTCTTAATACACAAATCTATGCTTCTCAATTAGCAGTGATACCGTCACATGGAAAACACTCCAAATGCAATGAAGAGAAAAATTAATGGGGGAATTCTGACAGCATTTGTTGATGCATGCACACAGAAACCAGTCATGAAAAACTAATAGCCTGGCAAAATGCACAAGCACTTCATTTTCTAAATAATTGGTGCTTGGTGAAATATTTGTGCACACTTATCATCGTGTCAGAGATGCCAAGGCCAATCAAACGTCTAAGGCATTCCTCAACTGATGACAAAGGCCCTCCACTGAGCAATTCACGCTGCTGTGGCTCAGTGAAACCTTTCATGTCACATGTTAGACAGACCCACATGAATGTATCTGCTCTGCATGACATTGGTGGCATTCCTTCTTGATAGCAATGGACTTTCATCTAGGCTGGATCAGTGAACTCTATGTGAGCAAGAAGGACACGAAGTCCGTACCGAGCGCAGTTTACCATGTGATACACACATGGTCTTTGCTTAAAAAAGCTTTCAAATATTTCTTGTATCTGTGGGTTGATATTCCACTTCATTGTCATTTTAGTCTCCGGCGGAAACTTCTGCTGTCTTAGCGTCCATTGATAATTATCTGGGGAAGACAATCTAATCAATATTAATGTATCATGAATAAATGGCTAAAGTGGGTTTATGATCTTATTTTACATCACTAGGAATTCTATTATAAGCAAGAACAAACACCCTTTCCCTTTATCTCCAGCCCATCACTAAAGAAGAGAGTACTCCCTCTGGTATGCTCTAATAGCCCCATGCCATGTCAGATATGCAAAGCAATCATAAATCCACTTTAGCTTGTTAGTTTACTGCTGTTTTCTATCACCAGACAAGCAACTGGAATGTGTCAGTGAATCTGGCCCTAAATCACACTTCTGTTTTCCTTTTTCAAGTGGTATTTTTAAGCCGTGCCAAGTAATAACATTCCAAGACACCCAGGGAAGAGAGTTACACAATATTTACTGACTTTCTAGCATGTAGATGGCCCCATTCTCTGTGAAGTCCTGACTGCTTAGCAGTGTGGGCAAAGTATGCGCCCAGCTCGGCTCACTCCTTAAACAGAGTTTACTAGAGTAGTATGTGCAAGTATACTCCTCCTGAAAGAAGTGCACTGGAGTTCAATAATTTAATTTTTGTTGTTGTTTTAAAAATATGTTTTGGGGAATTAATTAAATCATAATTGTAGTGGAGGAAAAGTTTCTCAAAAATTTTGTAGGTGGAATAAGTTTCTTCCCTTTTTAGCTTTCCTTTTATTTTGAAATATGCTACATCTAAATTTTACTATTTTCAAGAGGAAAACCAGAAGTACATAAGTGACAGTCAGGAAGATAAAACTGCACTATCAATCCAAATTTAAGAGTCAGACTGCAGCAGGGTTAAAAAAAAAAAAAAAAACGCATAGAAGACGCAGACAGTGGCTGGTGAACCTAGAGAGACAAAATCTTTCTTTAGCAAGACACGGAAGCACATAAAAGTCTCTTCAATACCACATTCCTGAGTGACTACGCCTTGTTCCACACTCAGACTAAATGAAATGGCAATTGCTCATCCGTTACGTTTGACAAGGATGCTGCTGTTGTAAAAAAAAAAAAAATCATGTTTGTTTTGTGTGTCATTCTATTCCAGAGAAAACCATGACAGTACACCAATGGTTCATGAGACATTATAATATGAGTGGCCAGGGAACCACTTATAAATATATGTCTTTTAAAACTATGGGACTTATATTGTTTTGCTGAATCTGATACGAAAGAGCAACAATCTAAATCTGTTTATCTCAAACCATGGGTAACAGTTTTAGTTGCTTTAAATAAATAAGTGGATCAATTAGCTAAATACATGAAGAAGACAATTCTCAGGAAAACCAATACAAACACAATATTCCAACCTATATTCAGCAGCAATTTAAGTAATCTAGGGCAGGAAAAAGGATATTTATACTCGGAGCCAGTTACCACATTTGTCACTTAACTCCCCAGCCCATCAGGACTTCAAATACAGACAGCAACTGAAGCTAGTTAGGCAACCAAAGAGTACATATAGACAAATGAAGCCATAAAGGGGCTCTGCTTGTCAAAAATTTTGAGAATTACAAATTTCTTTTGTGTGTATTCTTCTTCCACAGGAGAAGTATTTCATAGCTACTTCACAGTGCTAATTCAGTGGTATATGCTTTTGCAGAGCAGTCAGAAAGAGAGGTAGTAAATTAGTGATATAGAAGTTGGTATAATTTAATGGCCTGATTTCACAAAGGTCCAAGGATGTGGTCATCTTTTTCCCTATAAGACTGTATTTTTGCCTGATTTTTATGAAGATAATTAAGCACTGATGATTATTTCAGCTTGTAATAAAACTGCTGGTGCTATGGCTTTGGCTGCCTGTCTTTGACACAGACATTTTAAAAGCAATGTGGGAATGTACTTCACTTCCAGAATATCCTGTGTTGATAGGACTGCCATGAGGGTCAGCAGTCCACCTACGGGTGGCCTTTGCCCTGCATGTGCTACTGTGCAGTGAATGCCTATGCCCAGGTGTTTTATGTGTACTTGATAACAAAATAGCCATGAATGGAGCTCGGGTCAAGCGGCACAGTGATTTCTTTTGTCTGTGCTCTTCTGAAGGTTATTGCAAAAGCAGGTATAATCTGTGATGTGTAAAATCTCAGACACTACATGTGTCTGTTTGCAAGTTTTGAAAACAAAACACCTCCTGAGAAAGGAGAGAAGGAAATCCTAGAAATCACACATGACCCAGGATCTTAGTTTCTGTTTATATCAACAGTTACTCAAAGTCTGGAAGATTTTTCTGAAACATGAACCTTACTGTATTTCACCTGTAACCATAATATTGGTATTTGAGAAAGATCCAGGTGTATTATGTAACCATAATGTTGGTATTTGGGAAGGATAACAGTTTCTTAGGATAGTTCATGTGGGAAGGAACCACGGCAGATCTTTAGTCCAAGCTGCTGCTCAACGCAGAGGTAGGTGTGAGCCCAGATAAGATTGCTCAGGGCTGTTGTCTTGGGTTCAGCTAGGACAGGGTTAATTTTCACCAGCAGCTGGAGGGGGCCGCAGCCAGGATAGACAAGTAATCCAGCCAATGGGTTATTCCATACCATACTGGCGTCCTGTTCACATCCCTCAGCCTTTTCTCGAAGGGCAAGCATGCCAGCCCCCTTAGCAACCCAGTAGTCTTCCACTGGACCATTCTCAAGATCTATACAATTGTATTTTCTGTATGTGTAGCTGAGAACAGAAATTGGATGGGAATGCTCCTTTTTAAAGTAAATTAATTCAGTATGTATTTGAAATACAATTTTATGATCTGGTATCTACAAGACTTCTCATTTAAACCTGACATCACACTGCAGAGCTTTCAAATGTTTCTCCTTAGACTTTCACATCACAACTGAGCATATCTTCTGTGAGACTCCATATTATATTCCATTACTCCATTAGAACTTTCAACTCTCTCCTCCTCTCTTCCTCCTTCACTTTCTCATTCTTTTCCCTACATCCCATTTTCTTTTATACAGAAAAAACATCCAAATACCTTTTTTTAATACTTTAGGTGAGGGACCTTTCAAGCGCTCAAGGCTGTAAAGTTGTAGCACACCCAAAACGAAAAGCCACTTAGGTCCAACTAGGCTTGTTTGGAAGAATAATAGTAGTAATAATAGCTGTAGTGCATCTTGATGCAAAACCTGGCAATCCGCGAGACTACTGGAAATGAAAAATACAAAACAAAGAAGAAAAAAATCGAAACTTGGCAATCTGTGAGACTACTGGAAAGGAAAAATACAAAACAAAGAAGAAAAAAATCAAAACCAAACAATCAGAGTAATTTCTGACATCTACAAAACATATTTCTTTGTGCCTATTTTCAAATTTTCATTGCCGAAGTTAGTGAACATTTTAAAAGAATAATTACTTTAAGCTGACTGACTGAAACAATTTCTAAAATATCTTAAATTCATTATTACAATTCAGAAGATTGCAAAGGCCCTTTAAAAATATTAGAAATATTTTGTTTCTTATGAAAGTACTGTTTGAAATACCTCAGCATTCTTACAAAGTATGTACTATTTGGCAGCTGGTTGCCTTCTGCTTTGGACAGGAAGATACAATTCAGTTTTAGGCAGGGACAATACATTCTAGAATAGGTATGCCAGTTTTATATTTTGATCCTTATTAAAATGAGCTCTAAGCTAGTCAACAAATCAGAGAATGAATGAAGGCACTTACTGTGCCACTAAGTAAGTTTCTCTGCATTCATAGTGCTGCTCCTCAGAGCCAAAATCTTTGTTTCTACTATGTGGACTCCTAAAAAAAAGTAATATATAAAAAATACTTCTACAATGTGCAGTCAAATCTTTAGGCCAGAAAGGAAAAGCATCCTGGTGAGAATGATGACCTAGCTAAATAGTCAGAAACAGTGTCAGGAGAAGAGGTTAAATT
This sequence comes from Baryphthengus martii, assembly GCA_013396935.1. Classification (NCBI taxonomy): domain Eukaryota; kingdom Metazoa; phylum Chordata; class Aves; order Coraciiformes; family Momotidae; genus Baryphthengus; species Baryphthengus martii. The sequence continues at coordinate 83,749 of VWZK01019577.1, forward strand.
TCCCATTCTTGTTCCCAGTTTACTCTGTGCCTGGATAAAATTAAACATAGCAAAAGTGCTGGTAGCTGGTGCCAAAGACCAAAAGCCAATGCTGTTCTGCAAAAGGTATCATCATAAAGTCATGGACTGTCTTTTAAAGAAAGTGGCAGCAAAATCTATCAGCATGTACTATACATGCCCAGAATACATTAGTTGTACTATTCACTTTCTAGATTGCAACTCAGTTAGGCTCAGATGCTCAGCTCTGTTGAAAACACAACAAACTTGGGCATAGTTGGAAACATGGAAGTTGCAGAGCAAACCTTCCATGGCATTTGAGTATTTCAAGTTACGCGGTACCCGAGTGTAGTCTTATTTGTATGCACAACATTTCAGCTTAAACTTTCCATTACCTACATAGTTCCTGAGATGTCATCTAGTTCTTGTTGTAAATATACCTGCTTTTTCCCTCTTTTACTTTGTTTCATTTCTCTTTATGGCAGATACCTACGAAATAAAGATACAACAGATCGCAAAGCACTAGGAAAACAGCTCCTGGACATTGTAGAGAGGTAGGCTGTGGCCTCTTCTCGCTAGTAACTAGTGACAGAACGAGAGGGAATGGCCTCAAACTGCACCAGGGGAGGTTTAGGCTGGACATTAGGGAATTTCTGTTCTCTAAGAGGGTTGTCAAGCATTGGAACAGGCTGCCCAAGGAGGTGGTTGAGTCACCATCCCTGAATGTGTTTAAAAGTCGTATAGATGAAGTGATTAGGGATTTGGTGTAGGGGTGATAAAGATAAGAGTAGGGTTAAAGGTTGGACCTGATGCTCTTATAGGTCTTTTCCAACCTAGATGATTCTATGATTCTATGATTCTATGAAAGTCAGGAGCTCTAGTCAAAGCAGTAATTTCAAAGGAACAAGACAACTGCAGGTGATCTGACCTTGTCTAAATATCTTGGAGAAAACAGAATCACTCATGCTGCATATCAAACCCCATGATAAAAGTGCTTTTATCTTAGGTTTCTGAAATCTTTTCTTATGAAACCTTAATCTAATGTAACACATTGCTTCAAAAGATTTGGGTTTCAACTATAGTTTCCTAATAAATCACCTTCCTGAGAAATGCCTAACTACTTCTACCCAAGAGCAGGACTCGAGTCTCTTAAGAGTTAGATTATGACATACCATCTGCCTATGCCTTCTAGGAGAATACTGCAGACAGAAAAGCAATTCAAAATGAGTTGCATTGAGCCCCAAATTTATCTGTTTTGTACTGTTTTACAGGGGTAGCAACAGCCAGTAAATTTTGCTCCTTCAGTGCAATAACAGAAGCAACATGCATGACAGTCTAAAGCATAAAATCCTCATGCAGTTTGCCTCAGGATTATCCTGGCAAATTCCTATCAATTCTTCTTTAAAGCCTTGAAAAAAAGTTGGATAAAAAACATCATTGTTTTGTTCTGCAGTTGTGACATGGTCTTGACTCTCATCGGACAATTAATCCTTTAAAATAGTCTAGTCCTCTTTTAGTGGTCTATCTCTTGGAAGTGAGACTAACATGGGCAGGAAAAAAAAAATAAAGAGAGCATTATACTTTAGCATCTTAAAGGAATTGTATTGAGAGATAAATCCAAACAATTCAAATTAAGAATGATGTATTATTATATTGTCTCTCCTGGAACAAATTACAGCTTGTTACAAAAATTGTTCCAAATACTTCTGTGGTCTGGTTTTAGATTATTGTTAGCTTTTGGGGCTTGTTTATTCAGAACAGTAGAATAGTAAGCGTTATATCATTAAAAACACTAGGATACTCAGTATTTTATGCTGTTGAGGGACATTTGGGATCATGTTATGAGCTGTTTGTTTGTTCTTTTGCTTGTGTTGTTCTTTGTCTAAGACATCATCTCTTGCTTATGTGTCTATTGTTGACTCATCAGTATAACGTAACTAAGGACTTAGCCCTGCACACTGTCCTTAGTCAATGGAAGTTCAGACAGGAATCTGCTGGAGCATTTGTTTAACTGTTTTACTGGATGAGGAAAAGAGTGATCAGTGTATTGGCAGATCAGCTTCACCTGTATGGTACTTTAATGAAAGACAAAAGCTTACATGAAACCTCTAAAGTTACTGTGGTACCTTACACAATTGGAACAAGTAAGCATTCAGGATTTGCTGTGGGAAGGTAAAGGCAGTATTTTCTCTCCTATGTTAGTGGAGAGACAGAAAAACAAATTGTTAAGGTTAATCACAGGGAAAGAAAAATGGTCAGAGACCCTAGGTGTCTTACAAAGAACACGTCACTTCTGAAAGACAGAGAATGGAGCACATGCCATCACCAGCATTCTACCTAAAACATGTTCTACCATGCCTCAGAAATTATCAGTATCTAATTATTTTGGGCTCATGATTCTCTGTTTTCTGCATTTCAACCGTGGTCAAAACGGAAAAAAACCCCACAACTTACTGCAAAAATAAAGCACAATTGAATCATATACATTTAGAAGTTCAGAATTTGAAACAGAAAGAAACATACTGAGACATAATGCCTTGTATAATAAACGAGCTTACAAAATTTTGTCTTAAAAGTCATGAGTAATACAAAGGATAGTCAATTCCCCTGGTTTTATTTAGGTAGCTATTGTTCACTTTTAGCATGATTTTAACAGTAAAAAGGTAAGGGAATGTTGGCATTATTGCTGGTGGAAGAAGAAGTTTCCACGAATTTTTTAGGTGACAAGCAGTGTGATCTCAGTGGGTACAGAAAAGATCTATCAGGTCTTCCAAACTTACCCCTTGTCACTATATGACTTCTTCTCTAATAGCAAATTGCTTACTGCTGCACAGACCCTGCACTATGTGTTCAAAAGTACCTACTAAGGTCCTACCTGTGCAGTGATGGCATATTTTTATTTTACTGGGCTCAGTATCATTCCCACCTATTCCACTCTGTCCACATATCTACATTTATTAAGATACTTATCCTAATTCTAGTTCAGATAGTAATTTCATACTGTTGAATTGTCTAAAATAGTCTTTCATTTTCTATCATCTCTGTAGTATAAGACTTTTACTGATACCTTATTCTTAGGGCACAGGAAAACTGTACAACCATATATGATGACATTGTATCATGTCATTTAGGCTTCTTAAAGGCCTCCAAACATTGCAAGCATGAAACTCAGGCTGTTCCCTGCATCTCCACCTATTCCACCTGAACATCAGGGAACACTTTTTCACTCTGAAGTTGACTGAGCACTGGCACAATTTGCCCACGGAGGTTGTGGAGTGTCCAGCCTTGGAGGTATTTAAAAGCTGTCTGGACATAGTCCTGGACAACTGGCTGTAGGTGGCCTTGCTTAGCAGGGTGATGGACCAGATGATCTCCAGATGTCCTTTCCAATTTCAGCCTTTCTTTGATTCTGCGATTGTGTGATCTACAAGGCTGAAAGAAAAAAAAAATAAAAGGCAAAAAAAGTATGAAGTAAGACTTTCGAAGAAATTATGCTAAGAACTGAGTAAGTATAAAAATAAAATGGGACAGAAAAGGGAAGTTGAATAGATTCAAATATTTAGCATGAAAAGATATCTCAGTCTATATCTCATTGTAGCTCTTCATCTTATCCAGTGCATCATATATTTTGCTACTTAAATAAATAAACTGCTAAAATTCAGTAACTTGCATTTGCTATTTCTGATAAATGAGAATGAGGGAAGGCACAGCAGAACATAGGCCACTTGGACTCCTGGATGATAATCCCGAACAAAGTTGACATCAAGCATGAAATACCTGCCACATTTATGTTACACTTTGTTTATGATACACTTCTTTGGTACACCAAATCTTTTGTGACTCAGTCCCTATGAAACATCCTGAAAACCTTACCAAAGCCACCAAGAACATCCTTATAAAGATATCTGAAAAGTGGCTACTCCAGGTCTCTGTAGCAGTGAGATTTACTTATTGACACCAGACGTAGCAGCTGTTTCATATTCTCTCGTCTGCTTAATAACTTAATTCTCTGGTAAAGCCAAATTCTCCTTCCTTTGAGGTTGATCAGTGCTTCAGGTGAAAAAGAGAAGTCTAGAGAATTCTTCGTCCTATAGAATATAATCCTCCTTTTTTGGTCCTCAGCTCTCAAGAAGCTGTTATTAAAGTATTTTTTCACTGCTTTTCAGACAAGATCTGTCTGTATTCACTTCTGGATATCTGTGGGGATGTCTGAAGTCTCTATCTGCATAATTCAAAATACCTTAGACACTTTTTTCTACTTCCTAGTTATTTCTTAAGTACTCATCTTCTGATATCACTCAAAGAAGTCTTCCAAGCCCTCATTCACACATCAGTTCAGGGGTCAGACACATTTCATAATACTGGCATGAATTCATCTCACCAGAGTTCACAGGAGTCCTTTGAGACCAAATCAGACTTCCTTTATTTCCAGCGGTCTTGTAAAGAAAATATCTTGCTTGGTCTGCAAAACACCTTAAAAGAAAAACTCTGTTCTCTTACTTTCCCAAATAACAGTTTAGTTGATTAATGGCTGAATTACACAATTTGCTCCAAATTCACTTAATGTTACTTTGATTTGGTATTTAAAACCACGTTACAAAGATTTGTGATGTTTCTGTCAAGTCATATTCACTTCAGACTTGGGAACAAGCTAAGTACTTAATGAAGTGTTTTCATACAGAAAATCATGGGCAAACTTTGCAGAGCTTGGATAAACCAACAGATGTCCAAATGATTATTTAAAGGTCATTTGAGCTTAATCAAGTTGTGTTCTGTGACAACCTCATGGCATGTGTTTCTCTTAAGTACTTCCTAGGTTTGACTGTGCCAAAAATAGGTGAAAATAGTAATTTCTTAAAATACACTGACAAATACATATCTAATCCAGCAGCAAGTAATGCCTTGAAATCATTTGAAAACAAAGCTAACCAGATTTGGTTGTTTTGATTTCGGAAAGGGTTTTAGTTCCATTCAGTTGGCGTCTGAATGGGCAATAGGTCTAACTGTGTTTCCTATAATCTCACTTCTTTTTTACAAAGTAAGTTATTTTGTAAAAGTGTCAGGAATTATAATGAGCAATTGGCAATCAGTTATACATAAGACATTACAGCATGTTTACAAAATGTTTATGGTAACTGTATGTCCTCTTTGCATTACAATTGAACACAACAAAAAGAACGGTAGAAGAAATATATGAAGAGAAAGGAACCAGAAAAGAGTAAAGACAGAAAGAGAAAGAAGATCTACAAAAATAAAATAAAATAATAAAATAAAATAAAATAAAATAAAATAAAATAAAATAAAATAAAATAAAATAAAATAAAATAAAATAAATTTTGAAGGGCATGATTCAAATATCTGGAATGACATTAGGAATCAGGAGCTGACCAGTTGCGTTAACAGCAAACTCCCATGGTGGCTTTGTTGAAGTCACTAACACCTTTGCATCAGTTTTTTCATCTTTAATAAGAATACTTGTCAGCACAGAAGTAATAGCTAAACATAGATTGTCATTTTTTAGATGAAAATTACTGCTCAGAACTTTGCATCTTCAAAAGGCTGTCCAATTATTAACTAGCTTATCTAATCAAAAGGTTTTAGGCATAAAACACTGTGACAAGATTCTTTTAATAGATCACAACCAACCAATAAAAATGTTTTTCCTCAGATGTGTAGAAATAAATCATTTGTATAAAATAGAAATTGCCTGCTGTGCTTTTTATGAAAATAACAGTAGCACTTCAGACAATGAAGCCGAGGGTGGGACTACTAACAGTTATAAATATAACATTAACAACGTCATTGTATTTCCCTTGACTTCCACACTTGTATCTCTGGGGAAATAAAGGCCCTGTTACTTACTAACTTGAATTCCTGTCATTGTACTTTGGGAATCAGATGAAAACCTACAACGTATGCCTAAGGTTATCATATTTGGGGTCATTCACAAGCACTGATGTCTAGTTGAAAAATATATTTTTTTGAGAAAAACATAGAGAAAGAGATCTGTAATAAATCAAGGTAAACAACAAACTATGTGATGGCATAAACTGTAATCGAAAAGCGAAAACATCCCACAGCTTTTTTTTTAATTAAAAATGATCATACTGTACTGTAATAATAATAATAATATTTTTTAAAAGTTTTCAGCCAGTCCAAAGTGATGATGTGTCAGGTTTTGCAAAAACACCAATTCATCATTTCCTTCCCACTATCTTTCCCTTTCCTGCTACCACTGCACAGTTAAAGAGAACTGATGACAGTAAAACCTTAAGCAAAGTGCTCATCCTCTATTCTAGCTAGAATCAGTGGGTAATTATCTCTTAGCATTTGCTAAAAATCTACCCTGGGTCAGAGCTGCTGCTAAACTTTTTCCATCAAGTTATAGCATTTCTTTCCTTCTGAAAACATCTGTTTTTGTTTAGAAAGCACTGTGTTATTGTCATTACATATTAAATCACACAATACACATGAAGACCCTTCTTTGGCTGGTGTGAAATCCTATTGCTCATGCAAATGGGTGACTGAGAGTTCTGGTGGAGCAAAGCATGATGTAGGTGAGGAAAGGATGGACCAATCAGTTTGGCAAAATAATACAGCAAAAAGTCAGCCAGACTTCCAAGATCCTGCAATCCCAACGCCATCACAAACATGGTCCGACTCCTCCTCAAGACCGTCTTTCTAAAGAAATTCTTGGAAATACAAATGAAGAAGCAGTGACACAGAGACAGAAGGGCAATAGTCTCAGGCTGCTCTGTGGTACTTCATAAACTATTTGTGTTCGTGGATCTTACACATACTCTATTTCAAGAAACTCTGAAGCCCTTAAGAGAAATAAGGCAGCACAGTATCAGCAGTCGTTTATTTTAAGTTTAGATGTTACATATCTGGGCGTCCAATTCTTTCTTATTTCCATCTGGTCAAAAAATTTATAGTTGTTCATTTAAAGGGGACTGGTCAGATGCCAGTGTCAGTTACATGGTAGAATGGCAACAGCAACTTCTTGTTGCAATGTTACTTAATCTGTACAGGTGAGACAAGTCAAGGAAGTCTTTTCAATTTAAGTCCCCAGACTGAGGTTACATCTGCAATAGTGAAATAAGTAGGCTCAAGCTATTCCCTGGCATTGAAGCTGAATGGCATGGGACAGTCAGCATCTATACAGTTAAACTCTCTGTTTTCAAGACAAAACAGCTAGACTCCAACTGCTTGTTTGGAACAGTTCTTGCCCCTGCTAACTCCAGAAGCATACCCACGTATTGTTTGGGAGGGTGATAGCTAGCCACTAGAGCTGTGCCATGGACCGTAGCATACTTTAACAGCATGGACCTCCAAATTCCTGTGCCTTGGATGTTCCCTGGGAATGTCTAGTTTACTTATACAGGCATAGCCAGATGTTCTTGGGACAGTAAGAAGTTCTGACTTTCTGCCTCATCTGAAACAGTCTCTGCAGTGAGAAAGTAGAAATAAAAAAGGACTGAAGTCTTCTAATTTTCCTTTCTTCTACCTTTTCTCCCTCCTGTGCTGCTGAAAAAAAAAAAAAAAAAAAAAGNATGTAAAAAAAAAAAAAAAAAAAAAAAAAAAAAAGTAGATTCTGATCACCTTCCTGTTTTTTTCTCCATGTTTTAGAAGTAACCTTGTTTTCAGAGAAGTATCCTCAGAGTAGAACAGTTGGGTATGTTTCCCCTCATCTTCTTTGGTCTGGGACTGAGAAGGATGTGTAAACCTTCTGTTTTCTCACTTTTCATTAGTCTGTCTGAGGGGTTGCTTCAGGATGCTGAACAGCCTAGGAGACACAAGGAGCTGTAGCAGTGGGGTATTCATGTGAACAGACCTCATTTTGTAGTTTCTCTAGGTATTGCTTTTTTAGTGTTGTAAGGAGTATCTGTTTGAGGTTTCAATATTTTCCTTTGCCCAACTAGAGAAAAGCTTTCTATTTGCATCTTCCTTATGCATGGGCCAGAAAAGAGACTCTTGTTATGACTTGGGGCCATTGTTTCTCAGATCTGGCCAGACACTTGTCTTTCCTAGACATTTCAGGCTCAGATGCAAAACAAGGATTACACATGCATGCCTGTGCAGTTGAGTACGCCAGTGCTCAAAGCATGTTGATAAGTCCAGAACTATGGATTCATTCGTGAAAAAATATAGGAGTCAATGATTACAAATAGTGCATGTCTATGGCTACAGATGAATGAGAGCAAATGAGATTATCCTCTTTCAAAGAGAAAATAAGAATATTTGGTGAAGCATCAAGGATAGGAACCTTTTAGAATGAGGAGTTAAGATTTATGAAGGCATCAGAAGAGAACTGGTTTGTGAACAAGTCAAACGTAGGCCCAAATGTGTCATCTTGTACTATTGTGGTCCTGTATTTTCCACCCAAGATCAGGATATTTTGGAAATCTTCTACCATAGTTTCATCTCCTGAAATTTGCAGGATCTATTATGAACTCAGGAGAGGCTGACTGATTACCCAGACCAAACCTTTGGAATTTACTATGTTTGTCCTTCATTATACAAAAAGCTTTTTCAATGCGTGCCTTTGATGCCCTGTTGTTTTATGTTGTACTTCTAAACCCGTTGCCCATTTTGTCAAAAGCAGACAAATAATAATGTGAATTTATTATATTGACAAAGGTCCAGTGGACAGTAAGTCCAAGCCAATAATGTATTTAACTTGGAACCAAGTCCACATTTCAAGACAGTTTTCTGTAAGCTGGACCCATTTTAACAGCAAGCACTTGAAGCGCTGGCTCTGTTGTTGTCTCTATTTTTTAAACTGTGCACCTAAGTTGAAGCTAGGCAGAAAGGACAAAATAGAGATGAAACAATAAACATTGCAAACTCCTAGCATATAATTCCCCTCCAGAATTTGGAGAACTCAGTCATAAGGAATCCTATCTGAAATATGGAAAGGAAAAAGGAAAGGGAAGCTAAATCATTTGCCACAGACAAGTTCTACACCTTTAACTTCACTGGTAATGCCTATATAGAAAGGCATGGGCTCTCTCTTCAGCTCTGAGACCAACTGGCCTAGTAAAAGTCTCTATAGACAAATAGTCTCACCTTCCAAAGAAGAGTGGTCTCATTCATAGTACCTCTTGGGAACAGACTTTCAAATGTACTTTCAAATGCTCTGATATTGTATTGGTAGCTGTTGCTACTTGAGCCATGTCAAGGACTACTCTAACAACTGAAAAATACTGACAGCTGCAGAATAGTGCATAAGCTGATGCTTTCACACTGCTTAGTTTTCTACTATATGATTGGTCTAAGTTTCCTTTCCTACCAACTGATCCTTCACATTTCATGTAGCCTAAATCTCACTCTGCAAATGTTGATATTTTCCCATTGAATCTAAGCGGTCTGGGAAAAATAAACTCTAAATACAATCGACTCAGTTAAGTTTGCACATCGGTTGGAACTAAACCAGTCCAAATGTTGTCACTTGTATTTATTAAACCATATGCATGGTAACTTAAAGTTCTCAGGACAAAGCCTCTCTTCAGCGTTATTTGTGCATACCCAAGAAAGACAGCCTAGGCCACTAAATCCATTCAACTTACTTTTTATACAGTAATGATTTTCAGATTTTCAGATATTCGAAGAAGTTTAATCATTTTTATGTTCCATATAGAGCATTTCCTTTTATTGGAGATCATTACCTTTTATTTTTAAGTATAAAAAATGTTATCAAAGTCTTTTCAGTAATGTAGAGGATCCTGTGCTCTTTACTCATGATCTATTTATTAAATCTGGATTTTGTCCAGAAAATTATACCACTAATTTATTTATTTTGATATCACTGTTTTTAGCTTCAAGATAATTGAGTTCACCAAAGATATCTATCATGAGGGACCCTGTCCTTTCTCTCCAGAAGCCCAATGGGAGTGCTATTATTGATTTCCAGAAGAGCAGGATTGAGTCCAAATTATCTGAATCAGTGCCAAGAAAAAGTTTGTTTTGGTCTGAGCTTTTGGCTAATTCTTCATGCCAAAAATAGAGATAAAGGAAATGTTTCCTCTTGGTTATGAATATTAACCTATTTGAATCAAAGTATGCGTTACAATTTTGCTGTGATTTTAGAAATAGAGGCTGTACAGAATACGCAACAAGCCATCGTCTAGAAAAAGTGACCCGAATTGACTACTGGCTTAAATGGTGACTAAAGTTACACATGGAGAATTAGTTAGGAAACAGATGTTAACAAGAGGAATAAATGATAAAAAGAGGCAATATGACAGCATCTGTCCTTGAGTGGATGTAAAAGTAATCTCACAAGACGCAGAGCAAGTTGAGGAATCTTAAAGAAAGCAACATATTTATCCTATCCAAAACTGTTTTAGCTGAAAAATTTAGACACTGGGCTTTATCTCAACTGGTTTTAAACATTGGGAAGCTTAAAAATTAAATCTGAGCTAGTCACTATACTGTCACCAGACTCCAAACAGAGAGAATAGTAGATTACTCAGAAGACAAATATTCTGAGCAATCTTATGCCCTAATTTCCAGATGCAATTGATCACCTTCAGAGACAACTGATTTCATTCATAGAAAGAAATCTTACAAAAGCTACTTCAGACTTAGCAACTATCATGCAGATGCCTAGCTCAGAAATTACTCTTATGCAGAGTAGGGCCTCCAGCACACCTTTTTTTTTGTGGGTAAACAAGGAGATCAGGAAAAAGAAAGTCCATTTAGTCAGAATCTATCCACCATTGCCTAGTCTCATTTGCATTGTACGCTTGGAGACACAGCACAGCCCTCCACAGACATCCTATGGCCAACCTGCAGAGACTCATTAAGCTATTTAGTTAACTCTCCACCTAGCTTTAAAAAGCAATAGGCTTTGTTCTTTTCGCTGCTCCACAGCCACCAATTTCCTTACACTTCAGGCTGAAATCCTCCATTGGTTTGCCAGATAACCTTTTTCCATCAGTTGCTCATCTTCTCCACTATCTGCATTACTAGCGGATCCAGCTGACTCTGTGAGAGCTCCATCCACTTACAGGTGAGGTGAGTGGCTTGCTAACTGCATATAATTTCTCCCTCTGCAGAAGGCAGCTCCAAGGTCCACTGGAACACTGTGTTCAAGGCTTCCCTGGAACTTGCAGGGTATGTCTGTATCAGTAAATAGGATTAGCTACGAACCCTAAGATCATGGCACAACTTACCTGCACACATCTAAACCCTTTTCCTCCACTATTTCCCTCCCCACCCCCACCAAAATAAGGTGACTGTATCCAGATTTCTTACTGGAACAGTCTCTGTCACGTATTAACACCACAAGCAGCCCAGGCATTATCTAGGCCAGTGCTAGCTGGCACACACATAATCACACTGCTACGTGGGGGTTCTCTGAAGAGTGGTGAATTTAACCCATCTGTCAGTTAATAAGAACTACATGGAATTATTCTTTCCTATTTGTCAGATCTTGCTCTTGCACAATAATATTTAGATCCACAACTGTTCATGCTGCTTCTCAGACTGGCATGCTCTTGAAGCATACCACCTGCCAGGGAGGAGGAAGTGGAACGTGAAGCCCTCAGAAATTATAGTTGATTTATTTTCTTATGAACATATTCATCACTCAACCAATGATATGTGATATGAACCGCTGATTACACATTTGCAGCTAACATGAAAAAGTTAGGGAAAAAGAAAGAATCTGTTTCTCTATCTATTCCCTTTGCTTTTATTCCAGATGCATGAAATATGTTTCACCTATTGAGCCTGTTGGGGTTTAAAATGTTAAAAGGGGCAAAAGGGTTGCTTAAAATAGCAACTGCAGAAGGAATGATGAGAAAGGGAGTTAACTGTATCTTTTTTTTAACAGTGAGGGCAAGTACAGAGGTAGATTGGCAGGCTCATCGCTGGTCTAAAGCATAACAGTATTAACTAGTCCCAGCTGCTTTATACTACAAGTAAACAGCAGTAAATCTGCTGCCCTACACTTACCAGTCCTCAAAAATGGGTTAAATTTAGTAGGTATTAATTTTAACATTGTTGCATTTATACTGACAAGATACATATGGCAAAATGGATATTACTACAAAAACTGTCATACAACAGAAAAAAATTAAAATTGCATTCTTAAATGTTACGACATCTTCTCTTCTTTGCCTTAATTCTCATTGCTTTTGCTCTTTGCATTTGGCATAACACAACTATGAAAGAAATGTGCATTTCAGTCAAGTGATTCAAAAGAAGGGTTGCATCAATCTAAATGCACAGGAATCATGTCTGAGGGATGTAACCTGGATTTAACCAGGAAATTCCCACTAAAATAAAGTATCTTTTTTCAAGGGCGTTCTATGTCTAAAATACAGGAAGGAGGGAGCCTCAGTCACGCCATTAGAGTAGACAGGCAAGGCATCTGTACTAAGGACACTGGCTAATGGTTTATCATTCTCTTATATTTAATCTAAAAATACAACTTTGGTACTTTATTTTTAACATAATAGCAAGTTCATTCTGCTGACAATGAACAAAAATAGGGGAAATGGCTCAAACATGATGAAACACTTTTTGATGTTTCACCTAAATTAGAATGACCCTTTTGGAAGTTGCAATATTTGCACTTGATTTTCTTCAGTGTCATTAGATTTTCTTCCTCTAACAGTAACCAGAAACATAAGTGATGAGGGATCAAATCAAGACAGCGATTGCACAATTTTAGTCCTGAGTGAAACAAACAAACAAATGTAGAAATGACCATAGATGGAGTTTTCAATGAGTTAAAGCTGCTTCCAAAATGTACCCAGTTGCATTTGCTAACCCAAACTGAACGCACACTCCAATTAACATGAGGTAATACAATACTGTGAATTTTTATTCAATTACATTGCACATTTTACACGGTCCCATTCTAAAAGACATTTGTACATGAATGTCAAGCACACCAGAGAAGAGTGGCACGGGGCACAGGAGTAAATTCATGAGCCATTTAATCTGCTGTGCAGATTAACAAACATAGGAAGACAAAGGTGTGCTAGAGCTGGGTTTGTAGGCCACCAGGAGACTGGCACAGTGGAGAATGAGAAACGAGCAATACAAACTAGGAACAGTGAGAATGATGCAAGGCAGAAGAATCTTGAAAACCACAAAACATCTACTTGTCGTTTTTCAGGATGCTGAATATTTATGAATTTTAGGTACATTCTTAGTGTCTGCAGGTGGAAACCCTGGAGAGTTTATTCCCTGCTTGCTAAGAGTTTTTAGCAAAACAGACTCATATAGACTGCAACTAAGTTTGGAAAAAGTTTTCTAAGACTTTCTCACCTGTTTATATAGTCTTTCTGGAACCTAAAGCTGATATTTCAGCACAGACATTACATTCTGCCCACTTACTAGAGAATCACAGCCGTTACTCAGTTGTGGTGAAAAGACTATAAATATGTCCATAAGAAGATACTGGCTTTTTGAGGGACTCAGAGGAGGCACAAGCCTCTGCAAATAGAAAGGGAGCAAGATCAAATTTCCAGAAGTAAAAAATAAAACAGTAGAAGAAAGGTTAACGAATTTAATCTATGAAGGGTAGGTGAGAGGATAAAAGCAATGTTTGAATATCACTTCTGTCAAACAGATATGCCGTTCATGCTGTTAGCCTGCAAATCTGTGAATATGGAGGTCTCTCTGAGCCTTGTAATACATTCATACCAAATTCAGAAACTTTGAAGCAGGAGAGTTGGAGAAGAAACCAGAGTGTTGCTCTGAGAAGCAGCAGTATTCCATGTCTTCCAGTAAAGTTCAAGTTCTTCTATGGAAAGATTTCAATAGTTGAGGTCAAGGCTACAGAAAGTACATGAGATATTACAGGAAGAGATATGCCAGAAGCAGGATTTCAATGCCTAGCTGAAAAAGCCAAAAAGATCAGAGAAAAGTGGAGAAAGTAGCTTTAGAGAACAGTTAACAAAGGAAAGGAGATAAAGTAGAACCTAGAAGACTACATTTGTACCCTGTGAAAACTAAGGAAGAATAAAGTTTGCACTGATATAGTGCCATAATAGAGAAAAAAATGAATGCCAGTAGCAGAAAGAAGTTGTGAGAGGAGCTGTAAGGAGTTAATTTTTGACTGATGTTGGGGAGAATATGATTTTGCTGGCCTGAAAGCTTAAGAGATATGTCAAATCAATATCTCTCTATCAAAGCAGAGAAAGAAGGAAGAGTCACAAAGGGGAGGTCATGAAAAAAATGTCACCTAAAGGTCAAGGATGGGGAGAGAGCTAAAAAAAGTGTTAGGGAGAACTTTTCCCTGGAGAAATCAAAATATATTTTTGAGCAGGAAGTAGCTTTGGAGAGTTCCTCTTGAAACAAGAATACTCTATTTCCTGAAGATAAAAAAAAATTAGATTGCTCTTAGGAGCAAAGAGGTCCACTTCAAAAAATGGTGGCTTGATTTGAGAACAAATACATGACCAGGCTACTAGAGCATCTACAGAGGCCTATTGTAGATCTGTAGATGCTCTTGTAGAAAGGAGTAGTTAAAGTAGACTTCCCAGCAAGAAGCTGCACTGATTTGAACTGATTCAGAAAGTTCCTTACTGAACTGAAATATCAAATACCTCCTACAACACATGTGATGTCCAGTAGGACTAGCAGTGTTACTGAGCTTCCTAGAAGTTATCAACCAGCTTCAGTTTTGCTGACCTGCAGAATGGACTTTCTCCACATGGAGAGCTTAGAAGCTACCCAGCTATTACTACGGCCAACATCCAAAACTGAGAAAATGGCCAAGTAGTTTTTCATCCACAATCCAATATTTGTTTAAAATAATATTTAGGAGCTTCTTCAAAAGTCTGATCAGCAAGGGCCTACTTGCACGTATAAGATCTTTTTATATCTTACAAAAGAAAAACTTAGAGCCCAAGGATGTGGTGTAAATCTGCAGAAAGCCTTTTCTAGGTCTCTATGATCATTTGTACAGCTTCCAGTCATCCATATAGGCAGTAATCCCAGCTCTTGGAGTATATGGCATCTAAATACCATCTCTTGCTTATTTCCCTGGGTAAGTAACTACTGCATTCTTTCAGTGCAGGCTGGTGGCAGTCACACAATCATAGAATCATTTAGGTTGGAAAGAGACTTAGGATCATTGAGTCCCTTCAGGGAAAAACTCTTGCCTTAGAAATGGAAGTGTGTCCCTCTCTCACCTGAGCAGAGGATCCCTGATAATATACTAGATGTTAGGAAGTGCATCCACATTACTGCCGAGAAAGAGCTCCAGTGCATCATGGCAAGAACCAGCTTTCATCACCACTACTTATGGCTGAGCCCACAGTAATAGATTTGATTTGGAGCTAGTTGGAACCATCCTGAACAGAGACAAGCATGAAGGAAATAAGGAGCCTGTGAACATCCAGCCCTTTAGCACTTGAGATCCTTCCCCAGACCTCTTTTATATCACAGCATGGATTTTTTTTTTTTCTAGCAACTTTTAACTGAATTAAACTAAGCTTATCAGTACGATTTAAAGTCAGTATGTTGTGGTGGGTTCATTCTATCCAGATGAACACTGTGTTTGCATTACATGACCACACTTGCAGAAGAGCATGGATGAGTGAATCACTGCACCTCTTGTTGAGGTCAGACATTTTGTCTGGAAATGAATTTAATCCAGACTTGAAAGGCTCGCCTGGAGTGATTTCTCTGCAAAAACATAAACAATGTATGGTCAGTTATCACCTCCCTTGTACAAATGCATACATTTCCCAGCAGTTGAAAAAAATGTACTTTTTTTTTTATTATGTTTAAACAGCTCATCTAGGTCTTATGTAGGCTTCCTGGGAGATTCTGATTCAAACTCCCACTAAAATTGGAATTCAAAAGTAAACTTGATCTTTATTCTATTGAAGTAGCATGGGAAAAAAGTGTTATTAATCATTTCCATAAAAATTAAAATGCTGCTCTTTCAAACCTGTGGTTACATTCCCAAATCCATTTCAGTAGCTTTTCCCTTAACTGCGATTCAAGTTAATTACATGCTGCTATATTAATTTCAGAACTTTAATTTACTTTGTGATTTCCTTTGTTGATGCTGAATAGGAAGGGTGATGGGAATAAGTTTTACTAAGTGTCATATTATAGTGGCATATTATTTTTAATCTTACAGTTAGATGGGAAATAAAATTTCAGTTAGCAACCAGTCTGACATAAAGGCTTGAACTTTATTGCATATAGAAATCCTTGAACTGCTATAAATAAGGGCTATAAGAGACAGACAAATGTCATCTTAGACAAATTTGATGTCTTTCACTGTTTTGCATCTTACAGTTTTAAGATAAAATAAGGAATAATTTACAATGTAATCTACATTAAAACGGGTATATGCACAAAGCTTTCATGTTTCATTTGTGATATCTACTGTTATTGTTTTAGTATAATCGTTTATGATAAAATATTGTTACACTGTTTCAAGAATTAGATACAACATCAGTACACTGCAGTTCACAAACTACACTAAAATTTATAGAAGTTGCTTAGGTTAGTAGAGGAAGAGACAAAGTATAGCTACACATCACACCAAAAACAATTTCTTACTTTTGCATAAATTTAGACTAAGGGAAAAAAATGAGACAGATAACGTCATTCTTCTGCATCATCTGTCCAGTACATAAAAATGTGCAGTTACAAAGCTGCAATATTCTAATTTATCCATTTCTGCATTTATTCCTCTAAAATTGCACTGGTAATGTTCCTGTGGTAGCTTATAAAACACGGAAAACTATTTTCTGACTCTAATTCACCTCATTCAACTAACATGTGGCTCACACTGAGACGGCTATTCTTTTTATTCATCCCAGATCTGCCCCAGTTAGTAGGCAAATTTCCACCAGACTCAATTTAAAACAAAACAGGCCAGATAGGGCAGATTTCTGAAGCTACTCAGTTACTGAAAAATCTAAATAGACATGAATGAGATTTGCAAAAGTACCTGCAAGCTCATGACAAAATTCCCATTGGTTCAATGAGTATAACATAAATTAAAATATACGGTCCTGTGGTGTGTCTCGTGAGTTTGCTAATGAAAGGGTTTTCTGATGCCATAATTGTGACCACTTCTCATGATTTATACTACATATAACAGAATAATCTTTAAAGTCATTCTGTTGTTAAAACTAATTCTGGTGATGATTACAAGTTATCCAGTCTGTATGACACTCCAAATTGAAAATACTACCACTAAAAAAAAAAAGTCAGAGCATTATCAGTCATTGCATCTGATTTATAATTAAAACTTGACTGACTATAATTCATATTATTGTTAATAGCCAGTGGGATGGAATGCAGTGGAAGTGCAGAATATAATGAAATGAGTGTTAGACAGTCTGGAGGATCTTTTACATGGTGGTCCAGCTTTCCCTGTTTTGTACAAAAGTGAACTTTCCATAGGACAAGGAGTATTTCTGATTTCTAGAAAAGAAAAAAAGCTGGATACACTAGCAATAGTGTGCATAATCTTATATAATGAATTCCACACATATAATGAATTCTGTACAGTTCAGTAAGGAATTTATTCCATAGCATAATTAGCAGAGGCCACTTAAAGGGCACCAGTCTATTATATTTACAGATGGTTTTCTCTCGTTGCAATCTAGAATAACCTTGCTAGTTACTTCTTTAATCAAGCTACCATTAATTTGCCAAGATACCCACAATGCTTTCAGTGTTTTAATACAGTATTATATAACCCTCATCAATTTCTGTGAAACTGTTTTCCTTTGCTTTTTCATTAAATAATGCAGGCTTGTACCACAGTGTCTTTTTAATTTCTCAAATATTCTAATCTTTGGAAAAACAGTAGAAACAAAAAGGATGGTAAACTTACCTAATTGTATTTCCTTGACTAACCCATCATTTCTGGTGAACACTCAATTTTTTCATTATTGGTTGTTCATCATAACCAACAGTAACTACGTAAAGAGCAGGTCCAGGCAAACTGCTGGCAGCCAGAAGCAGCTTAGATTCTTTGTCACGTAGACACATTTTGTGCAACACTAAAGAATAATATGTCTCAGGTAGCAGCAGCTGACCAGGAGTTCTGTATATATCAATGCTATTACTAAAATATTTGAAACTAAATTGCTACTACTAAAACTTCTGAAGCTGAATTAAGTGGCAGCACTGGTGTTGATACAAAAAAGCAGCAAACATACCATGTGAAGCTGTGCTAACAAAAATGTTAGCAAATATATCTCCATGTAGTAACAATCTATTTCTTAATGGTCTGGATCAGCATAGAAACCTTTGAGACTTAGCAAGAACCTTGCAAATAAAATGCATTCCAAGATAAAAGTTAATGCTATGTTAATTGGCAAGAGTTAAAATTAATACTGCATTTAGCAAAAATTATTCACTTACAGATCACTGAATTAGAAATTGAGAAAATTGGAACGACTTTAAGTCCCCAGAACTCTGAATATTGGTAGGCTTAATTTAATGTTCACACTTGAACATTCTGGAGACGAGTCAGCCCTGGCACGGCAAAACGACTCCTGTTGCAAACATAACTTGAAAAAGCCTGAACCTGAAAAAGCCTGAATCTGAAAAAGCCTGAATCTGAAAAGATCAATCTTTCAGCTGGAGTGCAAACAACATCCAGCTACCCTCATTCAGTTTAGAAGCTACTCTGATGCTTTTATTTCACAAATGCTGCGATACAAAATGAGGAAGAAAAGTGAGTGTGCCAGACAACTTAGGAAATGGATTACGAATGACTGAATGGGAAAGTTGCTTGATACAGCAGACTTTTAAACAAAGATGGAGATGTAAAAAGAAAGCTAAATGAGGATGAGAAAAGGCTGTCTGCCACAGTACCTCAAGAAGATGTCAGCAGATGCTGGAAAGATGAGATAGATCAGACCAGCAATTTGGGGAGAGGTTTGAGAGAAGCATTTGGTTTGCAGTGTCTTCCCCTACAGGTATGTCAGCAATGTAGGTGAGTGGGTCCCTTCTGTAATGAAGCATTTATACATTCATGTTCTGCATATAATTAAGCTTCCAGCATGATTTAAAAAAAAAAAAAAAAAAAAAATCAGGGAGATGTACGTAGAGATGCTCGAAAACATCTTGAAGTTTAACTCTTTTTAGTTAAATGTGCAGTTGTTTCCAACCTTCAGAGGCTGCTCTTACGTCTCCACAAAATCCTGTACCGATCTCTTTGCTCCTTTCCTTACGCTTCACTAACGGGCACAATAACTGGAAGGAGCTCACTGAGATCAGCTGCGTTGCTAAGGCTGCCCAAAGCAGCAACCAGATAACCAAGCGGGATCTCTACAAGTTCAGAGAAGTCAAAATACTGTTTCTGATATAAGAAGAATCTATAAAGTACTCCGGTTTGTGAAGTGCTTTAAAACGCGGCACTAACCTCGCAGGCATTGCACAAGCAGCTTCTCCAACATATGTGCCACCCGGGATGTGTAAGGGGGTTTGTCTGCACAGGGGGATAAAATGCGGAGAGACAATACCGTACCCAGC